>JAJEJO010000110.1:273780-367053 GCA_020662805.1 Glaucomys volans | reverse complement strand
GCTTTAGCAATTCTGGGTCTCTTATTCCTCCAAATGAATTTCATGATTGCTTGCTCTATTTCTATGAGGTCCGTCATTGGAATTTTAATTGGAATTGCATTGAATTTGTATAGCATTTTTGGAAGTATGGCCATTTTGACAATATTAATTCTGCCTATCCAAGAACATGGGAGATCTTTCCATCTTCTCAGATGCTCTTTAACTTCTTTCTTTAGTGTTCTGTAGTTCTCAGTGTAGAGGTCTTTCACATCTTTTGTTAGATTGATTCCCAAGTATTTTATTTTTTTTTTTTTTTGAGGTTAATGTGAATGGGGTAGTTTTCCTAATTTCTCTCTCAGAGGATGCATCACTTACAAATAAAAATGCATTAAATTTATGAGCAGCTAAATACTGTTTTTAACCTCATTTTTAAGCCTAAATATACAACATGGCTATCTCTCCATTTTATTAAATATTCTTCTATAACATCATTTTTTTCTGATGAAGTGATAATTCTTGATATGAATATATCATCAATTTACTTAACTATTTCTTATTATTGGACATTTAAATGTTTATTTTTCTATGCTGAAATAATCTTATAAATTAAAAAATGCATGTTTTAAATCATTTTGCTCTGAATGTTTAGAATTGGGATTGGATGACCAAATGATATACACAGATTAAACACTTCTGATATTTCCTGCCAAATTACCTTTCATTAGACCAATTTACATCCTTCCAGCAATGCATGATAGTATTTTCCTAAATCATCATGAACACTAGACAGAATGATAATTGCCAACCCAATAGATGAAATAGCATCCATTATTTTAATTTTAATTTTATTACTAGCATTATTAGAAAAAAAGTTAGTCTTACTGATTATTTGTAATTTTTTGCACTACTGAAATATTTAGTTTTTCCCTTGAAGCAGTTGTCTTTTTATTATTGAATTGAAAGTGCTTATTTTAAATCAAAGCATTTAATGTTTGCCTCATATAACAAATATATACATATATATTTGTTTTATTTGGCCATTTTCTTTTAAATCTTATGTATGTACTTTTTGATGTGCACATGCAATATTTTTACTTTATCAGTTTTTTATTTTTCTTTCACTTAAAAAACTTTATCAAGAATTTATTGTGGTCTATTTTGTGTGTAGGAGTGAATCTTAGTCCATTTATTTAACAAAACATTGAGTAGACGCCTACAAGGTATGAGGTAGCATGCTTTTGCCTGGAGAATAATTTGTTCATAACACATCCAGAATTTCTGCCCTCAGGAAGCTGCTGCTCCTTCATAGGTTTCATTAAGTGGTCTCAGAAGAAACTGCTGATGGATAGGAATTACTTTTTCTCTAACTTCTGTGCCTGCTTCATTACATATCAAATTTATGTGCATGATGGGTCTACTTATAGACTTTCTGCTGGATTCCATTTATTTTTTTACACCTCTGTATTATGTCAGTATGTCACTATTTTAGTTGTTAAAATTTTTTAAATGATGTGTTTTAATGTGTAGTAAGGTAAAGGTGAATTTCATCACTTATGTCTTAAGATGCATTGGAATTCTACAGAATATCAAATCTTAAAATTTCAGCCTGCACATGGGCAATGTATTTTTGAATTGAGAGCCAGATTCTTCTGGTGTTAGTTAACAATACAAAGTGTCTTAAGACTTTTTTTTTCTGTTTTCTCTGTTTTTACTCATAAACCCCATTGGTTTTATTTCTTTATGGAATTCCTACCATGGTAATGACATTAGTGGCCCCAATGATGGTGGAAAGGGGAGGTGGTTTGTGTGTATGATTGGCAGTGGGTAGATATAAACAAGTACAATTTTAAAATAGATACTTCCTATGAAAAACCAAATGCTAAATAGTATATGGTATTCTCCACAATTCCAATGGAAAAGAGAAATGAATGTTGGTATGGTATGAGACAACCTCATGGCTATTCCAAGAACAGCTCATCTGGAAAAGTCAATTATGCTTCTTTGCATAAAATACTAGAATAAACTATTAGATTGATGTTATTTATTCCTCCACTTTGAATTTATAGTGGAAAGAACATTAATTTTGTAATCATGCAGACCTGCGTTAAATCTTGGCTGCATCACTTAGTAGCTTATGTTATTGAAACAATATTAATTTTTTTCTCTTAATTTCCTCAATTGAAAACTTAATTTTATTTCTTTATGGAAGTTTTCAATTGAAAACTTCCTCACTGAGTTGTTTAAAGATAAATAAGTTAAACACAAAACTCCTAGCAGAAAATGGTTTGTTGTGTATACCCAATAAAGGTCAATTTCCTTTTCTTCCTTTCCCAAATGACAACAAAAGTAGTCTGTTTATAGGAAAGAGTTTGTGGCACTGAATGGTAACTCTGCCTGGATTAATAGCTTAATAAAGATAATGTCTTTATTTTTTGTAATGCCTCAATTTTCCTGTTTAGCTTTCATTTCATACTTTGCTAAATTATGGTGCTTGCAAAGGGCCTTGAACTTTTCTAGCACGAAGTACACAGGATGGAATTAACATTGTCTGTGTTCTGTGAAGTACTGCGGGTGCATTCTTAATGACTGACAGGACACCTGCTTATACAGTATGTTGCCCAGATGTTGCCCAGGGACACATTCTTGCCTGAGTCCTACAGCAGTGTTTTGCACCTGTAACTCTGCTGAATAAAAGTTGTCCCATCTATCATTTCTGTAGCTTGTCCTCATAGAAACAGTCTTGATAAGGATAAGAAATTCAGTACATCATAGTATCAACAATCTTTTCCTCTTCAAAGACATCTTTCAGACAAGGCTGTAATAGCCACTTACAAACATTAATTATATAAACCTTGTACATTATTGCTTTGTGGGAGGTGAAGTGTTTAATCCAAATGATCATCTGAACAGAGGCTGGCTGCATGAGAACAGTATGGAAATATAGAAAGTGGAAAGTGGGAGCCCAGCATGTATTCCCTGCTGATACAGAGTCAGCTGGGTGACTGGCTGGCCCCGTGGACACTTCTGCTAGCTTTTCTCCTTATGAATAAAAGACATGCTATTCTTTGTTAGACAGAAATTTGTGATATGAGCTACTTTCATTCTAAAGACAATAATTTTTATAAGTTCTGCATGCTGTATATTCAGTGCCACCCTGAAATCTGGAGTTGAGTTGCTCAGTATTATATAACTGAAGAAACAGTCCCAAATTGAGCTCCATCTGATGCCTATATTAAATAGTGAACGAGGAGATTTGGGGGATCTTATCACTGAGGAATGATTTAAGAGAGAATTGAGCCAAAGGAAATAGCACAGTATATGGGATTATATGACACTGTTGCTAATATATATTACATATATGTCCAAATATTTTATTTCATTTTATTTTGGGCAGATTTACTAATCTGAGGCTCTTGCATTACTAGTGATTCACAAAGATAATAATGAATATTTTGGGGGGAAAATTCATTATTTCTAAAAGTCTAAGAAATCACATACACATTATTTATTTAAATCTTTATCAATGCTTTTGGACTATCATAAGTAATATTTCTATTTACATGATAATGATATTGAATACTCTGATAAAAATGTCAAATATCTTCAATGTTTTAGCACTGATAATTTCTTGCCTTTTAGGATTTCTTATAATTTATGTCTTTGATTTATCTTTTAAATGGTGAAAACAATTTAATTTTTTTCTTATTTGATTAGCCTTTCTTTCCCTTCCTGCCTCCCTCCCTCCCTTCCTCCCTTCCTCTCTTCCTTCCTTCCTTTTCTTTCTTTCTTTTCTTTCTTTCTTTCTTTCTTTCTTTCTTTCTTTCTTTCTTTCTTTCTTTCTTCCTTTCTTCCTTTCTTCCTTTCTTCCTTTCTTTCTTCATTCTCAAGGTACAATTAGTGTAGAAAAATAACAAAGAACTCTTTGTGTCTAGAACTTAGCACCATCTCTGGTTCATGCAAAGTGCTCAGTTAATATTTGCTGAGTCAGAACCACTACCATTACCATTTACCAATTGTTTGAAATTCTTGCTTGTTTGATTCATTGACATGTTTCTGATAAACTCATAGATTATTTCTACCTTAAATTTTTTTTTTTTACATTATTTAGCATGGAAGGATTCATTCTGACTGAAGTCCTATTTCATAGTTTATTTGCCTAGAAAGCATAAGAACTGTGATGATAATTGAACAAATCTACCTGAGGTGGACATTATCTTCCCAGTATTCATCATCCTTTTTCCCTCCTTTCTTGCAGTACTCACACTTTCTTTTGTTTGGTTTTGTTTGTTTTCTTGCAGTGTTGGAGATTGAACTCAGAGCTTCATGTATTGGAGGCAAATACCCTGCCACTGAGCTATATCTCCAGCCCTCCTCCCCCACTACATAGTACTTTGGGTGGGATTGAATTGACCATAATCTAGGATGCTGAACTGGCCTTAACCAAGTAATCAGAACATTCCCCTCCTGCTTGTTATAGTCTTCCATAAATATGTGTGGCAGTTCCTTGTTCACTAGGATGAGTTCAGGGAAGGTTCAGTCAGTGAGCAGATGCAGAACTCTGAGAGAGAACATATAAATTCCACCTTCCTGGGAAACTCATTTTGGAACCACAAGGGAAGCCTAACAGCAATGAAGGGCAAAACCAAGAAAACTGCAGAAAAATAGAGCCAGGCATCTGCACTGAAGCTGTCCAACCTCAGAACTTTACTGTTTTGTGGAAGCATTAAGTCCTTTGTGTTGTTTAAGCTAGTTTGTATTTGATTGCCTATTTTCCATAAGGGGGGCAATTTTCATATATGTGCATCCTTATCCTCTTCTTATTGTTTTATATTTAAATGTTAGAGAATAATAGATTCTGCTAAATATTTTGATTAAGTTTTAGCTTTTATAAAGAGGCACAACTAATTCCAAAAGCACAAATTTTTTCAGACTAGAAGATCAGTTTACATTTACATACTTTAGATAACATAACCACTAGAAAAAATTGTAGATGTTTACGACAAACTTATAAATGTCATCACGTTCTGAGTATTCATGATGTTAGGGGCCTTTTCATGGCACAGCCAATTCATCTATTTTTACACACACCTGATATTTATCATCACACCCTTTAGGTACTATTTATTAGGAGGAAAAACCCTATTACAATGGATATTAAGAATAAATAATCACAATAACAAAAGTCCATTTAGTTAACCTCTGCAGAGTTGGTGTTTTTTCATGCCAACAAGTCTTTTGCTTTGTATTCTGACTTGGTTTCCATCATTGTTCCTTTTAAAACCTCCCAAGTCAAACTTTCCATGAAGAGCCATCCAAAACTGAGAATACACTGGGAATTCTGCTTCTCATGACCTAGTTGTATCACAAGAGGGATCAAAGGGGTTTTGTTCTGTTCCTATAATCAGCTTTTTCTTTGAGAGGGCAGATTCATAAGAGTTTGAATTATGATTAGAAATGCAGACAAGGCAAGCAGCTACATGGCATTTTAATTGCTTCCCTCCACTCCAGTGAAAAGCAACACTAGGGACAAACAAATGTCAAAGGTTAAATTCAGTTTGATTCTCTTTACAGAGCAAATAATTTGACTATCTCCTTTCTTCACAGCCTTTTTCTCCCCAACCCCCAATCTTTAGTTCATTTGTTCCTTGAGTCCTTCCATTTATTTCTCAAAGATCTACCTTTTGCACATGTTTAAGACAGATTCTTAACACGACAGACTCTTCTTTTTGCTGGACTGTGTATAATACTAGTACTCACAAGGGAACAGATGGCCTTTGGAATTAATTGTAGTAGTACCTTGCTTGATCTGAATCAGCTCATTAAAACCTGCAATTAACTGGTATGGAGAATTCAGCATATGTGATCCCTATAAGTGACTTTCTGATAAGTGAGTTTGCAATTGAGCACATATAGAGGTTTTTCTCCTGTCTTGTCGTGAGGTGATGAAAGCAAAAGGCAAGGAAACAGACTCATTTGAGGGATTTATTAAAACTCCTAGAGACTCAAACTTTAATATCCAGGGTTTTCTCTAGGATCAGTGTACATTTAACCTTTGTTCCCATGTTTTCAACATATACATCGGTAATTTTTTTTTTTATTTGTAATCATCACTGAAGTCTGGATTAATCACTAGTAATTTAAAATCCCCCCCCCTTTTTTTTCAATTTAATTTGATGAGTATTTCTTGGCCTTCCAAAATATTAAAAATACTGTGCTGTCAAGACAATGAAAAAACTGAGTATTCCAGTTGCTACTGCTGCCTAACAAACTACTCCAAAATTGACTGCTTAAAATAACAATAGTCACTTTGTTATGATCGCATATTCAGTGGGACAGATGCAGGAAGGGCTTCAGTGAGCGGGTATGACTTCAGATGTCTCACACAGTGATACTCTGACCGCAGGAGACTTGAGCTGCTGGACTCCTTCAAGTAGTTTCAGGGCCCCCACATTATAATCCCTCTGAGTGACTGCTTGGTGGCTTCTGGGCAATTAGACTATTTACATGGCAACTCAGAATAAGTGTCAGGCTAAAAACACGGAAGTTTTGTTACCTTTAAGTAGTAGAAAGCTTTTCTTTTTCTTTTAATCCTGGGAATTGAACCTGGGGCCTTGCACATGATATATAAGTGCTCTTCCCCAAATCGCTATATTACTTTTTTGACCTTTCTGTGCCTTCGAAGTCAAGGAAGATCATTGCTGCTGCATTCTATTGGCTATGAGTGAGTCCTCCATCCTGCCTGATTCAGGAGGAGGCAAAATAGACTCCCTTTCTTATTGAGGGAATGACAAGGTTCTATAAAGTACTAGAAATGTGGTTATCTTTTGAATATACAATTTGCCATGATGAATGAGATGCAATATCTTTTCCAAATACGTTCACAATCTAGTATAAAAAACCCTGATTCTGCAGGGCACAGTGGCTTGCGCTTATAATCACAGCAGTTTGGCAGCCTGAGACAGGAGGTTCGCAAGTTCAAGGCAAGCCTCAGCAACTTAGTGAGACCCTGACTCAAATTTAAAAATAAATAAATAAATAAATAATAAATAAATAAATAGGACTGGGATGTGGCTCAGAGGTTAAATGCTCCTGAGGGTTCAATCCTGGTACCACAAACAAACAAAAAACACCCCTGATTTGCCAACTGTACTTTGAAGCACCCCAGATCTCTCTGGAAACTCACAAGACAGCTGTAGGATGTTTTGCATTTTTGAGGGAAACAAAATGACATCAGTTAAAATTCATACAAATTATTTCTATTAAGTTGTTTGGACATAATTAGTCAATAAACAGAAGAGCTAGGTATATCTTTTGTCCCAGCTGTGCCAGCTATTTTTTACGTAGATACAAAAAAATGATCACTGCAGGGAAAGTTTAGGAAACTCTGGGGAAAAACAAAGGCATGGAAATCCAACTGTAGTCCTTCAGGGCCCATAATTCACATTCAAAGGGTGAAGGGCATTAATACAAATGGCAGCCCTAGCCTACTCCTTTCTCTTGCCACTGTAGCTTTTACCTTTGTGGAGTCACATGTGTAGGTATAACCCAGCTTTCAAGTTGGAGCTCTGAGTCTTCTCTCCCATTTCCATTCCAAAGAATAGCTTCTCCTTTGCCCTAGGAGTGACTGCACTTGAGGAAAATTAACCCTTTGGAGGAAGGAAAAGGGCATGGAAGCAGACTCGATATAGATTTATACAAGGAGTTCTGCCAGGCAGTCAGAACATGATGGAGGACAAGAGAACAGAACTCTGAACATGCACGTGCTCTTGATGCTACAGGCCTTTAGCCCAGTTGGAGAAATGTGATTGGAGGGACTTTTAAAATATAAATGTCTGAGGAAGGCCTGGTCTAAAGGTGGTTGTGAGATCCAGCACAGAACCCGGCATATAACTGATCCTTAATATATATTTGGTGAATAAATTAATTAAGGGTATGTGTTAGTTTTTCACGCTGTGACCAAAATACCTGACAAGAACAACTTAGAGGAGGAAAAGTTTATTTTGAGCTCATAATTTCAGAGATTAGGTCTACAGTAAGCTGACTCAATTGTTCTGGACCCAAAGTGAGGCAGTACATCATTGTGTAATGTTGTGGCAAAGGGAAGCTCATGGCAGTCAGGAAGAAGTGGGGGTTGAGGGGGAGGGAGGGAGAGAGAGAGAGAGAGAGAGAGAGCGAGAGCAAGCACAAGGGGCCACAGGAAAGATTAGGTTGCACCTCTCATAATCCAATCATTTAACCTCTGAATATTCTTGCATTAACATGGGAGACTTGGGGGAACTCCTCACTTACAAACCATAGCAGGGCAGATTCTGATAATTATGATAGAGTTACTGCTGCTATAGAAACAGAAAAGAAGCCATTGATTCTGACTAGGTATCTTGACTGGATATATCGCATTCAAAGATGAGGAGGAAAAGAAGTAGGAAATGGGATGGGAAGTCGGTAAACTACAGCGAACAATGAAACTAATGAAGGCAGAAAGTTTAATGCTCACCATTAGAGTGAATCTTGGTTTAAAGTCTTCCTGAAGACTTACTGAGAGGGTCTCTTTAAAAAATTACTAAATTAAGTACCAAAAAAAAAAACACATGAATTACAAAATATAAAAGCTCACAAAGCTGCAAATACCAAAAAAATCAAGAAAAATCCATTTAAAATGAATTATCTGTCATATCACGATACCACTTTTTATATACTTGTCTTAATACCATGTAGCTGTATACTCTTTGATTGCCTCTTTACTAAATATCAGTTTTATGTTCTGCATAGAGAACAGATAATTTGGTATTATTGATCAAATTTTTAAAAAATTATTGATAGTTCACACAATTTTCACCTCATCATTATTAGTATTGTCACATGAAATTTTATAATTAGTGTCAAATTGGGAAAACATCTTATGTTGTTAAATTTTTAAAGTCTGATTTTTATTTTTAGTATAAATGCAGGTTTATTCTCCTTAAACCTAATAATTCTACTAAGTTCTGTTTCTCACAATTACCATAAAATTTAGAGGAATATGGAGATTTTATCATTGTATATACAACATCATGAAATATATTTCTGATGAGAAAAAAAAAACATCTGTTTTGGTTAGATCTTGATGAGAACCAAATCATCTGTTAAAATTCTACACACTTGATGACTGGAAGAATTTTCTAAGATTAACTTCTAGCTCCAAACAATTTAACCTTGTCTCTCCATTACCACATGCTATCAGAGCTGAGCATGTTGTAGGAATCAATGATTGGCGCTGCACCTCTGTCAGGGGGCCAAAGAGTTGGCAAGTGGGCACAGGGTATTTTTGGTATCTTTTCCTACACTGGGATACCTGGCAATAACTTTCACAGAAATAACTGTGAATGTATTAAAAAAAGAGACTATATTGAAACATATGTATCAACTACTTAAACAATTGCTCCTTAGTCATATCTCCCAAAGGCACATGGCTAGCCATTGGCACCTGGTATGAGCAGAAGCTGAAGTGGAAAGAGACAGTGGTCTTAACCAATTACAGTTTTTTAAAAAAATAATACTTTTGTGAATTTTATGAAAATCCTGTGTCCATGTGAGCCTGTTGTTTTAGAAAGAGTCCAAGCAAATTAGAAGCTTAAGTTCTTTTCACTTAGATGCCTCTTTGCTCACTATTCTATATTCAGTAAGAAAGAGAAGTAGTCCAATAAGAATGTTGTGTGAGAGAAAGAACGCTCAACTGGAATGGAGAGAATTGGAGATTTTATCCCAGTTCTCTGAGCTCTGAATCTTTGGACCACCCTCCAGGGATTTTGTTGGCTTTTTCTCATCTTCAAAAGAAGTGAAAAATGGCATTCTAGTTATAGAGATTTTTGTGGCTCCAGCTGGGAGGTAAGCATATTAATTTATGCAAATTATGTATATTTTAATCCATACTGTTTCCATCAGTTAATTCTGTCTTTCCATAACTCAAACAATATCATCATATAAACAATGAGCAAGAACTTAAAA
This sequence comes from Glaucomys volans, assembly GCA_020662805.1. Classification (NCBI taxonomy): domain Eukaryota; kingdom Metazoa; phylum Chordata; class Mammalia; order Rodentia; family Sciuridae; genus Glaucomys; species Glaucomys volans. The sequence goes on along the minus strand of JAJEJO010000110.1, from coordinate 357,090 downwards.
ATAGTTGAACTCTACAATAGAGAAGTGTATAATAAAATAGCAATGAGAGTAGATTGAATAAGTTGTCATTCTGAATGCTGTCATTGAAAGTACACTAGAGCTGGGTGTGGTGGTGCAGGCCTGAAATCCCAGTGATTCAGGAGACTGAGCAGGAGGATTGAAAGTTACAAAGCAGCCTCAGCAACTCAGCAAGGCCCTAAGCAACTTAGTGAGACCCTGTGTCAAAGTAAAAATAAAAAGGGCTGAGGATATAGCTCAGAGGTAAAGCACCCCTGGGTTCAATGTCCAGTACCAAGAAAGGAAGGAAGGATACTGGAGCATTTTTTCTCCCAGTGTTAAAAAAGGTTGGCTTTCAAAAACAAATTGCAAAAGTCACACCAACTCTTTGTAAAAACAATTCAGATGCAGAAATTTATATAGCAAAAAATAAAAAATATAAAAAAAAATAGTCTTATCTTTGAATTTCATTCCTGAGGGGAATAACTGCTAACATCCTAGACAAGTGTGTGGTCTTCCAGAGGCATACCCTGCAATGGCAGTGTGACATGTTGAGATATTAACTGAGGGGCTTTTCCCTCCATGTTTCCTAGTGGTCCTGGTCTGTTACCCAGTCCATCACTAACACATGATGCATTCATTGCTGCAGAGAAAAGATGGCTTAACTGAATGCAATTTAAAAACGACTTTTCAAAGTAAAGTTTTTAATTTCTAGTCCTTGTGAGAATAGAAAAAGACACAGGGCGTGAAAGGAGATTTGGAAGAATATATAATAAGTCAGAAGAAGTCTTAGGTCTTTCAAGATTAGATAAAGACCATCTCAATTCTTAGGAATGTGAGAGTCAGAGAGGAAGAAAGACTTCTGGTATCTTATACTGCCTCTCTCTGAAAATCAGTAAAAGACCTGATTTTGGTAGAGGAATTATAATAAGGTACCCTGGTAAGTGAATCTTTCCCAGGAGCAGTGACTTAGACAGTTGACAATCCTTTTATGCAAAGACAAAGGTCCCTCCTTCTTCCAACAGTCTTTGACCCCTGCCAAGGGTCTTAAGAAATTTCAGCTCTACTCATAGATAGCCAAGTAAACATCTTTGTGCAGTGTTCAAACCACCCAACTGTGAGAGGTATGCTTCCTTGTGCATTCCTTAAAATTGAGGTTCTCTGCCCTATCTTCCTAACTTAAGTGAACCTGATAGTGGAGAGACAAGACTCAAGAGGCTTGGGATTTAAGGGTAAAGAGATTGTGTCTACTTTCCTCGTAGATCCTTGGTTAGGGATATTGACAAAGTCCCAGGAGCAGAAGTGGTAGTGGTATGATGCTTGCGTGATCCTAAAATGGGTGACCAGACAGGGTGAGAATGGATTTTAGGACACCATCACTGATACATGACATGACCAAGGATGAACTGTCCCCCTGTCCACGGATTGTCCCTATAAAAACCTCCCTGGAACTCAAATGCAACACTCAGAATTAAATTTCTATCACCATAGAAAAATTAATTTAAACAGAACACAAGTTCCCCATTTCTTGCTCATCTATCTGAGTTTGTAAACTGAGGTTCGTGCATTACCATCATAATGCTAATAAAATTGCGGGTACACTTAACAATGTATCTTGAAAAGACTCCCATGTTAGTACATGAAAACCTCCCTGCCTCTAGGAAACACCTCAGAGCAGACCCAGCACAGCACTCATCCAACCACTCTGGCTGGCCGTTCAGGTTGTGTTAATGCTTCACTCTTACAAATGTTGCAGTAATAAATATCCTTTTACTAAATCAACTAGCATTAGCAGTCTCTCTGTACCTGGATACCAGGTATTGAGAGAACTACAGTTCAGACAGACAGACTCACACACACACACACACACACACACACACACAATCTAAGAAATCATGTGCTAAAACGCATGTTCAGTTGTTAACATTTTTAGCACATATTTTTGTCAAGTGAAATATGTGACAAGTCTGTATTTTAGAGGAATAAACTAGAGGCAGTGGGGTGTGGGGAGCGGGGAGGTAGAAGGCCAGGAGATCTGCTGCTGTGGTCAACTTTGTCCCCACCTCTGTGCCTCACCTTTAACCTGAGGTGACTCCAAGTCCCAGGACTAGTCAGGAAAACACAGGTGAGATTTAAGGTTTGGGTCAGGCAGAGGCAGTCGGCTTAGGTGTGCTTTATGGTTTTCTGTGTCTCATGCTTCAGTAATTTTAATGCTGACTATTGGAAGGTTAGTTGTGTTTTCCTTTTTGTTTCCATAATACATAATGTATAATTCAGAACACATATTGCAGTGTTCTCTCCTGAAAATACTGCTCCAGAAGAGGAACATTTCCTTGTTTAGCTTTCAAATATACAGAACTTACCCATAGACCTTGGCAAGTCCTGGCTTCCATGAGGCTTTCTGATGAAATGAGTCATACACATCTGTACAACCTCAACATAGGGGGCACAAGCTCATCTTCAAGTCTATAGAGACTTAAAAATGCACTGTATCTAGTTTGGTGTCCTCCAGCGTTTGGTGACTGGATTATATTGGTCTTTAACTGTTTCTGATTTAGAATGGCCAGTTCATTTTATGTAAATTTTAGGAAAGGGTTGAATTGACCCAAATGTCCTATAGCAATCTTCCTGCTGTCACTCTGGGTGGATGATGTAGTGAAAGCAACATGTGTACCTGTAACAGCTGCCTGCATGTGTGTGTGTGTGTGTGTGTGTGTGTGTGTGTGTGGAGGGGTGGTGGTGGTAAATGTTAAACAAAAGTGGAAATACATTGGCTTTTTATTTCTGAGAGTTAGGAGAATCAAAAGCCAGCCCACTCCACCCAAACTCCCAATTTTGTTAGCAGGGGAAGTAGGGAACAAGACACCATAGAAGAAAACACAAAATGAAGTAGAGTGGTGATAATGTGTTAACTTCCAGTCAGTGATTAGGGGATCAAGTACACAAAAATAATGTTTTTTCTCTTTAAAGATTTTTTTTTTTGGCTAATGTCATACTTTAAGTTGCAAGAAGAATATAAAGAATTCCCATATACTCTTCACCCAGGTTCCCAAAAGGATAAAAATGGAAACTTGAGGATCTGATGCCCCTTACTTCTACATATTTCCAATGTATATCCAGAGATCAAAGACCTTCTTAAACATAACCACATGTAATTATCAACTACATCGATACATAATTATTATCTAATAGAAAAACATTTCCAACTCGCCCCAATAATTTCCTTTATAAAACACAAACAACAACAACGAAACCCTGCCAGATCACACATTGCATTCAGCCCTGGAACAATTCCCCCATCCTTTTCTGCTTTTTATGGCCCTGACAGTTGGGAAGCGTATGGCCTATTGCACCGTGGGGTGTTCCCCTGTTGAACTGGTCTGAGGTTTCCTTGTGATTAGGTTCAGGTTATGCACTTTGGGCAGAAATTCCTCAGGCGTAGTGATGTGCCCTTCTCAGAGCATCATGTCAGAAGGTGCCTGACACTGACATGTGCCATTACAGATGATGTCTGACAATTGGGTTAGGTGGCATGTGTCAAGTTTCTCCACTGAATTATTATTTACAGCTATAGTGAATAAATATTTTGTGGGAGGAAACTTTGAGACTATGTAGATAACCTGTTGCTCATCAAAATGGTAATAGGCTGATGTAGTGTCCTATAATGATTCTGCCTAAATCGGTTATTTCAGTGATGGCTGCTAAATAATGATTTTCCAAGTCCTTCATTATTTTTATATTTATTAGCTGGCTTTACATCGTAAGGAGGAATTTTCTCTTGTAGACACGTGTGTTTATATGCATACTCACTATCATTATATCGATGCTCAAATTTCTGAAATTTGACTAGTGGGACTACTGGGAAGTGAAGCAAGTTGAATTCTTTGTCCTTTTGACATGTCCCGATCATTCTTGAGTACTTTCTAATCTTCTGGCACCAAGAGATATTCCAAGCACAAGTTGTGCTTTCCCTGCTCTAGACTAGCATTGTTTATAAGTGGAAAATAGATGTCATTCCTTCCAGGCCTTCTCAGCAGAGAGCCGGGAAAGAGAACTATGTTTCGACCTGAACATGCACACATACGGTGTTTAACCTTGAGCTCAGACTGACACCTCCAATTTCTACTCAAAGCCTCGGAGTTCAATATCATCTCCTTTTCCACCTTTGTAACTCTTATTTTAATCAGTGGGTATGTTAGTTGGCTTTTTGCTGTTGGGACAAAATATTAAGAAAAATTAACCTAAAGGAGGAAAGGTTTGGTTTAGCTCATAGTTTCGTAGGTTTCAGTCTGTAGTCCATCGCTATGGGCATGTGGTGAGGCAGAACATCAAGGTGGAGAGGGCATGGTGGGCAGAACTTGTTTAGCTCATGGTGGTCAGAAAACAGAGAGAGAGAATAGAGAGAGGGGAATGGGCTGGGAATAAGATACAGTCCCCAAGGGCATATCCCCAAGGACCCCATCCTTTCAATTCGGGCCCACCTCCTGCAGTTTCCACCCCATCCTGGTCTTCCATTCACCAATGACTTAAGAGATAAATTTATTGATGAGGTCAGATTTCTCATGATCCAATCATTTTATAAAAGCCTGACCTCTGGACATTGCTGCATTGGAGACCAAGTCTCCAACACCTGAGCGTTTGGGGGACATTCCAAACCCAAGTCATAGCAGTGAAAAACATGATTCCCATGGGCCACAATATATTTGCTTATTTGCTTGACCCTAGAATGCACAGGAAGTAGTTTCAGAATTACCTATTTGCCAGTGAGAAAAAACCTTACTTATTAAACTTCAGTAGTAGTTCTTTTTATCTTTTGACTGAAGGTATATGATCCAAATACTCAGAATTTTCTTAAATTAACTGCAGTAATCTATTCTTTGTTTTTTCTATTTGTATTCCATTTTTGAGGTCCCCCAATCCTTGTTTTCTTGAGTATATGAAATATTTTCATGGTTACCACAAGCCAGGATTATATGACATTGTATATATTTTCTTAATTCCCCTTCCTACATAAAAATAGCTTACTATAGACATGCTTTGCTTTTTCCACTTAGCAGTATATCCTAGAAACCACTCCATTTTGGTAACTAGAGATCTTATTCTTTGCTTCAGCTGCATAATACTCCATTGTGTAGATTTACCATAGTTCATTCAACTAGTCTCCCATAAATGAGTATTTAGGTTGTTACCAGTGTTTTAAAAATTATTGCTAGTACCACAGTGAATAATTTTAATAGTATTATACAGATGTATTTTTTTATTGTTCAAAATATATTTTCAAGATAAATTCCTTGAAGTGGGATTGTTGGATTGAAAGGAAAACCCACATGTAGTTTTGTAAGGCAACATAAATTCCTAGCCATAAATGTCCTGTGCACACCCATCAGCAACTTATAAGAGTGGCTTTTAAATTTTTGCCATTTGATAGGTGAGAAATATTATCTCATTACAATTTTAACTAGCACATATTTATCTTATTATGCAAGACGTTGATCATATTTTCATTTTTATTGGCCATCTTTATATAATTTTTGCCTTTGACTTTTGTGTGTGTATGTATAGATAAATATATGTTGCAAATAATTTCTTCTAATTCTTTGGTTGTGTCTCCATCTTTTGTTTGTCAATCTGTAGTTGAATACTCTGCTCCTGAGCTATACCTGCTACTGATCTTATCTTTCTTGATCTTGATTTTTGCCATGATATTTTATTTGTAAAGTAACATCAACATTAATATTTTATTGTCTCTGGATTTTTTTGTATTGATTTTACTATATGTTATTTTATTTTTATCTGATAACATCTTTTTAAAATTTGTTCTAATTAGTTATACATGATATTAGAATGCATTTTGACACATCATACATCAATGGAGAATAATTTCTCAATCTTCTGGTTGTACATGATGTAGAATCACACGGTTGTGAAGTCATATATGTACATAGGGTAATAATGTCTGATTCATTCTATTATCTCTCCTACCCCCATACCCCCTCCCCTTCCTTCATTCCCCTCTACCTGATCCAAAGTAACTCTATTCTTCCCTAACCCCCACCTTATTGTGAAGTAGCATCCACATATCAGAGAAAACATTCAGCCTTTGGTTTTTTGGGATTGGCTTATTTTGTTTAGCATGATATTCTCCAGCTCCATCCATTTACTGACAAATGCCATACTTTCATTCTTCTTTAAGACTGAGTAATGTTCCATTGTGTATATATATCACATTTTCTTTATCCATTCATCTGTCGAAGGACACCTAGGTTGATTCTATAGTTTAGCTATTGTGAATTGAGCTGCTATAAACATTGAAGTCGTTGCATCACTGTAGTATGCTGATTTTAAGTCCTTGTGTCCGGATTTTGAGACATACTTAGAAAACCTTTGCCTCCACTCAGGTAAAAAGGAACCCACTTATCTTTCCTTTGAGAACTTTAAAGGTTTATTTTTTTTTACATTGAGATATCTATTTCCTTTGGAATTTATTCTTATTGTGTCAAGTATAAATTTAATTTTATCATTTTTAAAATGGCTACCCAATTGTCCCATTTAGTTAATTCTATGCTATTTTTTGAGTCTATCTCTACTCTCTATTCTGACAATACTGTTTAGTAGAACATTACTTTGCTTCCCATGGAATAAATAGAGTAAATGAAACACATATGCTCACCTTTGAACACTTCTTGAAGGAGTGGCCATCTCTATATTGAGAAAAAGATGGTAGATTTAGAATCATCAATTCTCTCCTCAAAAGTTTCCATATCTGCAATCCAGCATTCACTTTACAAAACTCTATCTAAGCCACCTCAGAGAAAGAGAAATCCACTTTGCTAAATAGATATTAAATGCAGGAAGTTCCAAAACAGCTAGAGACACTGTTTTCATGTTTGTGGTTGAGTTTGGGGAGGCAAGGAAGAAAGAATGAAAATAAGAGCTGGTTTTTCCACTTAGTCGGGTAGTTGAATTAGTTGACCTTTAAGGTCTCCTCCACTGAGTTTTATGGTTCCATGAATCATTCCTCTGACTCAGGCCAAGTTAGTGATGAAATGACTCTGGGAGGTGTGGGGGTCAGAGGTGAGTTGGAGATGCGGTGAGTGGGTGAGAACAGGGTAAGCGGGAAGAGATTTTACATGACAGAGTACAGAGTTAGGAGGTGAATTTTTCCCCTTTCAAAATCTGGAATCATAGCAGGGAGAGCAAAGGTGTGCATTGGTGGAAAGAAACATGGGATGGGTAGGAGTGGCATGGGACAGTGTGGCAGTCATGGTGGGAGATGATTTCAAGCGACTGTACACAATTTTTAGAATGAATGAGATGACAGCAAATCTCGCCTGCCCCCATTGGGGACGGTGCTGCTACATGTGCAGCAATGTCCTTAGAATGATTTTGCTCTCAGTTCATCTGCTCTGCCTGCATGCATAGAAAAGAAAACCAACTACTTTGGATAAGACACTGTAATGTAAAGCTGTGAAATTTTCTGAATGGAGGTATATGTACCATATTTTTGAAATGATCATCAGATTTTAAGGCCAGACTTAGGAGAGAAACATTAAAGGAGAAATAAGAAGCTTTACAATGTCAGAATGTTAGTACAAAGCCTGGTGAGGTGGCACAGGCTTGTAATCCGAGTGACTAAGGAGACTGAGGCAGGCCAGCCTGGCATTTTTTAAAAATATTTTTTTAGTTATTGATGGACTTTATTTTATTTATTTATATGTGGTGCTGAGAATCAAACCCAGTGGCTCACATATGCTAGGCAACACTCTTCCACTGAGCTACAACCCCAGCCCCACCTTGGCATTTAATCAGACCTTGTCTCAAAATAAATAAGGGGTGAGACTGTAGCTCAGAAGTAGAGAATACCTGGATTCAATCCCCAAACCAAAAATTTTTTTTCATTTTTTATTTAATTTTTCTGATTCATTGAATACAAATGGGGTACAACTTTTCATTTCTCTGTTTGTACATGAAGAAAAGTCACACTGTTTGTATAATCATACATGTACATAGGATAATGATGTTTGTCTCATTCCATTATCTTTCTTTCTCCCCACCTGCTCCCATCCCTCATTTCCTTCTACACAATCCATCATTCCTCCATTCTTCCCTTACCCTCCACCCCTGTTATATGTCATCATCCACTTATCAGAAGAAACATTCAACCTTTGATTTTTGGGGGATTGGCTTATTTTACTTAGCATGATATTCTTCAACTCCATCCATTTGCCTGCAAATGCCAAAATTTTATTTTTCATTATGACTGAGTAATATTCCATTGTGTACACATGCCACAGTTTCTTTATCCATTCATCTATTGAAGGGCATCTTGGTTCCACAATCTAGCTACTGTGAATTGAGCAGCTATGAACATTGATGTGGCTGCATCACTGTAATATGCTGATTTTAAGTTCTTTGGATATAGACCAAGGAGTGGGATAGCTGGGTCAAATGGTGGATCCATTCCAAATTTTCTAAGGAATCTCCATATCACTTTCCAGAGTGACTAAACAAATTTGCAATCCCACTACCAGTGTATGAGTGTACCTTTTCCCTAACATCCTTGCCAAAACCTATTGTTGCCTGTAGTCTTGATAATAGCCATTCTAATTGGGGTGAGATGAAATCTTATGGTAGCTTTGATTTGCATTTCTCTAATTACTGAGGATGTTGAACATTTTTTCATATATCTGTTGATCTTTTGTATATCTTCTTCTGTGAAGTGTCTACTCAGTTCCTCAGTCCATTTATTGACTGGGTTATTTGTATACTTGGTGTAAAATTTTTTGAGTTCTTTATAAATTCTGGAGAAAATTTTTGAAAATTTAAAAAATTAAAATAAAATTAAAATAAAAAGATGTTTGTATGAGCAGATCATAGGTATCTTAAAGCAGCTCGACCTTATTTGGCTATTCAATGGTAGAAGATATTTTCCTTCACTGATTCAGGTGACAGAGGAGAGGTTGTTTGTGAATCCTTGCAGTGGACAGTGCATGTGTTATTTTGATTTTGTCGTAAGGAAATACTCCCAACTATGATAAAGAAGGAAAAGATGATCTGGTGAGTGAAAATGAGAGAGGCACGGTGGTGACTTCTGTTATGTTTGCCTGTCATGGCAATGATACTAATAATATTGATTAATTGAAAGACGTACTGCAAAGTTTGAACTCTATTGCTGTTCTGATGGGATCTTTCTATCATCACAGGGGTAAAAAAAAATCTCAAAGTAAAGATTCCTGAGCAAGCTGCACCACGAATAAGAAAATATCATCTACTTGTACATGACTCCATGGTCCCCTGCCCTTCTATGTTTGGCAAACTCAGCTTTGCTTTGCTCAATTTCTGAATGATTGAGCTGTAGAAGATAACTAGCCCCTGGCCCCCAGCCTTCTGTGTCCTACATAGCTCTTCCATTTTGAATTGTACAGAAAAAACAATAAAATATCTTTTATTAGCCCTTCAAGTAAAGGCATTAATTAAAAAAAAATTGTTGAAAACCTACTCTGAACCCAGCACAGAGATAATTCTTTATATAGTACTGGGGCTAGGGTGTAACTCAGTGGTAGAGAGCTTACTTAGCATTCATGAAGCCCTGGGTTCAAAGCCCAGCATGGCCCAATAAAATATAGTACTTTCCAGTGGTCAGTATAGTGACTATTTATATATTTTATTTTTATCCATATAAATAACTGGCATGTAAACTCCAACAGACAAGGAACTTTGGTTACTATTTTATTCCAATGCCAAAACAGTGGCTGGCGCATCATGTGCACTTAATATTTGTTTAAAGAATAAATAAATTAATAATAGATGTAAAGTGATGCAGGGGTGAATAAAATAGAATCTTTATTACTCCTGAGGATCTCATGGTGGTAAAGGTGGTAAAGGTGGAAATAGACATGAAGATAGGTAATTGTAAGTTAATGTGGCAGCTCATGTGATGGATGTACAGGTATGAGAGACTAAGGACAATTTCCCAGTTTGGATTTAGTGACTGTGATGGAAAAATATTATGCAAATGTGACTATATTATTTATAGTACTTGTATAATCCTATTTTAGTCATGTTTTATCTTTTCCCATATTAACCAACTTAATATTTGTCATCTGAACATGGATAGGCCTGTGAGCAAAAGCATGAGTCTAGTAATAGAATAGTTATTGAAAGCTCAGCTTCATGGTATTAATCCAAACATTTTAATTTTTGAACTCATTTAATACTCATAAACCCTCTGAAGTAATTATAATCATCATTTCCATTTTATAGGGAAACTGAAGCACAGAGAGATCAACTGATTCATCCATGACATGCAGTTAGCAAGTGATGGGACCAGGACTGATTCCAGGCACCTGGAATCTTGAGCATCCTGCAAGATGTATCCTGTTCTTGATGCTCTTTAATCAGTGCTTCTTTCTATTATAATGTGCTTTTGGGACTCTCTTTACACTGGGGGTAAGTGTTCAATAAATTTAACATCTATCTCAAGATTCCTTACAAGAGGAGAAGTATCAAGATAAAAGAATAAGCCTTTAATTATAGAATTTCATTCACCAGCCAGTGGGCACATTTGGGGAAGGGGTGGAAGGAATCTTTAACAATGCTCAATTTGTGCCACTGTATCCATCCAATGATTTGTTAAACAAATTGCAGACATATGGGTGTGTCACAGCTGTGATCTCTGTACCCAGTCACTGAGGTGGAATATGATATACAAAATGCTTAATAGGAATCAACTCTTGTGAAAAGAAGTGGGTTAAATAACTAAGCTAAGGAAGAAGTCAAAATGCAACGCACACTTACAAGACCTGTCCCACTTGGTAGGGAGCTCTGGAGTCAGAATTGTCCATCAGAGTGTCCCAGATCAGCTTCAGGTCTCTGCCCTTGATTCTTGCTCAGCTGGTAGATACAGACAATCTCAGGTGAGACTGTCTATAACTGAGGCCAGACCTGATGGAGCTGATGGAGGCTTGAGACTGAGTGTACCACCAGTAGCAGGGCAGCATGTCCTTCTGTGACAGGGGATCTGACACATCTCTATTTGTCACAGGATGCCAGGCCCTGGTCTTAGTGAAGGGAACAAACAGATAAAAAAAGACACAATTTGACTGTTAAATAATCCTAAATTCTTACAGGTGCAGTTACCAGTTAAAAGTGAATCAAAATGCAATCTGTAAAAATAAAAAATAAAAAATAAAAGTGGAAGGAGAGGTAGAAGACAAAGCCAGAGTGAGGACTCAGCTTGCCATTACTGGATTTGAAGATGGAGGAAGAGTCTATGGCCATACAACCTTGAACACACCTGATCTCATCTGAAGATGGAGGAAGAGGGCCAAGAGCTGAGCAACAGAGAAGTTCTAGAAGATGGAAAAGGCAGGGAAATGAATCCTTCCTTGCCTGCAGTATCTAGAAAGAAATATAGCCAGGCCCACACCTTGATTATAGCCCGTAAGACTTACATTGAGCTTCAAATCAACCAAACTATAAGATAATAAATCTCTCTTGTTTTAAACCAAATAAAAAAGAAAAAGAAAAAGAAAAGAGAGAGAGAGAGAGAGAGAGAGAGAGAGAACCCTGATGATAGTAGATCCAGCAATGTCTGAATCTAAATAACCCTTAAGTTTTCCATTATGTGGGCCAATACATTCTTCTTTTTGCCAGTTTGAATTGGACTTTTCAGAGTTTGCATGGTGGTGGAATACAGGAGCTTGTATTCATGGCTGCTCCATGGAGTGAAACCCAAGAAAGCAGACAGGCAGCTTGTCCGCAAGTGAGGTGCTGTAAACTTTCAGGGACATTGTAAGTCCACAGGGTAGAAACTCTACTGGTTCAGATCCCTACTGTTAGATGGGTAGACACACAAACAACATGAAAAAGCAAGGGAACACATCACCTTAAACAAATCGAGATACTTTAATAACAGAATCCATTGACACCACAGTGGAGGAAATGACAGAGAAGGAGTTTAGAAAGTATATAGTTAAACTGATCTGTGAAGTAAAGGATGGTGTAAGAAAAGAGAGAAAATACAGGAAGTGAAAAATCACTTCAATAAAGAAGCAGAGATTCTGAAAAAAAAAAAAAAAAAAGAAAAACTTGAAATGAAGGAAACAATAAACCAAATTAAAAGTACTATAAAAAACATCCACCACATCTCAGATCACTTGGAAGACAGAACCTCAGGCAATGACGACAAAATACATAACCTTGAAAACAGAGTTGATCACTGAGAGATGTTAAAAAACCATGAACAGAACTTCCAAGAACCATGGGATAACATGAAAAAAACAAATACAAGATTTATCAGGATAGATGAAGGTGCAGAGATACAAACCAAAGGAATGCACCATCTTTTCAATGAAATAATATCAGAATTAAAATTTCTCAGACCTAAAGAATGAAATGGAAAATCAACTACAAGAGGCTTATAGGACCCCAAATGTACAAAATTACCACAGACATAAGGCACATTATAATGAAAATGCCTAATATAAAAATCAGGATAGAATTTTAAGGGCTGCTAGAGAAAAATATCAGATTACATATAGGGCAAAACCAGTTTGGATCTCAGCTGATTTCTCCATCCAGATCATCAAAGCTAGGAGATCCTGGAATAATATATACCTCTGAAAGAAAATGGATGTCAAAAAAAAAAGAAAAGAAAAAGAAAATGAATGTCAACCAAGAATCTTATATCCAGCAAAATTAAGCTTCAGATTTGAAGATGAAATAAAACCTTCCATGATAAACAAAAGTTAAAAGAATTTGCAACAATAAAGCCTGCACTGCAGAACGTTCTCAACAAAATATTCATAAAGATGAAATTAAAAGAAGGTGAAAATCAGCAAAGGGAGGAACTGCACTAAAGGAATAGTCAATCAAATGAGAAACTAATTCAAAGAAAAAACTAGAAATAAATCCAAATGACCAGGAATACAAATCTATCTCAATAATAACCTTGAATATTAATGGCCTAAACTCATCAATCAAAAGACACAGACTGGCAGACTGGATTTTAAAAAAGGATCCAACAATATGCTGCCTTCAGGAGATTCACCTCATAGGCAAAGACATCTCCAGACTGAAGGTAAAAGGATGGGGAAAAAACATATCACTCACATGGATTATGTAAACAAGCAGGGTTTCTATCCTCATATCAGACAAAGTGGACTTTAAGCCGGAATTAATCAGGAGGGACAAGCAGGGTCATGTCATGTTGCTTACAGGAATTACACACCAAGACATAATAATCATAAATATTTAGGCCCCAAACATATATGTACATCAAACCCTTCTCAATTTCTAGAATCAAATAGACCACAACCCAATAATACTGGGTAACTTTAACATGCCTCTGTCACCACTGGATAGATCCCTCCAAACAAAAACTAAATAAAAAAGCTATAGAAGTAAAATATACAATTGATAATTTACTATTAATAGACATATATAGAATATTTCATCCATCAATGACTGAATGTACTTTCTTCTTAGCAGCACACGGATCCTTCTCTAATATAGGCCATGTTATGTCAGCTAACACATATGTTGGCATACAACTTATTATTACCTTAATATATTTTTAGCACCTATAGTTATTTTAATCCTCCCTTTCCACTGATATTAATTTTTGTGTTCTTGCTTCTTTCTTGATCAGGCTTGTTTGATTTTTATCAAATTTTAGCAGTATTATTTATTCTCTATTTCATTTATTTCTGCCCCTACTCTTATTCTTTCCTTCCTCTGATGAAGTTTGAAAATAATTTGATTGTTATTCTAGCTTCTTTCTGATACAAGTTCTTTAAATTATAAATGTTCATCTGAGTACTGTTTCATCCTGGAGATCTTGATATTTTAAGCTTTTATTATCACTTAGTTCAAAGCACTTTTTATTTACTTTTCTTGTACTTTCTTCCTTGACGTCTGAGATATTTATAAGTGCACATTTCAATTTTGAAATAGTTGACATATGGGAGTGGGCTTCTGTATATCTTAAGGTGATTGATTTCTAAGGTAATAAATCATGCAGGAAACACAGTCTGCATGATTTCAAATTTTAAATAAAAGTAATGGAAATGCTATTTATATTTATTGCATTCGTTACATATATGTCAATACTGATCAGATTGCAAACTTAATATGTGCGTTTTGTTGTACTTCAATTTTACCCCAATAAAGCTGTAGAAAAAAAAAAAAAAGAAGACACAATCTCTTTGCTCAAGGAGAAATTGTTCCATCTGATGTATCAATGGTTACTTGTGACTTTTTCTTTCTTAAAACTTCTAGATTACCCAAGGCTCTAGTTGAGGGGGCTTTCTTATCTATGGAAAAACAATAATGTTGTATTGAAAATGGCACAGAAAGACATATGTTTGCCCTCAGAAAAGTCGCTTTTCCTGAATCTTATTTTATTTATTTATTTATTTGGTACTGGAAATTGAACCCAGGGGCACTCCACCACTGAGCCACATCCCCAGCCCTATTTTGTATTTTATTTAGAGACAAGGTCTCACTGAGTTGCTTAGGGCCTCGCTAAATTGCTGAGGCTGGCTTTGAACTTGAGATCCTCCTGCCTCAGCCTCCCAAGCTACTGGGATTATAGGCGTGCGCCACCATGTCGGGCACTGAATCTTAGTTTATTTTATGATGAACAGGACAATATTCTCTGGAGAGAGTTGTAAAAGGTAGACAAGGTATTTACCAGTTACCTGGGAAAGAGTTTCAATACTTAGCAAGTGCTTGATAAATAGCAGTAATTAGTAACAGTAAATTATTTCTACCCTCCTTACCCTTGCTGACCATCACCACTATCTTCACCATTGCCTACAAACTTCTGGAGGGCTCTGTCATCTTCTCTCCTCAAATATGTCTGAGTCCTCAATTTTAATTCCAAAACTCTTAAGCTCTTTGCTTCCTGTAAGCTTACTTCTGTTTTTCTCAGCTTGCTGCCTGTATTTGTTCTTTTCTAGGACAACCTTTTTTAAAGCTTCTACTTCATTCCTTGGCTTTATTTTCTTGACTACAAACTCATGTTTAAGAAGCCCACACCCTTCAGCTCAGCAGATATTCCTACACATCAAAATATCCTATTTTTAAAAAAATAAATTCCTCCAGGATGACTGAAAAAGAGTAACCAGTTCTCACTGATATCACCCATGATTCCTTCTTTCTCATTATTGAGCATCCATTGTGTTTTCTACTTGACTTGCATATACTATTCATAGGAATTTTATGACTAGGGATACAACCATATAATTGTAAATCCAGAAGTGATCCTAGTATACTTTGGCCTCATCTCTGTTGTTTAGAAGAGGGGAGAAATTGATCCTAGAGAAACTAGTTCAGTTCACATTCACATAGCAAGCTAAGTAGACACAAGAACCCCAGTAACTGAAGTTGCTTCTGTATGTCCTTTGTCTCTCCCTTATTTTCCATGTCAATCATGCCATCTTGTTTCATGTTTTTGTTTTTGTTTTTTTTTTTTTTGGTACTGGGGATTGAACCTAGGGGCACTCGGCCACTGAGCCACATCCCCAGCCCTATTTTGTATTTTATTTAGAGACAGGGTCTCACTGAGTTGCTTAGGGCCTTGCTAAGTTGCTGAGCCTGGCTTCAAACTCGTGATCCTCCTGCCTCAGCCTCCCAAGTGCTGGGATTACAGGCGTGTGCCACTGTGCCTGGCTTGTTTCATGTTTTTTGAGCATAGATCAATGAGTCAATGTAGTCACCAGTGGAATTTATATTTAAAAGCTTTTATAAACATGTGAGGGTAGATGTTTAAGCACTTGGGAACAAATGAAAGTGAAATATGACTTTCTGCTTCCTCAATTAAACACTCCAGAATGAAGGAGATGGGCCAGTCTTGAGCAGGAAGCTGTCTGCATCTCCATCCTCCCTTCTCCCCCTTTCCATGCTTCTGCCAGGTATGATGCCACAGCTAAACTATCTCTATTAGGCATTGCTTAAGGAGGAATTGGGACAAAAGTCTCCTTCTCAGGTTCTCACCATCTTGCAATCCTAGATCTTAGACATCTGTTCCTTTGAGATGAGGGCAGGACCCTATTTTGCAAGTCTCAGAGGCACTGTGGAGATGGACCCTGTAGATGCAGCTGGTGTTCTTAAAGTCAAGTTGCTCAGGGGAATTCACATTCAATCCTGAATGGAGACAGGGAATAATTGCAGGTTTCTGCTCATCAGGAAGAGTTATCTGGGTTTGGATGGACACAGTTTAATAATGTGAGGAATTCCTGGTTTCTGCCCTCTCCTTGAAGCAATTCTCAGAACCAGTGACTTCAGAGAGCTGTGACGTTTTCCTTTACTCAAGCTCTGGTTCATGGTGCTCTATGCTGAGAGTTTAATGTGCAGAAAAATTCAGTTTAGCTTGGGCCATTTCCAAATTGCAGATCTCCTTTGCATTCCTGACCCCTCCACTATTTGGGATTTGCAGAGGAGGACAAGACAATCTGGAGGGGAAAAAAATTCTGTTTATTCGTCATAATGATAAATAAATGAGATCACAGATTATTTCAGGTGTTTCTGAGAGACATATTTTGGGTTTGCACAACTTCCTCTGAATAACTCAACACATTTCAAATCAAGAGTCTTTCCTACATAATTTTTGTTGGGAAATTTTTGTTTTCTTTCTTTAGAGTCACAGGATCAGCAAGCATGTTCTTTTCATTGTTGTATGAAGCCCAAACTGTCTTCACTCATTAAATGATGACATAGTTGGATATATTATTAAGAGATTCCTGGGAGTATAAACACTATTTTTAATTCTCAAAGCCTTAGACTGTAACTGTTATTCACAGTTCCTGACAATGAGGATGTCATTGCACACTTTACCCCTTCTATGCATATGTGTTGACCAGGAGTGGCAATGAAGGATGAACTATTCCTGTCCTTGTGGAGGTTCAAGTCCTGAGAAAAACCAGAATCTGAACAGGTAATTACATATGAGAAAGATATCACCTCTTTAAGTGCTGAAAAATATTGTTTAATAAGATCATAATTTAATTCCAGGAAAGAATTGTTAGAAGTGGCTCAAGAGACAAATGCACAGAGGAAAATGTCTATCTGGGTTGAACACCGTGGTGGGCATCTTTTGCTTAAGAGGGTTGGGAAAGAAGAGTGGAAATTTTCACAAAGATAGGTCTTGTTTTTTATTTGTAGTTCCTTCTTTTCTCAAAATAAACATGAACAATGGCTCTTGGGCTTTGGTTCAGAGCACAGCTATTTAATCTGGTTGCTCCTGGAATGGCCTGGAGTCACAGTGGGCAGGGAGAGAATGTTGGCACATTTCTGCTTGCATAGATTCAAAACACTGACTTCTTTTCAGAGATCTTAAAGATATTTTATTTAAAAATATAAATTAATAAATAGGAACAATGGAAATGTCAAGAAAAGAGGCCCTATCTGAATATCAAGAAGCCTGTATCAGTTAGATCTGCTAACCTCTGAAATAGCATATCTATGGGGCTAGGAGCAGCCCTGATGCTTGAAAGCATTTCAAACTGGAATGACTAAGAGCAAAGCAAAAGAAATCATAGTGTGTACTACCAAAAGAATAGAAGAAAAAACAGCAAAGATTTTCCACCTACTAAGTTTTTTTCCTATTAGTTTTCATGCTTGACCATGGCCAGCACAGTAAGGATGATCACTTCCCAGTTTATCTGGTTTCTATTGGACATGTTCCCATAAACTATAGTACAATAATAAGAAGCAAGAAATTTCAATCATTACATGACAATAAAATTACAGTGAGACATGAACTTAGTCTGTACATATGGAGCAAATATTCCCCAGCATAAAGGAGAAAATTGGGTGAGGTTTCAGTTTGTTTAATTTAATTTAATTTTAGTTATTGGTAGATACACTGCACTAACATCCTCTTTTGCTCCATAATAAATAGAAGGTGTCAAAGGAGACACCACAACATCAATTGTAACACTAGCATTGAGTTCTTCCTTGTCCTCTACATTGCCAGCATTTGGTATCATTTCTGAGACTCAAGTCATGATGTAAAAGGCAAAATAACCACACTGTACACTTCCAGAATACATCAGCTTCAACATTCTAAACCTTTAGATTCATCATTATCTGGACATGAATGTAGAAAGATATTTGCTTTTTTGTAGTGAGTATTGAATAGAAAAAAAAACAACCTGGTTTTTGTTCTTAGAATTCTTGACTGGAAGGAAAAGAGATGAACTTAACAAATAAATGGGTAATATGAGTTTAGAGTATGGTAATTAGCAAGAGAAAATTTTAGCATTTAAACAAGTCAGGAAAGATCCAGTCTTTCTAGTGTATCAGGAGATGTTTTTGAGGAATCAAGATCAGGATGTGAACTATAGCAAGCAAGGGCAGTTGGAAGAGAGAGAGAAAGGGCTAGGCAGAGAGAGAGAGAAAGAGTGGGAGAGAGAGAGAGAGGAGAAAGAGACAGACAGACAGACAGGCAGACAGACTCTCTTTTCCTGGCTTTTAGGTAGAAAGCTAGAAGTTGGGCATCTAGGCAGGAATACTCAAGCAGGTCTTTTCAGCAGAGGACAGCAGACCCAGCTGCTTCTGGGAGGCCAGTGGATCAGGAGACACCCAAGGTGAGTCACGAAAAGAAGACAGAAGTGATTTGTTCTCCTCCTGCTTTTGAACTCCTGCTCTGTGGGTGGGCCAGGGCTTGCAGGTGTCTGTAGCCAGGAGAGACCAGGCCTCACCAAGATCAGCTTTCAGTTTTCTGTTATCCCACCCCTTGTCTCATGCTATTCAGCCAATATTGCATCTTTAATGGTTAAGCTCTGGGGCAGGTGGCTATTTGTAAGGCTGCTAATTAGATAAAGGGACTGATTTGCACCAGGATGCAGATAATGCATGGAATTGTGCCAAGGCCCACAGCTCAGGAGTTTATGACCCCCAGCTACCATGGCGACCATGCCTATTCAGTCAGAGAAAGCTTTCTGTTGTGGGGCAGGAGGCAGCACATAGGCAGAGTGTCAGCTTCTGTGTGGCTTGAAACTGAAAACTGAACATGGAAGTGAAGGGGCAGGAAGGCAGGAGGGCACTGGATTTTCCTTTTACATCCAGATGGGTAGATTGTTCTCTGGGTTCTTTCCACTGACTCGTTAGAAAAAAACAGGGCCTTTCCTTGTGGACAACTGTCTGATGAGCCTGATATATGGGTGGAAGGCTTCATTTGTGAAAATCTTTTCTTCTTGCATTGTCCCACACTTCATTACCCCCCACCTCTATTTTGATTTCCTATTCTTTTATTTTTTCAAATAGTTTGTTATGTTTACTAAGTGGAATATATTGTAAGATTCAAGGTCATAACTCTAGAAAAAACCAAGCTGGATTTCCCTGCGTTAATGTGTATAATACAATCAGAGCACTCTAGAGCTGGGAGATGCTTTAGACCCAGGCGTTCACAGGCCCAGCTTCGTCAGGACTGTCCTGTGGTCCTGGCACACGAGTGAATAATTCCTCTCTTTACTCTCAAGTGACCCTGAAGGGCAATGGCTGGCACCCCAGTATATTATCCAATGCTTCACTATAAAAATAAAGAAGCCCAGCATGTTTTAAACTTTTGATCTCCAAGCTGAGAAGTCAGAATTCTTGAAGTGGAGAGAAACATGAAAAAAATGGTGATACAACAGCAGGTTATGTAAAGGATTCGTTGAATCAAGGCTGGATTAGGAAGAAAATGAAGCCAGAAAGTGACTGGAAGATTGAGAGAAGGAGGAGAGGGAAGTACTGGGTAAGGGATTAGTGAAAAAAAAATTAGGAGACTAAGAATCATGCAAGTAGAGCAAGATGTGATCAGAGGCTGGGATGCTGAGTTTAATGATTTCAGAGGCAGCTCATTCACAGTGTGGCCTGGGATGGTGGAGTTCCCTAGAAAAAAAGACTGACCCATTAGAGGATTAACTAAGGAGTTCAATAAAATGACTGATTGCAGAGGCATGGGTAGGATAAAGCAGAAACCAAAAGGACAACATGGTACTGCAGCCAGGAAATAGTAGTGATAAAAACCCAAGGCATTTTCATCCCTAGATCTGAAGAACCAAGGAGAGGGAGTGGTGTCATCAGAACCTGGCAAGTGTGGCAGCATGGGAGAGGGGCTCTCCTAGGAGCTCTGGCTGTAACTGGATGGACGCAGTGTTTGCCAAAACCATGACTGGAAAAGAATATTTGGGAATGGGATTACCATCTCTTCCTCCCCTTGAATCTCCTGCCAAGACCTTATATTTGTTAAACCTAACTGGATGACAGAAAAAAAAAGAAAATACATAGGGTAGATCTGACAAGATAAGTAGAAAATAATTAGCACTCTGAAGAATTGTGGAAATAGAGAGTTGTACTGGTTATCTGTAGATATCAAATTTTTTTTTTAAGAATTATAGCCTATAGAGACTGACTTTTTGTTTTTTTAGGAATATAGTGAGACATGGGATAAAAGAAAGATGTAATCTCTCTAAGAAACTGATATATATTAATTGTTATTCTGGAGGAACTATGAAATATGATACCTGATTTTTATAAAGATGATCAGGAGGCAACCCTTTTATGGGATTTTTCTGAAATCCCATAAAAAGTAAAATGGACTTGGAGATATCTGTATTTTATATACTTTTATTTACCAATTATAAATTTGGGGGCATTATAGAATAACAGAGACTCGCTATACACTCCATCTTAAACAACCAGAGAACCAGATAAAATATATGAAGCAAAGGTTTTCAGATTGTCATCAGGAAGCTCAGGAGAGTGATCCCTCAGAGAAAGGACACAGTGCGGGTTGGGGTGGGTATGATTTCAGTTTACTGCTTGGGAGCTTCTAGGCTGAATTCTAGGGTAGGAAACCTGAAAGGTGATTAGATGTTTTGCTGAATTAAGAAGATGGAGTTTACACTTCAGAGAGGCCGAAAGGGCAAGTATTTGCAGAACAAAATCAACAGAAAGGAGATGCAGATATGAAAGAATTCCAGAGACATACAGGAGGATCCCCTGAAGAGTTTGACTAAATACTTTTCCAAGCATGCACATGAGAAAACTGTTCCAGGCTGGGGACAGAACCACCAATAACCCTTGGTGCTTAGGCAGGCTGGGAATAGTTCATGTTCCTGTCAGCTAGGGTGGAAAGACTAACATGGAGCACTAGACAAAGTCCTTAGAAAAGGCCAAATTAGCTGTAGACTAAAGCCTGCTCTGCACTTGTCCTACCACCTTACAAAGGCAAACATTGACAGAATCAAATCAACTCATAATAACTAATTGGTCCCAGGAAAGGTTTCACAATATTAAAAGAATACAACAAAATCCAGCAGCCAAAATAATAATATTTGCTAGGCCTGTTGTACCAACAAAGATGATCAGATATTCAAAGAAACAAAAAAATGAGACCCAAAAGGAGAAGAAAAATGAATCCCTAAACAAGCAGAAAAACAAAAGCATAACCCTCAGAAACGATCCAGGCACTAGACTTAGCAGATAAAGATAGTAAAGCAATGATAAAAGGATAAAGGATGATCTAAATACAATGAAATGAAAAGTGCAATAGAAATAAATAAGATCATGTTAGATACTGCAGAAGAAAAATTAGTGAACTCAAAGAACCTACCCAAAACACAATGCAGAAAAAGAAATGACCCAAAAAAGTAAACAAAGCATCAGGCAGGACATAGTACAAGACAATACCACCTAACCTTGGCATGACTGGACTTTCAAAAAGAAAAAAAAAATGGCAGAAAAAAATATTTAAAGTGATAATTGCTGAAATTTTTCTAAATTTGGCGACCACTATAAGTCCCTAAATTTAAGATGCTCAGTGAATCTCAAGTAGCAGAAACATGAAAAAAATAACAACAAGGTACATTACAACAATATTAAAATTCTTCAAAACCAGCAATAAAAAGAAATTATTGAAAGTAGTTAATGGGGAAAAATACCTATTGAATACAGAGGAACAAGGTAAAGTTGACAGTCAAGTTGTCACAGGAAATAATGCAAACCAGGAGACAGTAGAACATCTTCAAATTGACTAAAAGAAAAAATGTCTGTCAACCAGGAAAAGATCATTTCACTGTCAACTAGTGAAAAGATTATTTGAAAACAAAGGTAATAAAGTCTTTATTTTTTTTGACACACCAAACCTAAAGAATTCAAAAACAGATCTGCACTACAGGAAATAATAAAAGAAATCTTTTAAGTAGAAGAAAAATGATACAGAGAGAAATCTGGACCTAACCAAAAGAAAGATGAGCTCTGGAAAATAGTATTTATAAGGGAAAAAGTGACTCCTTTTATTTAAATCTCTTGAAAAGATAATGGACTTTTATATGACTGGAGGGCTAAATAGGCAAATATCTTAGAGTTGTAAGAACTCAGAAAAACTGCAAATGCAATAATACAGAAATCAAACATTGTACAGTAAAAGCCCACAAAGAAATTAAAATTCAGTTGTGTTTTTGGACATATAAATTGCATATTCAATGAAAAAGATATTTCCTGAAATCAATAGTACAAACTGAACTAGAAAATTTTGCAAACATGAATGGAGGGGGGAATGAACAACTACCTAAACTTCTATTATCCCTGCATCTTTCTCTCTCTTCTTCACCACCTTCTCTCTTTCTCTGAGTATTAACAGTTTCAAGGACACTGCAGAGAATCTTGACGTTTCTGCTTTTTTTTCATTTATCATTAGATTATGAGCATTTTCTATGTCTAAATGTCTTTGGAACATATCCTTTAAGAGCTAATATTCCACTGTAAGGATGACAATAATTTAACAATTCCTCTGTTATATATCAATTAGATAGTTGCCATATTTAAATTCTAATAAATACCATTATATTGAACATCTTTTGAATGCACGTTGGATTCAATTTTTGGGATAGAAGTAGAATAATATTGGATAAAAGGATATGAATATTAAAAAGGACAATGAACTATTAAAAGCAAAAATAATTAACAGTTTGTTGTGGGGCTTTTGATGCATGAAGTAAAAGTTATGACCAAAAAAGTACAGACCGGGGGGAAATAGATGTGTGCTGTTATATGTTTCTTACAATATGCATGAAATGACTTATGCTATTTGAAAGTAGATTGTGAAGGATGAAAGATCTTTATGGTAAATCCTATAACAACCACTAAAAAATAAAACAAATTGGGTATAGTTAATAGATCAATACCAGAAGTAAAAGGAAATGAAAGAGTCTTCAATGAATCCAAATGATACAAAGAAAGAAAAATCAAGAACATAAATATCAATATAGTAGATTTAAACTCCACCACATTGGCAATGATATTAAATGTAAATGTCATAAACTAAGGATATTAAAGGGAAATATAATATGAACCACATATATAATTTATTTTTTCTAGTAGTCACATGAAGAGTAAAAGAATGTAAAAATTAATTTTAATAATTTATTTCTTTTAATCCAAAATATCTAAAATATTACCATTTCAATAATTAATAGAAACACAATATTTTCTCTTTTTCATTCAAGACTAAGTCTTCAAAATCTTATGTATATTTTATATTTAAAGAAAACTAATTTATACTAGTTATATCTCAAGTGCTCAATAGCCACTGTGGCTAGAGACTATCATGTTGTACAATTTTGGTTTAAATGCTCCAATTAAAAATTAAAGATTGTTACATTAGATTTTTTTAAAGTAAGGCTCAACTTTATGTTATCCATAAGAAACCCACTTAAATATAATAATGCTAGGATAAAAGTAAAGAAATATAAAAAGCAATCCATGCATCCTTTCATTTAAAGAAAATTGGAGTTGCTGCATTAATATCCAAGTGAATTTTGGAATAAGGAATATATCAGAAACAAAACATTTCATAATGATGAAGTGGTAAATTCATTAAGGGAAAATTAATAAGCCTAAAAGTTAATGCACTTAATAAAAGAGCTCTGAAGTAGATGAAATGAAATGTAATAGAAATGAAAGAACCAGACAAACCAACAATTCTAGGTGGAGATTTTAAGAGCCCTCTTTGTTGATAGAATAAGTAGACAGAAACATCAGTAAGAGAAAGAAGACTAAACACCACTATCAGCTCAATTGACCTAAATGACATTTATAGAACATTTCACTGAACGACAACAGAATAAATATTTTCTTCAAGAACATATGGAACATTCACTAAGATAGACCATCTTCTGGGCCATAAATGAAATCTCAATAAATGTTTTAAAGTTTGAAGTCACACAATAGCTTTAAATTAGAAGCTTATGACAGAAGAAATCTATTTGGGAAAATCTTGAAATATTTGGAAATTAAACAAAATACTGGAGGAAAAAATGGGCCAAACAAAAAACTTACAAAGAAAATTAGTAATTACCTTGAACTGAATAAAAGTGAAAGAACAGCATATCAAAACTTATGGGATGCAGAGAAGGCAGTCCTCAGATGGAATTTTAAACATTAATTTTTATTTCCACTTTAAAAAACTAGGAAAAAAAAGATAAACACAAAGGAAGCAGAGGAATGAAATAATACAGATTAGAACAGGAATTAATGAAAGAAAAAGGAAAAAAGTAGAAAAAAATCAAGGAGATGTAATATTTTAACAGCAATTCTTCTCCTAGGTATTTATCCAAGAAAAAAATGAAAACATAGATCCACAGAAAGACTTGTACTCAAACTCAGAGCTGCTTGATTTATAATAGTCAACAACTAGAATGAAGCAAAATATCTATCAGCTGGTGCATGAATTAATAAATTGTGGTATTTCCACAAGATGGGCCACCACTTGGCAATAAAAAGGAAGATGCTACCAATATATGCAACAGATTAATCTTAACGTTATGGAAGCAAAAACAACAGATGCAAAATTCCTTTTTCTGTGATATGAAATTCAAGAAAAAGCAAAACTAGTGACAGAGGGTAGATCAATGGCTTCTAGGTTTGGGAGATGGGGTAGGGGATTGGTGGCAAAAGGGTAGGTGAATTTTAGAGGTGATGGAAATATTCTATGTTATGATTATGATGGTGTTGCCATGACTGTATGTACATGTCCTAACTCATTGAATTTTTGCTAAAAATGGTGAATCTTATTGTATAAAAATAGTACTTAAATAAAGATTGACTAGAAGAAATAGAAAGCTTTGAGCTGCAAGTGATGTTTCATAGGTTGACTTTTTAAAATTACATAAATTTGCATGTTTATCTCAAAAGAAAAAAGTCAAACAGAATTAAAGGATATAGAATGAAAAGTAAAAGTCCTTTCCTCTTCTAATTCCTACATTTGGGGGCATATTACTGAAATCAATTTTTATGTAAATTTCTAAGTTTTTTATATATAAACAACATTGATAAGGTAGGCCTCCTCTTTAAAAGGTTTCTTTCTTTTTTCTTTTCTTTTTAATGCAAGTGTACTCATGATCTGTGACTTTTAAAAAAATCTTGGACATTAAAATCAATAGGTTTACCTTATTTTTCCTTCTTATTGTTACATATTCTTATTTAATGGATTACCCTACTATTTTTTACAACATTGTAATTTTCCTTGTTTTTTACTAAATTGTGAAATTTTCCTTACAACCAAAGAGAGTACTGGCATCAGAACTGTGATAATCAGTAGACTTTGGAGTGGACCTGTCTGCATTCTACAATACCTAACTTCTGATGAAGATCTGAATGATTTCTAATGCACAGTTGCTGAGAGAAATCACCTATTTTTTTTTTTTTCTTTTTCAGGAGTCCACCTTCTTTTCCTTTCATGATCATGTTGCTGTTTTCAGATCTTTCAGAAGTAGAATACATCCACGTGCCTCTTGGAGGCCATGCATTTAGTCTCTTCTTTTAAATGCTTTTGCTCTCTCCAGTGTTCCCTTCCCCCATGGGTATTTAATCATGTAAACGACAAACCAGCATTACATGTGATTCTCCTAGTAATGCCATATGGTTTCCCTGAATGGGAATAGATGGAGGAATTCATTGACTTTGATCATTTCACTATAACAAATACAATTATGGCATGGGAAATTTCCTACTAGAGTTCAAGAGAAAATGGGGTAACCGGCTCCTTCAGATGATTTGTGTGTCTGAATGAATCAGGAGGTTTGCCCCAGATCCCATCCTCTTTCATATGTAATCATGGAGATGATGTGCCCATGTGCATTATTGGTGAAGGATTTCTCTCCACTCCCATTGCCAATCAAACAATCACTCCTTTAAAACAGAGGGAATGCTTTAGCAGTTGAAGTGTTGGCTTTGATACACTTTAGACTTGGTGGCATCTTTCAACATTTCATCAGGATTGACTTAGTTCTTCATTCTGGAAATATCACAACCACATGGAAACCTAAACAATCACAGAAGAGCTACTTTTGTCAGAAACCCCAAATGTGGGGGCCCAATCTTCTCTGAGACTATTGAACATGCCTTACCACTAAAATTAAAAATCTAAAATTCTTAGTTATCCTTGATCCGTTTTGGAATTTTAAATAGGAAGTGTAAGCTGTATATGAAGTTCAAGTTTTAACTGCACTACTTTATGCATTTTCATACATTCAGAATGTTTTATTCTTTTTAGAATTTCATAGTGGTCTCTATGAATAAATAGGGCTCTTTGTTCAAATTAACTACCATTTAAATGTTACTTTCTGAAAGCTTAGCAAAATTAACCTGGTGCTTACTTGGTGTTCTTTAAAAAGGGAAAAGAAAGAAGCCAGCCTGCTTTGAAGCAGGACACCCAGTTGGAATTCCTTTTTAATGTGCAGTTTCCAGTGGAGAGAATTGTCAGGGAGTTGGATGCTCCCTTGGCCTTGGACTGGACCCTTTGGGGATGGTCACTGTCACACTGTGACCCATAGACTCAGTCATATAATAAAGAATGGAGGAAGTCTCTGGAGTTCACAAAGCAATGTTATGTGACACTGTCTGAGGAGGGCGCTTAGATGTGGAAGCAAGGGATCCCAGCAAAGGTCACTGGAAGGGCCTTTGTGTGGAGACGCAACCTGCAGTGTGATTGCCAAGTTCTCTCTGGGGGAAGAGTCAGCCCAATTCATTCTCACACTTGATGGGATGGGGAAGGGTCTCCATGAGCCTACCCTCTATCAGGTATCGGTGTCACTGAGAAATATAGGCTCCCACTCAGCACAGACCCGAACTAAAAACCTTTAAAACAACAAAAGCACAGCAGCAAGGCACTTTCCTTCAGGCTTTATTTAAATGGCAACAGTTCTGTGTCTCTTGGCAGCCCTGAAGCTTCGGCCTCTGTTGTCACAGAAGTCTGGCATCTCAGGAAGCTGGAGGGCCTCAGGGACGATCATTCTTCTGCACTCCCACTTGGAGGTGGCTATCATCCTGGCCTCCTGGGTTCCAGTAGTTTCTCATGTGTTTTTCATCTGTGCGAGCCTGCTTGTGCTCTTGTCTGGTGAGTCTGTGGCAAGTCCTCCCTGACTTGGGAACAAAGGGGGTTCTGATAAGTGTCTCTCCAGCAGCTGATCTCAATTAGACAATACATGCCTTTTCTTTTTGTTTCTTCTAACATCCCAGTCATTGCCAATGGCACTGGGTCCCCCTTGTCCAAATACCACTAAGGAATGGGATCCTCGCGAATTTTCTTTATAAAGCAGCCAGTAGGTCTCAATAAGGGCTCTTTCTTGACATTAATCACCATCCTGTTGAGAGTCCTGGGCAGACCATTTTAATTGACCAGAACCAAATCCAGTTGTTCGATCATGGAAAATGAATGCTATTAGATTGATTTTCCTTTGCATACTTTGCAGAGTTAAAGATTAAACACACAAGTACTGTGTTACTAAAATGTAATAAGCCAAGTAATTTCAAGGGCTTTCTTAATCTTAAAAAATGGGATGGAAGTTCAGACATAATGATGAAAATATGTTCTAACAGAGAGTTCTAGGGATCTTTTATTTTTCCCTTTGAATAATGGACATTAACAAAACATGGGCAGATGGCTAAGGGCTCTGTTTAACTGAATTTGGACACTTAGACAAATTTTTGAGCTACTCAGAAGGCTCAGTCTTCTCATCTATAAAATGGGGGTCATATCACCTACCACTTGGAGACATTTAATGAAGCAATTCTTATCATTATGTAATAAAAACTAAGCCAAAAAGTCTCCTGGGTTCCAAGTATACATAAATTTCATTGTTGGCTAAATGCATTACATTAAAATAGCTATATAAGAGTAGGAAGTGTAACTCAGTGGTAGAGTATTTGGCCCTGGGTTCAATTCCCAGTACTACAAAATGAAACAAAACCCCAAAACTATATAAAATTGAAACTTTAAAAATTATAGCTTGAAAAATTGTAATTTTTTTCCTACATTCGGTGAACTGTCACTATGATAGATAAAAAGCACTTTTTAAAAATCTTTTCCTTCCCTTCCTAGCTAGGCCTGATGAAACACATCCAGTGTTAAATTTATCAGAACAAATCAGGAGTACATGTGATTAATTTCTTTTTTCACTACTTTCTCCAAGTCATGACTCTCGTACATATATCTCTCATAGCACTTACCAAGTTGTGCTAAGATTATCCATTTTCATGTGTGAATCATCCACCAGGACAAGAACTTTTTGAGAGCAGAAACTATCTTACTTATATTTGTAACATGGGCACCTTTACCAGCACATTCCATGTAATACCCATGGTGCCTTCTGAATAAATGCTTCATGACTGACTAAATGTATTTATAAGATCTTTCTGCCTGCTTATAGTATTACTTAGCTATTATTAATTACAACAGGCAAAATAAAAAATATAATGTGTTCATGTTGAGAAAATATTATTATAGTGACAAATATACTTTAATATCTACTAATTTAAAATAATTTTAAATTCTGAAATATTTCAGATGCATTGAAAAACTCAGAAAATAATGGATTCCCACGTATCTAGCACTAAAACTAAACAAATAAATACACTTTGCATTAGCCCTCTCTCTGTCTTCATAAAATTATAATGGGAAAAATGGAGGCATCCCCCTCTGCTCTTTCCCCTCTCCCCCTAGCTTCTCCTTCCCTCCCTTTCTCTATGGAGGTAATTATTATCCTGAAATGGTATATTTTTTTTCTATAAATGACTATCACAAATTTCACTTTTAAAAAAAATCAAAGTACGAAGTCTTTTTTTTTTCCCCCTCTGATTTTGGTACCATGTTCTTTTTTTCTCAACCCAAAGACCATGCTAACTAGAACAGAGGAAAATGTCACAGCACATCTTTGGCTAGAGAGCCTGGGTGGGGAGGGATGCAGATTTTAAACATAACTACCTCATGACTTTTGTTTGCTTAATTAAAATGTGTGATCTGGGAATTGAGACACTCTGCATTTCTTGGTCTTAAAACCACAAAATATTTTTTGAAAAATATATGTATATTATCTTACTATTGACTTTATAAAATCATCTTGTTCAGTTTAAACAGACAAAAAATATTTGTCTGGCTTTTCTGAAGTGGAAAATTTCATGCAGTAAATATTAAAAGTTCTTAAACCAAAATTACATGGGAGAAAATAACTAAGTGATAACAATGTAGTATATATTCCTATGGAAAAATTGAGTTTTGAAAACATTAAATGAAAGATGAAAGTCAAACTGAATTGTATTGGCTAGTTCTTGTAATCCAGCCATATTATGTATTATGTATTTTACCTTTTTCTTTTTTTGTTATTGTAACCTGTTGATCTGAGTTAATGGTTTCTTTTTGTGGTTGCATGTTTGTTTTCAGCAAAACTTAAGAAGTAGATCTTCAGAACATGAGTGAGCAAAAGTCAATTAATTCAAATTTAGGGATGGACTTTTCTATTGGGTAAAAAACACAAAAAAGAAATGACAGGTGAAGCGATAAGTTTTGAAGTAGCATTAATTTCGATTTTGACTAGAAGGTTGCTGATTCCTCCCCTTTCTTAAAATTCATTTTATTTATTTTTTGAAGTCTTTGACTTTCAATTAAATGCATTAATTAAATGCATTAAAATTCATAGTGATTTTAATCTCAAACACCATGCTGCTATGTATTTGCATATTCACTTAAGTATGGCTATTGGCTGGAGATACCTGAGGGTGTTTTTTCCTAGCCTGTGGGTTAAGTAGCTTTTGTTGTAGCTCAGTCTGCTTTCATAAAATACCATAGATGAGCGGCTTATCCAATAGGCATTTATTTCTCACACTTCAGGAAACCAGCAAGTCCAAGATCAAATGCTGGCAGATTATAATCTGGTGGGAAGACTTGAAGACTCTCTCTGCATCCTCATTTGGTGGAGAAAGAGCTCTGACCTCTTCCTCTTCTTGTAAGGATACTAATTTCATCACCAGAACCCACTCTTATGACTTTAACTAAACATAATTACTCCCCAAAGGCTCCATCGCCAAATATCATCACATGGGTGTTAGAGCTTCAACACACGGATCTGGGGAAGGAGGGCACAAACACTCAGTCCATACTTTCTCAAGAAGTGTGGATTTAAATCAGTCACACACTTCGCACATGGTTCATAGGTGTATTTTTTCTCGAATTGCATTTTTTCATTATACTCTGCTTATTTTTATTTTTAGGAACATAACCCAGATTTTTGTGTTTTGAAGTTCACCAATGTCTTTGTATTTCCTTGCTTTTGTGAACCCACAGTTTTTGTTCAAGTGGCTTAACCTGTTATTATTCTGCTTACATTGATCATTTGTAAGAACCTGAGTGGAAAAAAAAAATAATCCTGTATATTTAGGATTTCTTGGGAGATTTGGTTGAGATTCAGACCTAAACAAACAAAGGATTACCTTTCAACAAATAGCCAGATGCCATTCAACAATGAAAAACTGATAGTCTCTGGCCTCCTGGAATTCCTATCCTAGTGAAAAAAAACCAAAAAACAAAAACAAAAAACTAGTAAATACATGCATTTTGTGTGCAGTTCTAAGAAAAAAAAAATAAAGTAGTCAAGGGGAATAATATTTAAATAGGTCAGGAAGGCCTTTCAGATAAGAAGTCATTGATCTGAACTGTGAATAAAGTAAACAGTGAGCTATATGAACAGCTTGGGATGAAAACAGTGAGTCTCTGAGGCTGGATGGGTTCAAGAAGCAATGAAGAGACCCACATAAGCTGAGAAAGAAGGGGGAAGCCCACAGGCAAGAGCAGAGGGCTAACAGGGCTGGGTCACTAGGAGTCACACAGCTCATGGTAAGAACTCTCATTTTTTTTCTGAGTTGGGTGGAAACCTTTGGAGGTTTTGAGTGAAATCAATTTAGACTTTGAAAGGATCACTTGGGTTTTTATGTGGAAAACACAATATGGGCAGATGGGATAGAAACAGTGACTAATATTTCCGGCAAGTTCTGTGGTTTGTTTGGACCATGGTAGTAGCAAGACTCCAGAAAGGGGCAGGAGAATACCAAATACCTTAAGTTTGGGTTGGTGAGATGGAAATGGAGCAAGTGACTTTTCATTTCCTTTTTGATTATGTATAGAATTGATACATTATGAGGACAATGTAAAGACTGACACTGCAATGAATTCCTGAGTATTAATACTAAGATTAAGAAAAAATATATTCCTAGTACCTTAAAAGCCTTTGGGATTTTCTCCCCAATGACGTTCTTTTTTTTTAAATTTTTAAATTTTTAAATTTTCACAGAATTCATTTTAATTCATTATACACATATGGAGTACAAATTCTCATTTCTATGGTTGTGCACGATGTACATTCATACCATTCTTGTTAATCATACATGTACATAGGGTAATGATGTCTGTCTCATTCCACCATTTTTCATACCTCTGACCACCTCTCATTTCCCTCTATGTAATCTAAAGTTCCTCCATTCTTCTCTGACTCCCCACCCCCTAACCAGATTCAATATCATCATCCACTTATCAGGGAAAACATTTGGCCTTTGTTTTCTTTCTTTTTTTTTTTTTTCTTTTTTTTTGGTGCTGGGGATTGAACCCAGGGCATTATGCTTACAAGGCAGGCACTCTACCAACTGAGCTATATCCCCAGCCCGGCCTTTGTTTTCTTGGGATTGGCTTATTTCACTTAGTCTGATAATCTCCAATTCCATCTATTTATCTGCAAATGCCATAATATTATTTTTCTTTATGGCTGAGTAGTATTCCATTGTTCATATAGAAAAAGGCACACTTTTACATTGCTGGTGGAGTTGCAAATTGGTGCAGCCACTCTGGAAAGCAGTATGGAGATTCCTCAGAAAACTTGGAATGGACCCACTTTTTGACCCAGTTATCCCATTCCTTGGTTTATACACAAAGGACTTCAAATCAACATACTACAGTAACACAGCCACATCACTGTTTATGGCAGCTCAATTCACAATAGCTAGACTGTGGAACCAGCCTGGATGCCCTTCAACAGATGAATGGATAAAGAAGCTGTGGTATATATGTATACACAATGGAATACTACCCAATAACGTTCTTTTCCTATGTCCTAGATATAACCATCATCCCACTTTGTTTTGATCATTCTCTTGTGCTGTGTAAATTAAGAGTAAACCAGTCCCACTGGCACGCACCTATAACCCCAGTGACTCAGGAGACTAAGGCGGGATTTTAAGTTTGAGGTCAGCCTCAGCAACTTACTGAGACATTGTCTCAAAATTTAACATACAAAGGGCAAGGTGTGTATCTCAGTGGTAAAACACCCCGAGTTCAATCTCCAGTATCATGAATAAATAAATAAATAAATAAATAAATAAACTTAAGAGTGATGTATGCATTCCTAAATAGTGCTTGGTTTTGCAAACTGAACAGCTGAGGTTGTGCACTAAGTACGAGCGCCCTTCAGAAAATGGTACAGGAGCAAATTGTTCCTAATTTTCTGTTTTTAAGTTCATCACTGACATTGACCTTCTGAACTTCCATCCCCCTCTCTGGAGTAGGTCAAAGCAGAACACTTCTGTGGGGTGAAGGGGATGTCTCCTGCTGCTCCAGGCTGCAGGACACAGTGGAGAGTATAACTTATTCAACAGGTAGTGAGGGGAAGTCAATACGGATATAGTCTGGGCTGGCTCACCCACGTGTTCTCAACTCATGATAAAAAGGAGGTACAACAACAGCCATGATTGGAAGATCAAGTCCTCAGTGAGTGTCTTTCTTGAGTCATAATGTGGCAGTGTTAGCTAATTGCTTTCTGGTTTTCACACAGCCATCTTCCTGGGCTCTCCCTTCTCTATTCTCCCTGGGTGTTCCTTCAATTTCATCCTGTTCTCTACACCACACATTTTTTGAAGTTTGGGGCTTAAAGTATCATTTTAATACTTTTATACAGTTAATAATCTTTTGGGTCAACCCATATCTTGGTCACTTTTAATGATTTCTGTTCCTTCCTGGATGTTCATCTGGACCATTTTCTTTCTGTTTGAAGAACCCTCTTCACAATTCTTTTGGCGCATGTCTGCTTGTGGTAAATTCTTTTGGGTTTCTTATTATTTTTTAGATGTATTTATTTTATCTTTATTCAAAATTAAGAATTAATGGTAATTTTAAAAGTTTCATGTGAAAGTGAAAATTTAGAAGCTTTCTTCCTTTCCTTCAGTGTTATTTGCTTGGGCTTGTTTGGTTCGATGATGAGTGCTCTTTTGTGCATCTCAGTCCATTCATATTCAGCCAACTGGCTCCACCGAAAGTGGCAGCTTCAGCATCCTTGTGTTATTTCTACCCCCCATCCCCTCCCCTTTTTTCACTGGCTTGCCCAGTTCCACATAAAGGACCAGCTTCCTGACCTTCCAGGTTTCTTGCCTTCTCTTTCTCTTGCCTTCTGACCTCATGTCACATTCTCCTCTTTGGTGGCCTTGCTCTACCCCTTCTGAGCATGGTTGGAATGGTTTTCTTGGCTAGGTTTTTCCTACCCCAATTCTCTTCCAGTCACCCTGGATAAATCTTTTCTCTGAGCTTGAGTTGAATCCTGGAAACCCTGACTGCAGAATAACTTCTCTGGGTACCATTTTTTGTGGGTCGGTTCAAAAAGTTTAGACTCTGACACATTGAACAGAAAAAGGAATGGAGAGAGTTTTGGGTAGGATGGGGGCAGCTCCCTCATGATTTGTCAAGGTAGAAATGGAAACATTACTTAAGGAAACCAAATGAAAGTCCCAGTATATACATACACAAATTTGTTTAAATGGATGTGAATTTTATCTCAACAACTTAAGCATGTTCCCTATATTTGGGGATTTACAAAATGTTTTATGATTTTGAAGTCTCACAAAAAAGCATTAAAAAATTATTCACAGATAATAAGATGTAATCATACCTTGCAAATATATTTGTATCATTGGTCCTACAAGGTAAACTGGTAAAAGAAAAGAAATATCACTGAATAATTTTCACATTGTTATAAATGAAATTAAAATATGGCTTAAAATACAAGGGTCAGAGTCACATTATCATAGTTATCTTGGAGTAGATATGTTTTACTGATTGCTTTTAAATAAAAGTAAATTCATTTCTCAGCAAATCATTCTATCAAGAAAATGACTTTTATAACAGGTCGTGGAAAGTGGTTGAAATTCAATTTGTGGCTCAGATTTTCTGTGTATTTGCAAGAGTTATTTTATAGGACTGGATCTCATTTTCCATATCTAGAGAAATGGGGAGTCTAATTGTTGCAAAGTATTTCAAGAACCGGAAATGGAAGACAGCTACCAAAGTACAAAGAATAACCAGACATTTTACTTATTTGTGTAAATCTGATTTGGAAATTTGTATTCTTCTCCCATTCTAATAAAGGAAACAACATCTGCATATTTCATCCTGTTGTGATGAATTATAAGAAGGGATATCAAAGTCAGCTCTGAATTTCCTTCTCTTTGGAGTGTGTGAACCCAGACTGCAGTGTTATTACCCTGTTGTTTTTGTGGTTTTCTTTGCCTGAAATCAAGTGCATTCGTGTGAAGGACTTTCTCCAAGATTAAACATTTGCCTCATTGGCAGCATTTCTCAATTTTCATCTGCCAAACTCGTCACATACAGACTGCATAAAGTAATTTTTTTTCCAACTGAAAACATAACTATGCCCTGGCACCTCATCACCGTCAAAATTTTGACAGAGAAATCAAGCAACTGCTGTAAAGTTGCATTGAATATGAAAATAAAATTGTGATGTGGAGAGGGAGGTAGAACAGTACCAAGAGGAAGTTCCCTTTTCATTAACACTAAAGAGGAATCCTTTTTATCCAAGACTGTCCAGTTAGACAGAAAAATGGCGTCAGTGATTATAAGTGTGCAGCTGCAAGAGTCAGGCAAGTTGCAGATAGTGGGTGTGTTTGGGGTATTCTTCTAGTGGAGAAAGCTGCTCCACTTTTGGAAACTGGAGATGGTGTGTGCATTTGCGAGGTTAGTACTGCAGTTGGGAGGCTGAATCTGTGGGCTTGAAGGAATGTGCAGAATGCGTTTGATCAGTTTCCCCACTTAGGGTCGAAGAAAGGGGCATAAAAAGAATCTAGTTGAAATAGGCTGAAAGGACTAGTCAAGTTCTAGGGGATAAATCCTAGCTTGAATTTAGCTTCTAGAGAATTTCTGCTTTGAAATCTTTTGCCACAGAAAAAGTGTGACTTTTGGTAATTTTCAGAGTATGAAAACTGTCCAGAATATTTGAGTTTCTCTACAAGCATTTGCAAATCTATTATTCACCTTCCACGACACCTCTAGGAATTGGACACTAGCTCCCAAGGTCATTATGGAATATAATATGGAGATGAACATGATACTAGTCTTAATGATCTTATTGTAGCCTTGACAACCAAGAGATGTGAGTCAAAATGGCTTTGAGAAAGAAAGGATTGGAAACTTCCTTCTTTCTTTTGAAAACCCTTTGGTAAGAGCCTATTTATTAAGTTTCTTGCCTTTATTCCTCCTTTCCCTGTGAGTTCAAGAACTCTGCAGACATTTTTTCTCACAGTATTCCCAGGCAGTAACAGCCTGATGCCGAGTATCCTTAGGGTTGTAGATTCCATGGGTGGAGCACTAGCCCAAGATCACTAGATGTTCTGGAAGACTGAAAGTCTGCTTTGCTCTTAAATACTGTGCAAATAACCATCACAGACTTCCTAAAACGCATGAATAGCTGATGCAAGATATTCTTACAGTAAAAAATCAAAAGGACAGTAATATGGTAGGTGCTTCTATTTACGCAGAGTGCTCAAGGAGAGAGCTCATTCTGCTGGAGGCTGGAGACCTGAATTCTTGAACTGTTTCTGCTTCTAGCTATGCTGGTGCTGGATAAGTCCTTTAGTTGTTCTGTGACTCAGTTTACTTACTCAAGAAGGATCTTTGTCTGTGTCTGGACAGAATTATTTTTAGGATTAAAGTAGATAACGTGAGAAGTGAAGTGACATATACATGAGTAATACTTGGTATTGTCACCATTCAAAACGAATTCATATTTAATAGACTTTAGATAAGGTTTGTCAAAGGAATAAAGAATTGTTAGTTTGAGAGCAAAATGTTACAAGTTAAGAAACTGAGGCTCAGATCAGGTAAATAGCTTAGCTGTCTATCATGATATGCTCATGGTAAAGTCCTCTGTCATGTCTCTGTGTCCCTGACTCCTGTTCTGTTGCTTTTCCTGATATATCTCATTGCCTGTCTTAGGCATGCCTCAGTAGCTTGTATCTTAGATGCAGAATTGAACAAAGACTGAATTATAGCTACAGGTAGTGGTTTTAAAATCACCTCCATCATCTATTTGAAACTTTTTTCATCTATTTTTTAATAGCTCTGCTTGCAGAGAAATACTTTAAAACACAGACATGAAGAAACAAATATTAACTGTAAATTAATTGTTCTCATTTCATTAATTTGTGAAAAGTCCCTAAAGTGCCCCAAGATTCACCCAAGTAGGTTTCTTAGAATATTTTCTTATAGTTTAAAAATATTTTCCTAAAATTATAAATGCAATTATAGGTATAATTGGGAAGATACAGATCATTTTAAACTTTTTCCCTATTTTTTCTAACTTAAAATAACTATAGGTACAAAATCCAATCAATAATGCAATGTCTATTGTTTTAAAATATTGAAGGAACATTAGAAGATATTAACAGGAATTCAAAATGTAAAACTTGTAAACACAATCATTTCACATTTGAGTCAGGACTATATAATATTTCTTTAATTTTCAATGTTGTATGAATTATGTACAGAGTATTTGGAGAGGAATCAGACAAAAGTTTTATACCCATTTCTGGCCAAACAAGAAATCAAATGTAATTGAAACTTGTCAGAATGTTCATTTAGATTCATTCTAAATTTAAAAGAACATTATAGTTTAAGCCTACTACTGATAAAATTCATCTATTTAAATTTCCTTTAGCTCAACTCATCATATGCTAGCTTTGACTTTTGATTTTGAGATGATTATACACACAGTAAAATGGTCCTATTCAAAACTATGGTTAAGTAAATTTTCCCCTTCATGAATATATACATGAACAATATATCACTGAAAAAATGGGGATAATAACCTATAAGGAGACATTATTTACCTTAATTGAAGAAGTGTCATAAGATGTACGTGACATAAAAATTAATACCTTAATCACTTAAGTCCTGTTAGGCTTCTTTTGTTACTGACTATAAATTTTTTAAAAAAGCTTGATCTAAGAAATTTTGAGGGAGGAAAGAGATTGAGAGAGAGAGAGGAAAAAAAGAGAAACAAATTTAGAACAGGAGGACAAGACAGAAGCAATCAAACTAGAAATATGGGACTTCTTTGTTTAAAGTATGAGAAAAGATGATAAATAAGACACCTATAACCATTACTAGATATTTAAAAGTACTGCCCCTTGGGTGGATCTGACTCAACCATGAAGTGAATTCAGTAGGACAATCTCCTTTCAGTGTGACAAGAACATAGAACAAATAAGCCAGTGCTCTTAAAGCCCTTCAGAAATGAGGGTCAACCCATAGTGGAGTTATTTATAAGTCTATACATTCTAAACCCTTTCAAAAACAAGATGAATCTCCTAACATTTTTTTCTATGCTTTTTCTGAAATCCACAACTGTAGGGCTCAGCCTGTGTCATGCAGACATATTGTGGTGTTTTTTGCTAAGGTGAGCTGTCAAGGAGAACTCTCTTAGTTTTACTCTTCGCCTTCACCTTTATCAGGTGACCAGGGAAGCTGTGGCACAGGGCGTCTAGATGATGACTATCAACTATTCTCTAATTGATGGAGACGCCTGGGGTCCTAGGATTGTAGAAGCAATGGTGAAGGTAGACATTAACAGCTTTGAGACACACCCAAGGTTTTCCTTGACAACCCATAGGACCAGATTCCAGACACATTGGACATGAACCAGTGTAGTAAAATGGGAGGAGATAATGTCCTGGGCTAAACACAGCCCCAAAGACCTCCTTTCCAGATAGTGAGTTTTCTATGTCACTCAATTTTGATGTTGTTTTTGAAAAAATGAGCTCAGGCTCAGCGTTTGAACTAAATAAAGTCAACCTCGAACTTTTTTCATTCTTATGTTAGGTGAATTCTCCATCCAATCTTTAGTCAGGGATAGAGGCAGTTTTGAAATAGGTTTGACTATGGTATACTGAGGTTGAATGAGAAATAGAGTCGGAACATGTGTTGCTCAAGCCAGGCATGTAATCTATACTGGAGGTGAAGATACACCAAGATCCCATTAAAGGATGGTTTGCATATTTGGAAGAAGAAGCAAGAATTAATGACATGAGAAGAGAAGACATAGGTAAAGAAAAGAGTAAGCCCTTGAAATTGCTTTTGGGAGTGAGGACTGCCAGTTGAGCAGACGCTGTCACATCTTCTTAAGTTAAATTGCTCTCATGAAGATTACAGAGCAGAAGGTACTATAGGAACAAGAAGCTAGGCCACAAAAGCTACTTGGTATTTATCCTGGTTTCAATGGCCTCTGGAAGGCATGCACAGCACCACAGACTCCCAGATGTAGATGTGTCCTCCATTTTTACACTCAAGAGGGCTGTCATACTCTTGAGTTTCTAGAAAATAGACTCTGAGACTTATGTACAATAAGTGTTTGGAAATGCCTTTGGCAATAACAACATTGAGGGATAAGAAAAGTAGACTTCCACAGAGAAAAACTGAATTGTAATGTTTCTGCAGGAATAGTTTTGGGTACTCTAACTGGAGTTTTGGAGTTAAGGGTAGTCCTTGAGAGTTGTTCCAAATTGTAGTGAGTCTCTCTGTTCTTCCAAATCAGTCACTAGATACACAAATAAAAGATCTGTATCCCTTTTGGGCAGATAAATGGGCTCAGAGTAGTGAGGCAAACACCCAATGTCAGACAGCTTCTAAATGGAATAGCTGGAGGCTGTCCCTGCAATGGGCTCCAGATCCTGGTCCTGCATCACCCCAGACAGAAAGATGCAGAACACTGTCTCCCATTGAATACTGACCTCGTAGATCAAGTACATATGCCTCTGAGGGTCTTGAAAACTAAGACATGCATATCTTTTGATTTGGGGGACTATAGATAATAGTACATACTTTATTAATATTATTTTTACTGATAAAATTTGCAAACAAGTTTTTCAGTATGAAAAATTTCCCTTTTTATTTATAGCTGAATGGTAATCTTAGAATATCCTTCTTAGGTCTTAGGTTACCTAGACTTTTCTTAAATATGATCAGAAAATCATCTCTATGTACTTAACACTCTCTTTGGATTTAATGTACGCCAAAAGAACAAATGCAGTATAACTTCTGAGGTTTAGGGAGTACTCCACCTAACCCACACAGAAGTTTTGTGAGTTTTGAGTCAATGTAATCAGAGCATGAATGTACAGTCTGTGGCTCTGGCAGGTTCTTGAGATTCGCCTGTGATTACAGTAAATGCAGGCGACCCAGGCCTCCCGAACAGCTTACCTGGATCTGCATTTCCTGGGTGCTCCTTCATACGCTGTTGTACCCCAAGGCACATTCCACCCTGGCTCTGTATCTGGCGTGTTGTACCTCATGAGTAGATGGAAGAATCAGAGCCAGTGTATTTTCAGTGCAAGAGGAGCAGCTAAAACCACGGCAAAGAGGGATTGGAACTCTGATCTCCCAGAGCTCTTAGGAAAAATAATGACTTCTGGAAAGGGATTAAGGGTTTCCATGGAGCTCATTATCTGTTTTCTTTGGATGTACTTTCTTATTAGTCAACGTGATCTGGGCTTGGGTACCACATTAGGACCAGTAACAGAAAATATTGATCCTGCAACTTGCGAGAAGCTTGAAAGGGGCATGAGTTTATCTCAATGCTTCCATAAATGGTGACTTTTATTCTAGTTATTGGAAGCTTTCTTGATTATTATTATTTGAAGTGGATCCAGCTAAAACAGAATCTGCTTGGATTCTTGGGTCAACTGTTTTACTTCTGGTGGCAAAAAATAAACCATATAAAAGGGCTATGTCTATTTTTCTTAACTTTCCTTTCCTTTTTGGTCACTAGGCCAGAGTGAGGTCCTGGAAAACATTCTCCACATGCTCAAGTGTGGGGAGAAGGAGAGAGAGACAGATTGATTTCGAGAGAACTTTATTCAAATGTGTTAAATAACTAAGTGCGGCTTGTTAAATAGACCAAACCTATTAGGAAGAGCTTTTGGGATTTTGGCTAAGGTTTGGCTTGAGTTGCTTAATAAGTGGTATTTGATGTGGGTATCATATGGTGACTGTTGGAAGAGGAATCTTTGGAGATCCTGGTGAAGCTATGTATATCCATGGCAGGGTTCAGACTCTGTCCTCCAAAGTGGTGTCTTACAAAGTGCCACAGGGCTGCAGTACACTGCTAGGTAGGCATGGTTCCTACCTAGGTAAGGTCAAGGCAGTGCCACATTTATTGAGGATAATGACCAAAGGTGTGTTCCTGCCAATAATGAAGATAAACAATAGCAGAGCAGAGGGACAGGACAGAAAAGACAGCTGGCATCTTTCTGTACAGTGGTGTTAGTTGACAACTAAAGTAGCTTTTATTAGTGTGTGTGTATATATATATACATATTATATATTATATGTATATTTTGTGTGTATATAGACATATTTAGTTGTTGATAGACCTTTATTTTACTCATTTATATGTGGCGCTGGGCTGGGGATATAGTTCAGTTGGTAGAGTGCCTGCCTCGCAAGCACAAGGCCCTGGGTTCAATCTCCAGCATCGCAAAAAAAAAAAAAAAAAAAATATATATATATATGGTGCTGAGAATCGAACCCAGTGCCTCACACATGACAATTATAATCAGTTTAAAGAGAATTATTAGGTGTTGGGACTTGACACAAAAAATACTCAAGACAGATAATTGTGTTGCAGGTCAAAATGCCAAAAACCTTAAATATTATTAATTAAAAATTTTTTAAATTATCAAACTGCTCAATCAAATTGCATATATTCTTATTTATTTAAATAAGCCATATAAAAAGACTTATTTATATAAATAAATAAGAATATATACAAAATATTACTGTAAGAATTACCTTTGAAACTTGTTCAAGTTAGTTAAAAGTTGGAATAAATAAATTCTTGAAAATCAGGAATTTATTATAAAAATAGATTTTGGAATATTCACATATATGCAAATATTTATTATACATAACTTTTAAACATTAGGATGTATGGAAAAGTTGAGAGAATGGTACATGGATATCTGTTGGTGACTCGCCCTACCTCTCTGTGTTTGTCTGTGGGTACGTCTGTACATTCTCTCCTTTTGCTACTGCCTCTGAACTGACCTACTCATGTCTTGACATTTCACCTTTTATTTCCTCTCCCAAGAATAAGAGTATTCTCTTTCATAACACCATTACCACACCTTAGAAAATAGTAATTGATTCAATAACATCATTTGCAAACACACTCAAATTGCTGTAAAATATTATTGGTGGCTCTTTTTTTTTCTGTTTCAAATTCTCATGAAGTCTTATTCAAGCAATTGACTGTTAAGTATTTTTAGTTCTCACTCTTAACACTGTCCCCTTTGTTCTTTGATGACTTTAGAGCCTTTGAAAACTCCTGGGCAGCTTCTTGCAGAATGCCCTACATTTCAGAATAACCTGTTTCTTCATGATTAGATCATATTAAACAACTTTAGGCAAGAACACTGTATAGGTGGTGTGGGACCCTCACTCCGTCACATCAGGACACATTCAGCATCAAGCCATTGGTTACTGCAAAGCCAACCTTGTCTGGTTATAGGAATAATTAATATAGTTTAACCTTTGTAATTAAAAGGCACAATATTTGAACTGTAGCTGTACATTTATCAGTGTGTAAAGATGTTTATACTCCATTGGGAGTGAGATAGAAAATTATGAACTGCAGGATCTCAATTTTTAAAAACCCTGAACACACACACACACACGCGCGCGCACACACCCTCACACAATTATTCTGTTTTATTTGATTATTTTTCCGTAATATTTTGTAGTATCTATTACACAAATTGTGTAGTTTTAAAAGATAATAAAATAGATTCTATGCATCTGATGCTTAATAGTCTATTTTATTTTTTAATACTGGTGTTTGAACCCAGAGTCAGTCTGCTACTGAACTTCATCTTCAACTCTTTTATTTTTTGATTTTGAGACAGTGCCTTGATAATTTGCTGAGGCTGGTCTTGAACTTGAGATCCTCCTGCCTCAGCTTCCCAGTCACTAGGATTTCAAGTATGCCCCACAGTGCCTGGCAGCAGTCTATTTTAAATAGGTAAATATAGGGTATTTGTTTTCCTTATACCTGATGAAAAAAAGATCATCCAAGCCGATCACGTAAAGCCAAAAGAAGCCTTTATTTTTTATTTTTTAGCTGGCCAGCGACGACCACCCTTACACCTAAAAGCGGTGTGCTGGGGGATCTTGAATTAATTCTTTGTTGCCAGCATTTATAGGGAGGGAAGGGATCAGGGTGGGGCTATAGGGAGAGAAGAGATTAGGGTGGGGCTCACTCTCTCCTGAGGGCACTTGAGAATCTTCTTGGGGAGTATAATACCTGCTTCTTGCTTTGATGACATTAATAATAAATAGATTTAAGATGCATTTTTACTACAAGAGAGTTGTAGCTACTTTTGTAATACCAGATCCTATTGTTCATAGTGTCCCCTGAAGGAAAGATTCAGTTAATTCACTGGTGGAATTCTCACACGAGTCTTCCCTCCAGAATTTCAAAATATAAATATATATGTATGTGTGTGTGTATTTCTGTATAAATATATGTACACACAGAGATATAGTTCACATTAATATAGTACATGTTTTATAAAGAACAGGAAGAGAGAAGTTTAAAAATTCCCCAAAGAAATGATAAATGTTTAAGGTATGGAAATCTTAATTGTTATGATTGGATCATCAAAATGCTTAAGTATGGTGGTATCAATGATATAATTTAAAATGAAGTCATCACAGAATTAAAAGCATTCATTTGCTTCTTGCTCCAGAAGAGTGTAAAAATGCCATAATTCTAGCCAGCATGTATGCATTTTGCACCCCGCCTCATGATATACTATGGTTGTGGCCTAAGGTGACTTGATTTCTTTGCTCGTGTTCCCTAGCTATATCAGTGAAGGAAGTAAGCTTTATGTAGCACAGTCACAAGGACCTGGTGAGTCAAAGAGAGGGGGACTTAAGCTCATCTTTTTTGAAGATACCCATGTATATGCCAGGTGCCAGGGCCACCAAAGACCAGGGGCTTATGGCTCTAGGGCAAGGCTTGGGAAATAGTGTTGGCTAAATGACAGAGTTGAAAAAGGCCAAATCACAGCCTCTTGCTGCCTCTGTTATGGATACACAGGCTGTTGTTGCTGGAATCAAAGGCTGCCACAGGCGTTCTGTGGAAGCTGACCAGGCAGGAGGCAATGATGTTGGGCTCTCTCCTTGGGGAAGGCTTCATTTCAGCACTGGGAATGCAGACAAGCTGGTGCGAAAGGAAACCCACACCTAGTAACTGATACACAGCAATGACGTCCTGCTGGGAGATCTGAAGAACAGGGTGAGATGGAATTTTGCATTCCAGTAACTGTGAGCAGGATGTGAGGGATTGAAAGGAAGTTGGAGAGGGCAGCACAAGGCTAAAAATTATCTATTAGCCTTCAAAGCCAAAGAGCATCCTTTGTATGTATTTGTAAGAGTAAATCCTCTAGAATGGTATTTCTCAGGTTAATAGTAAGACTGGCTTTCGGCAAAACTTGTGAATAAGTTGTGTGATTTTGCTCTATTTTTATTCTGATTCCTATCCTCACTAACCCCAGCACCCCATTTCACCTCCTCATTGCCCTTTCACTAAAGAATTCGTTCTCCATAACTCAACATTGTAAAAGCTATCTATGCTAAACCCAACATCATTTTAAAAGGAGAAAAATTGAAAGCATTCCCTCTAAGAACTGGAACAAGACAAGGATGCCCTCTTTCACCACTTTTATTCAACCTCATGCTTGAAACTCTAGCCAGAGCAATTAGACAAAAGAAAGAAATTAAAGGATGCTGGTAGCAAAAGAAGAACTT
Organism: Glaucomys volans; assembly: GCA_020662805.1. NCBI lineage: Eukaryota > Metazoa > Chordata > Mammalia > Rodentia > Sciuridae > Glaucomys > Glaucomys volans. Next base: position 312,632 of record JAJEJO010000110.1, on the reverse strand, counting down.
AAACTATCACTATTTGCTGATGACATGATTCTATATTTAGAAGATCCAAAAAATTCCACCAGAAAACTTCTAGAACTCATAAGTGAATTCAGCAAAGTAGCAGGATATAAAATTAACACCCATAAATCAAATGCATTTCCATACATCAGTGATGGATCCACTGAAAGAGAAATTAGAAAACTACCCTGTTCACAATAGCCTCAAAAAAAAAAAAAAAAAAAGGGAATCAATCTAACAAAGGAGTGAAACCTCTACAGTGAAAACTACCGAACACTAAAGAAAGAAATTGAAGAAGCCCTTAGAAGATGAAAAGATTTCCCATGTTCTTGGATAGGCAGAATTAATATTGTCAAAATGACCATGCTACAAAAGCATTATACAGATTTAATGCAATCTCTATTAAAATCCCAATGAATTCTTCATAGAAATAGAAAAAGCAATCATGAAATACATTTGGAAAAGTAAGAGACCCAGAATTGCCAAAGCAATCCTTAGCAAGAAGAGTGAAGCAGGAGGCAACACAAAACCAGACCTTTTATTATGCTACAGAGTCATAGTAACAAAAAGGGCAGAGCAATGGCACCAAAACAGACAAATGGACCAATGGTTAGACACCGAGACAAAACACATAAATACAGTTATCTCATACTAGACAAAGGTGCCAAAAACGTACATTGGAGAAAAGATAGCCTCTTCAAAAAATAGTCTTGGAAAACTGGAAATCCAGATGTAGCAAAATAAAAGTAAACCCCTCTCTCACTCTGCACAAAACTCAACTTAAGTGAATCAAGGACTTAGACCCTAGAAGAAACCCTGTGCCTAATAGAAGAAAAAGTAGGCCCAAATCTTCATCATGTCGGCTAAGGATCCAACTTCCTTAACAAGACCCCTAAAGCGCAAGAAGAAAATCAAGAATTAATAAATGGGATGGAATCAAGCTAAAAATGTTTTTCATTGCAAAGGAAACAATAATGGGGGAGAGTCTACAGAATGGGAGAAAATCTTTATCACATGTACCTCAGATAGAGCCTTAATCTCCAGGATATATAAAGAACTCTAGAAATTTAACAACAAAAAACATAAAAAAACAAACAACAACAAATAACCCAGTCCATAAATGGGCAAAGGAACTGAACAGTCACTTCACAAAAGAAGAAATACAATTGATCAATAAATATATGAAAAAATGTTTATCATCTCTAGCAGTTAGAGAAATGCAAATCAAAACGACACTGAGATTTCATCTCACTCCAGTCAGAATGACAATTATCAAGAACACAAGCAACAATAAATGTTGTCAAGGATGTGAGGGGAAAGCTCCATTTATACATTGCTGATGGGAATGCAAATTGGTGCAACCACTATGGAAAGCAATATGGAAATTTCTCAGAAAACTTGGAATAGAACTACCATTTGACCCAGTTATCCCACTCCTCCTTAAAAGATATTTGTGTGAAATAATATAAATAGTTGCAGGTGGCAGTGAGGGGATGATGAAGGTTGGACACTCATGGGATAGGACAAGTAGACTGTTGTCTGGTCCACTACAAACATTTTAAAGCTTGGATTCCATAGGAAAAAATTTTACATCAAGTCATGGGGAAAGGAAGTATCTCAGTAGGCTTATGAATAAACTTTCTTAGATCCCTTTAGTCAGAGTTCAAATCAAGAAGTCTCTGGAAAGAGCCTGGTTCCTTCATGTCCAAAATTGACACTGGCATTCTGAATTATGTCGGAGTGTGTTACACTGAAGTGGGTTTCACTGTATGGACCCTGGAGAAACAAACCTTTTACAAGTCTACGGTCTATTTTATTTGTTCAGAATAAATGTTTCTTTACTATGGAGGTGACCCAGCTGACTGGGAGTTCTCCTTATAAGGTAGTTAAAATGAAAATAAAAACCATGTGGAAATGATTGAGAAAAAAGAAACGCATTGCTTCCTTTTTTTTTTTTTTTGAACCGGGGATTGAACTCAAGGGCACTTGGCCACTGAGCCACATCCCCAGCCCTATTTTGTATTTTTATTTAGAGACAGAGTCTCACTGAGTTGCTTAGGGTCTCGCTAAGTTGCTGAGGCTGGCTTTGAACTCGTGATCCTCCTGACTCAGCCTCCTGAGTCGCTTGGATTACAGGCATGCGCCACCACGCCCGGCGCATTGGTTCCTTTTGACCAAGAACCTGATTACTTCATGGAAGACCCAGGATACTAGCTCAGCCAGCCACGATCAGAGGACTGGACAGACACCTAAGGCCATTGCCACATTGTCTTGTGTTTTAGGGCTTGTTGACTGACAGTGCACAGATTGAGCTTGTTGTTTCACACCTTGGCAAGAAGTGTGGCTCTCTTGTTCAGTAGAGACACTCTTGGCAAACTGCTCTCCTGTTCAGGGATCTAAAGACTAACGGAGAGATAATTCACTGTCAATGTTGGAAGTACAAGGGAGTCAATGTCCTGATGCTGAGTTGAAGCAAATGCGTCTGCAGATAGAGTGATACATTTATTCCAGAGGCCATGGAGAGGTTATCAAGACAGTACTATATTACAAGTTTACGTCAGGTATTTTTTCAAGGAAACTGTCTCTTGCCGGCTGGTGCAGGTGTGGAGACACATGAATCCTGAAGCAGGAGACCTTTGGGCAGTTGATGGATACGGGGGTAATTTTTCACTGGGGCTTATTACTTGCATTTAAACCACATCTTGCTTTTGGACATGTGTTGGATCACTTTCTTCTTATTAGACATAAAAGGAATTGCCTTTTATTAGTCATTGTGTTAGGCTTCTCTGTTATTTTAAATTTTAAAAAACTGTTTTGCACTAACTTGAAAATGATGTGTTTACAGGCTCCAGGTTGTCTGCCCACTAGTGAGTGGGGTCTTGGGTCAAGTCACTCGGATTCTCACAGGATTCATTACTCACCTACCCTGTGGTCTCTCATGTACACCATACGCCAGTTGGAGGTAACTATATAGCAGGCTTTTGTTTGTAATGAAGGAGCAGGAAATCAAAGGTAGCAACTACTTCCTGACAAATTCAATTCTCTCTCATTGAGTAGATTCTCTTTTGATACCTACACATAGAAGGGAAAAACAAGTTTCAACCTCTGTGGGCAAGCATCAGCTAGGATGCTATCTGACCGGTGGGGCCAGTGGCGAGACCTTGATTTCATTCAAGTTTTCTGTAGTGTAAGAGAAACCCTCTGTAGGAAATTGGTGATTGAATATAACCATTGTCAGAACATGCAGGGAATTTTGTTCACAATCACTGCAGAAAATGAAGGAGAGTCAAAACTGGATTTTTTAACTTAATGCCTAATATACGTGAGGTCAGGGCACACTGATCTTTGTCTGAACTGAGAGTTTTTCCTTTCTTTGGTTTGGATCTGTGTAGATGGGAGGCATAACTGGTAAGTTCTACATGCCCAAAGTTAAATGGAAATGGAGCATGCATTCCACTCTCATACCCTTTGGAGGCTTGGGGCCAGAAAAGATTTTTAGAAAATCTCTGCGTGGGATATAGTGTGACCAAGGCTTAGTATTCCAGTGAGATGGACAGCTACATGACCATATCAATGTTGGGTTGGGTGGAGGAGAGATACAGAATATAAAATACCAAAATTTGCACACACTTTGCAAAAAAGATCAAAGAGCTGGCTGTCAGATGGATATTTGGCTTATGGGCAGAACTTTGCCAGAACTTTGAGGTTAATTCTTCAAAAATTCAAGTAAAGAAAATAAGAAACCAGTCACTCAGAGAGATGCATGAGTGTGTGCAACATCTGGTCTGTGACTATCTATATTCTAACTTCCTATAAATGAGGTCTCCTATTCTGGCATGTTCAAAGCAAACTTGAGGAGTACAAACATTGTTCTTTGGAGAGAAAAGATTAAAGGGAGATGGGAGATAAAGGACAGAAGAATGGAACAAGGGCTGGGGTTGTAGTGCAGTGGTAGAGCACTTGCCTAGCATGTGTGAGACACTGGGTTCGATTCTCAGCACCACATACAAATAAACAAAATCAAAGTCCATTGACAACTAAAAAAAAATTTAAAAATAAATCTCCCATTTAAGACTTAGAAGCTGAAGGTAGATAGGATTTATATCCATAGCCATATATCCTTCTGTACATCTATCCATGGAGGAACGAGAATAAGAGAAAACAAGTTTTGCTGTCATATACCATCCTTTGAAAGTGTTGGCTTCATTTTAATGCCACCTAAAAGATATTTAGAAAGTTCTATGTGGTTCTTTCAAAGCGGCATCTCAGCTGTCAGATGGGGCAGGGGAAGCAAGGTATTCAGTCTGAAGGCCCATCTTTATAACCAAGACCCCTTTGTTGGCTTATGAAGAGAAACAAGAAGTCAAGGGGGTAAAAGGATCCAGGTCTTCCTTCTACCCTAATGCCTGGACTGGGGACATACTCCGTAAAGCCCAGTGGGGAAAGGTATCCCTGTCAGTGTTGTATGCACTGTATGGATGAATAGAGAGCTTTTGTCTCTTAGGATGTCAGTCCAGCACCTTCCATCTGAATTAAGTTCACTTAAAAACTTAAAGCAAACCACCCCCTACAACTTTTCCTACATCCCTGATGGATTAGGTTACTGTAATCCAAGTCCCTCCAGATAGAAAAGGCCTTGCAGGTTATCCAGTTCATCCTCTGTTAGGGCTGGGTTTCTTCCTTCAGCAGAGCTGCTACTGTTGTGCTCCGTCCGGTTTCCAGTGCCCTGAGTGAGGGAGCTTCCCTCCTGTCCCTGGGGAGGCCATTCTCTAATCCCAACAGTTCTCTCCGCCAGGAAGTTATCTCTGATAGTCATCTTGAGTTTTCCCTTTTTCAGCTGTATCCCATTACAGCCAAGCACAGCCTTTGTACCAAGCCCTTCTCCCCTCACAGGGGCTACATGCTGACTCTCAACTTCACGGTCCACTCCTATTAAAACCCCTTGTGGATGGTTCACTCTACATGTCCTGCCCTTAGTTCTAGAGCTGCAAAAGTTGCTCTTGGGAATCCCCTCTACCATATTTTGTCTTCATTTTTCTGCATACATGAGCACAGAACAAATGGCCTCATCTTTAAAATGAAGTTGGGTGTTACTAATGGTTTGCCTCTTTTTATTTTTATTTTTTTTTTTTGAGATAGGGCCTGGCTAAGTTGCTGAGGTTGACCTTGAACTTGTGATCCTCCTGCCTCAGCCTCCCTAGTCGCTGGGATTACAGGCCACTTGTGTCCAGCACAGTTTTTGTAACTTTTTTTCCCCTAAAACTTCTGTTTCATAAAACTTTTATGTGCTTCACCAATTGGCTTATTCTTCATAGGTCAACTTTGTAATACACTTGACAACAGAGAAATCAGTATGTATAAAATTGGAGGAAGATAAATGTGGTAAAGAAAGAAATATATTCTTAGCAAAAATATAAAAATCAACTTTTAGGTGGGGGTGGGTGGAGGGGAGACTGCAGAATCATCTACAGGATAGCTTTATTAGTGTGTGTATTGTCAAGCATTTTGAAATAAATATCCTTTCTGCTATGAAGGATGGACACAGGAGTGGACTTTAGGGCATATCACAGGTTAGACAATTATATGTTGATTACATCCTGGTTTCAGAGAAACCCACGGGCAATTCTAGATTCTGGAGCCTTTTCTGGTCACCCCCATTGGACTTTTTGACGGGAATCATCCTGTACATTTAGGCAATCTCCTCTTCAGTGGGAGCAAGAATGTTGGACATCCATTCGGAGACATGGAAAGTCTGGCAATGTTCTTAGTATAAGTCCAGACTTTGGAGGAAGACTGGGTATGTTCAGATCCTGGCTGTTACTGCTGCAAGAATTTGGGCAAGTCATTTAATTTTTCTTCTGCTCGGTTTCATCATTGGTAAAAGAGAATAGTAATTGTAGATACTGTATAGGATTTGAGAAATGATTGAGTTAATAATGCTTTCAAATTATAGCACAGTATTTGACACATAGTCAACAATCACATGCCCTTAGTGTACCTAGAACATATTCTTGAATGGTTTTTAAAAAATACTTTGTAGTTGTCAATGGACCTTTATTTTACTTATTTATATGTGGTGCTAAGAATTGATCCCAGTGCATCACACATGCTAGACAAGCATTCTACCACTGAGCTACAATCCCAGCCCAAATATTCTTGAATCTTAAAAAAGGCCTTGCCAAATTTATGTGCAAGGATGCTCATTGTAGTTTTAATTAAAATGGGGGGAAAAAAGCATATCCAGGGGCTGGGGATATAGCTCAGCTGGTAGAGTGCTTGCCTTGCATGTACAGGGCCCTGGGTTCAATCTCCAGCTCCACAAAAAAACAAAACAAAAAACAAAAACCCAAGAAAAAAGCATATCCAGCAATGGGGAATCAGAGCTGGGTGGGAACAATGTCACTATCAAATTTTATTAGCATTTAAGTTAACTCAGAAAGGCAGAGTACAAAGTTGCATAGACAGTGTGGTTCCAGTTTCATATTTATATGTGCTATGTGAATATACAGTATATGCACATCAAAAGATACTGGATGTAAATACATCAAAATGTTCACATTTTACAGGCACACTTTGCCCCCCTCATTAGTAGTAGGTGTTACTTTATTTTTTCCAGAGATGGCATGTTTTGTGATGTGTGTCTCTATGAAATAACTTACATAATTATTTTAGATTATTTATCAGTGGGAGTGAGAAATCTCCTCCATCCAAGCCTCTATGAAGTGCTGCTATTCTACATTCAACACCTTTGCAAAATTGTACAGTTAGCCAAAAGGTATGTGACGTCCTTGGTAAGTAGCGTTTGCAGGCTGTTATGGCCAGATCATTGGAGGTCGGCAGGAAGAGCCAGGGCAGGCTTCCGAGTGCTCTCTGCTCTCCTGTTCTTGCTCAGGGCACACCTTGTCACCCCCTTTGCAGAAATAAGGAAGATAATTTATGGAATTTAAAAAAAAAATTTTTTATTCATTTAATTTTGATCCATTGAACACAAATGGAGTACAGCTATTGTTTCTCTGGTTATACACAAAGTAGAGTCACACCATCTGTGCATTCATACATGTACATAGGGCAATGATGTCTGTCTCATTCTGTTATTATTTTAAATCAATGTATCTGAATTTGAATTACAGCCTTGACACTTGGGAATTTTATGTCTTTGAGCATGAGGAAAGAATGATCTGGAGTCCTAATAGAAGTAGAGTTCATATTTAGATCGTGTGCCAGGGTATACTTTACATAAATGTTAAGCTAGAGATCACACAACTGGTATATGGTGAGGTGATGACTCAACCCCATGTCTACTCACTCCCCAGCCTCTGCTCTTTGCTCTGCATCTAACAGCAGACCTCTTATGGATCAGTTTTTTTGTCTACAAAGTGATGATAGTAACAAGGGTATTGAATGAGGTAAACTATTCTAAAGTGCATGAAGCATGATATATGTCCAACTCACAATGACAGCCAGCCATCTTGGACAAAGAAGCTGAAAGGGACTGACTTAGAACCAGAAACAGAACTTCAGGGTCCTGATTGCTAGGCTGGTCATCTCTCCTCCAACATGTACCCTCTCGCTAATATAGATTGCAGTTATTTCCAGGAAAGAAAGGACCAGAAGTAAATGTATTGTCCTTGCTTAAAACAAGTGGTATTTCAGGTTCTGGTTAAAAGGAGTTTCTGATCGTGATGAAATTTTTAAATCATCTAGTTTCCCCTATTTTGTGTTCAGTATCATAGTATGAAGATAATTTTCAAGTGCAAAAATTGACTGATACTGATGGTTTTAAAAGTGAAATCATACACCATATTGCTTCTGAAGGGCTGAGATCTGAACTCTTGTCTTTTCAGTTTTTGTCTTGTGTGGCATGTTTAGATCACAGAAGCAGAATGTTCAGGGGCTGGGACTTTTTTACATTTGCCAAGCCCAGTTGGGTACTTAGAGCAACATGAAGGTGGGTGAATGCCAGTTCTGTGGAGACCCTGGCTCAGCTGACAGCACTGGAGACATATGATACCTCATTTCAGAATAGGACACATTCAAGAAGTAATGTTTTGCAAACGAGCTATTATTATAAATAACTGAGATGCCATATTTGATATGGCCCATGGTTGTGATGTTTATGTTATGGCCGATATCACTTTTTGTCATTTTTTATTATAATCCGTTTTTCCTGCCACACTGAAGATAGTTGAAAGAGTGCTTTTGGCTCCCGCGGTGACTCAGCACTGCAATATGCTTCATGTCTGCTCCTCTGACCTCAAGAACACAAAGTAGGTTTCTAAGGAGTTCACTGTTTGCTTCAAGCCTCACGCTGGGTCCCTGCTGTGGACCACATTTTGAATGTTTTTCTAATGATTTCTCAACTTTTTCCTTGAAAAAAATGTTCATTTCTGAAATCATCTGTTGGTAATTAGAGTGACCAGCTACTTGTCTTCTAATATAAAGCCGATCAGGATTTCGTGAGTGGTACCACACTTAATTATCTTTGCATTGGAAAGGAGTGCAGGTTCATTGGGAAAATTTTGGAACACTTAGATTTCATGATCTGGAGGTTCTTGGCCAATTTATGGTAAAATTGTCTATGATGATGACAACTGAAATTTGTAAAGTGATTTACAGATACACAGCAACTCAGGGATTTAGTAAATAATCTAACAGAATTTCCTAAGGATCTACTATGTGCCAGGTGCTCTGGATTTAAATGTTAGTAGGGCATGATTCTATTCTCACTAAATTCATAGCGAGTAAACTAAATAAATTTTTTGATTCTCATAATAATCTTGTGTGTCAGGATTCATTTTTTTCAGGTGTGATCATTTAGGCTGTGAGAAGTTAGGTCAGTATTCTCTCATTTGTAAAGGGCAGGACTGGTCCTAAAACCCAGGCCTTGTTGCCCAAACTCTTGCTCCTTCTCATGAACGTGGCTGTGGACCTTACTGTCTTTATTCTTGATCTGAGCTCCACCAATAACAGCTGGCAAACTTTGTAAACATTAACCTCTTTTAGTTTTGGTCTCCATCTGTAAAACAAGGAGCATAATCTAGTGTTATTGTGAAGATTACCTGAGCTGCGCAGGTGAGGCACTCAGCACAGTGCTTAACACCCATGAGAAGAACAAGAATGACTGATTATGTTTATAGTATGAAGCTTACTTACTAGACAGTCTCACAGGATTCTTGAGAAAAATATCTTTACAGAAGTATAGAGGACCAAGGAGGCTATGTCAATTTCCAGTTTTCGCTAGTGATTATGGCAATGTATATAAATATATCTTAATTGAATCCTTTATTTCTTTAATAATGAATATTTATTCAGCACATACTATGTACCAGACATGCTATAAGTTTTCATTCCTTGAGAGAACTGATCTTCAGAATAGTATCACAGGTGTTAGCAAGGTACTGTACAGGTATGAAATGAGACTTGGAGAGTGATATCATTTGCCTACAGTCACCTGGCTGGTAAATGACAGAGTCAGGATGCAAACTCAGTCCCTTGGCCACCAAATTCAGAGTTGCTTATACTGCTCGATGTCATTAAGGACGAGGCAAGAGTGCTTTGTCCTTCCAGAATCTGCCTTCCTTTCTTTGGTGAAAAAGTGATAGTATAACACCAGATATGTTGGGCAAATCTGAAGTGCTAATTTTCTGTAATTATAATTTATTTGGAAAGGTTCAAAGAGAAAAAAAAAAGTAGGTTAAAAAAGAAAAGGAGCATATAAGATGTGAGATGGCATGGAAGATTTCCCTATTTCCACATAATTTTTTTCTGTAGAAAGGTAAAATCCTCAAAAATTACTCTGTAGTCATTTTATTTCCACATCCAGTTGCACTTCCTAATAACATGCATGTAAGAGATTCCTTCTTTTTATACAACATAAATACTAACATAAATTCAGGCAGCCACTGACGATTGTGGGGCTTTTTTTTATAGCTCTCATTACGTGTAAATGAATGAAATTCTTTATGTTCTAAAATCAGTGGAATGGAGTATCAACTGTTCTTTCCTCATAAGATCATTATTTATATACAATATTTGAAGAGACCATTTAATCCAGATTAGTTCTCTTCTCTTTTGGTAAATAAATTCTAAATTCCAGACATTTCCCTGTGAGTATTGTTATTATTTTATATTTGAAATTCAGCGCCAGTCACACATCAAGGTGCTTCATGCCAGTGGTTTCAGCTATATTTCTCCCTGTCTGAACCTGTATTTTTGCCCTCACAGCTGGGAGAAGCATGGTGCTGGCAGCCCTCACGAAGAGAGAGATTTGCCCAGTATTTTGGGAAGGGGGGCTTGACAGTCAACAGATAAATTTCAGGGTGAACTTTAAAAATCCCTAAGAACCAGAATCCTAGCACAGCACCACCTGGAGAAGAGGCCTGTTTCATAATTCATTCATTCACATTTATATTTCTTTATCTGACCTTCTCTATAAACTTCTTGAAATCTTGTAACCAGTGTACCTTCTCACCATACCTTGGCACTGAGTTCCAGAGAAGTGTAGTGGACCCAACATAATATCCTATGGTTGTTTTGAACCTTAATCCTGAATTTTGAACCTCAAAATCAGTTCAAATTAAGTAGCAGATATATTCTCTGTAATCCACTTTACTGATCAGTACCTCTAATTGGCCAGGGATAAGAAGGTTCCCCTACAGAACATCAATCAGTATGAACTGGTCTTTTCCAGTCTCACCTCCTGGGGGTATAGATGGGTTGTAACGACATCAAAGCTTGCATTTTGCTGGCTCCTTTCTTCATGTGCTATGTATTGTCTGCAACTCCCCCAGAATGCTCATTTGCATCCTGGAGTGCTCCACTCAGCTCTTTCAAGCTCCGTGCCTGCTTGGCATCCTCATGGATGTGCCCATCACTTGAGGTGTCCGGTTATGTGGTGACTAAGGGGGAGGGGAAGGAGAATGCTGTTAAAGTTGGTTACAGGAATTTTAAAACAGCACTTTCTGTGATCAAAAGTTTTATTGGTGTTTTTAGAGAAAGAACACTAGCTACTCTGTATAACTCTCTTGCTTTCAAGGTTGGGAAGGGTGAATACTGGGCTGGTTAGGAAACTGGAATAACAGATAACATGTCAGATCTGCCCTTCCCCTCTTGCCAGCACTTTTGGCTACACTCTCAGGATGAAGAAGCTCCCAGGAGATGCCTCTACTATAGGGAAATGGCTTCAAAGAATCCATCTCCACCAATTGGCCACATATACCCAAATACTTCTGAATCCCACTTAGACCCAAGTTCCATATTGACTACATATTCTCAAATGGACAATAAACTATTTATAACTACTTTTAGAGAAAGTCACTTAACTGGAGTATCAGTGATCTAAAAATTGTCACATGTGAATGTAATGATGCTCATGGTAGCAGAGAAATGAACTAAAACATCTCTGAATTTAAGAATGAGAGAATGACAATAACAGAAACTAGACTGTTCTGTATTTGGAACAAATGAGACCTCTATTTAATGAAAACCACAGTGAAATGTCACATATTTTTATAGTAGGTGAATAATTATTTAGAAAACAGGAGTCTAAACCTTATATTTTGATACTTTGTTCTGCAAATTTCAAAGAGCAATTAAGATACTATTAATCATGGTGTAAAGTAATGGAGGATGCTTCCACAAACATGGTCTCTCCCTTCTAGTGACCTCCAACTAGGGAGCATGCATAGACTTGCTTCCCTTATGCATCTGGGCTGAGCAGATTGGGATGGGCATCAAATTTTGCCAAGAATTAGAGAAGGGACAGCCGCCCTTGATGAGCAGAACTGAAGTCATCACTCAGACAGTCACCAGTGAAAGCCTTGGGTGAATACCCTTAAAACCCAAGTATCCATTTAAAAATTAATTGCGTTTGACATTGGAAACACACACCATGGATCTCATGTGGATGATTTCCCTTTGAGGTCTGCAGCATTCACTGCTGTGCAACAGATGTGCTCAACTGCAAAAAGTAATTGGGATGATCCAAGTCTTTAGAGTCGGACAATGAGAACCAATCGTGAGGAATCAGGAAATGGGATGAATCTGAAAGTTCCAGTGTGGGAGCCTCAATCAATTTTCCCCAGAAGTATATAAGAATAACACCCAATTCATCCCCAAGACACTCACTTTCATTTTGGGGGGAGACCACCCCATCATCTGTAGTAAGATGAAGAATTACACTGGCTCAAATAATCCTGATTTTCCCTGTCTCTTGGTAATATTTGGTTTATATATTCCTTGTTATGTTCCCTTACTTTTTCAACTAAATTTACAGGTTTATAGAGTCAGTGCTTAAAAACTACAAATTTAATCCTGGGAATGGAGATTGAAATTCTGGGGTTTAAATAACATTTCTGGGACTCCTGGGCTGCCACTACTCCCTATGTGGACCTGTGGTATTATATTACCAGGAAGAGAGTTGATTTCTTTACACTCCCCACATGTGCCAGTCACCTATTCAGAGGACTTGTGCTATCTCTACAAGGTAGCCCAGCACCACCCGGCTACTCTTCTGCTACATGTTGTGACATTATTGGACTTTGCATATGTATTTGTTCTCAGATTGAGGTGCTAATGTTGGTTACATACCCTGCACAGATTGTTTCGTGTTAGCATACAGTATCTAGAAGACTTCTGAGCCTAAACATATCTATGCATTGAATGAGATAAAACAAGCGGTAAAGATTCTACTTAATGGCAAGCATTACTTAATGACTTACAAAGTATGTCTGCAAACTAAGTGTTCATTGAGTTCAGGGAAATTTTGAAAAATTAAAACTGAATTCCTGTTCCTTTCTGGGAGAATGGTAACACCGTTTCTCTCGAGAATAATGCATTGGGGCAAGTAGTGACTTAGTTATAGGGGAAAAGTAAAGTTTCTCATCTATGAGTAAACTCTAGTCTCTTTAATTCTTGGTGTACCTGAGGTTTACATGTTGTTTTAGCTGAATAACTCAGTTATTAATCCAGTTAATCCAGTATTAAAATCCTTATAAAATTATGAAAGAAAGAGAAGGGGAGGGTGGAGGAGAGAGAGAGAGAGAGAGAGAGAAGGGAAAAGAAAGGAAAGCCTCTCTCCTGCCAATCCCCCAATCCCCACAACCACCAAAAGCTTCCAGAGTCTTAAATTTGCTTTCCATTAAGACAGTGGTTAGACTGCAGCTGTGGAACCTCTTAAGTGAATACACGATATGGTAATAAACATCATTTCAGAAATAGGTTTTTTGTTCGCTTTTCTAGGAAGCAGAGTAATGAACTCTGCATGTTCACTACACTTTTTACTCCAGACCCTAATTTTAACAAGGGCTGGGGGGTTGCTCACTGCAATCGGTTCACTCCCTACCTAGCAAAAGGAAATGTTTGTTTTGTCTTTGCAATTCCAGCCACCCCTGACTATGCAGTGTGTTGTAAAATGCCCTTTGAAGTTCATGTGTCATCCATTTAATATGAACACCGCGGGTCGGCGTGTGCTGCTCCTTTTCCAGAAGTTCTTGGTGTCCCAGTTTCTCTGGGGAAGGTTCAGATCTGACAATTCCATGGTGTAGAAATTTATGCATAACCCTGGGTCTATGTAGACAGGTCTGAAATTTTATGGTTGCTAGCTTGCTGTTTGTGTAGGAAAGCCAATTTATAGGGAAGTAGAAGGGTGATGAGTTTAATGCAAACAAATGTCTTGAAAAATACTTCCTGCATGTCTCATGCTATATGCTCAGCTGGCCACGTGTAGCAATTGATGTGGCTTCTATTCCTGTAGCACTGGGCAGTACTGGGGAAAGTAGAAGACAGATGTGGTTGAGGACAGTTGTTTATTGGAGGAGATATGGGTAAGAAGGAGAAGAAATTGGATTTTAAAGATGCCCCAATTTATTTTTCAGGACTCTCCCTGGGAGCTCACAGAAGCCACCAGATATGACCTGCATACTAAGGTCGAATCTCAGCATCTTCAAAGTTATAAGTTGTTATGGTTTGGATGTGAGGTCTCCCCCAGGAGCTCATGTGTGAGACAATGCAAGAAGGTTCAGAGGAGAAACGATTGGGTTGTGAGAGTCTCAACACAATCAGTGAGTTAATCATAGGGATTAACTAAGTAGCAACTGAAGTGGTAGGGTGTGGCTGGAGAAGGTGGGAATTAGGGTGTGGCTTTGCGTATATGCTTGTATCCGGCAAGTGAAGACCTGGCTTTCTTCTCTCTGATCATCATGTGAGCTGCTTCCCTTCACCACACTCTTCCACCACAATGTCCTTCATTACCTTGAGCACCGAGGAATGGAGCCGGCCTTCTATGGACTAAGACCTCTGAAACTTTTCCTCCTCTCTAATTGTTCTGGTGGGTCTTTTAGTCACAGAGCTGACTAAAACAGAAATAAAATATTCAGTAAAAGCATGGACTCTGCTGTCTGTGGGCATAGCACTTTATAATCTACAAGGCACTTTTTTAAAAGCATTTTTTCTTATTAATTTAATCCTTACAACATTGTTCTGAAGTTGAGACTATTATTCCTAAATAAGAATAGAGTAATAAGGATTTTGAAAAGTGATGTTGACTTCGGGTTCCTATTCTGCCATCCTAACTAACCTCCCCAGGAATTAATAAAACAATCTGCAGAAAGGGCTTAGTACAGTGCCTAGCACATAATAGGAGCTCAAAACATATTTTTTCTCCATTCACTCTATCCCATCATTATCAGTTGGAGAGGTTTCTTCTGGAAAGATTGGTATGGCTGAATGCTAAGCATTATTTGTATGTTGAATAATTAAAATAATGGGTTCTATAGATGGATAGATAGATTAGGAGAATGTATCTACTAATAATCAGAGTGGTTTAGAATTGGGCCTATAATACCTAAAGTCAGGAGTGACTCTTTTAAGAGAAGCAAACCACAAGGCTCCAAGTACTTTGAAGAATGTTGCTTGAAGGTTCTTGAGATATTACTTATGAATAAATTAATGAATATATCAAAGAATTAATTGTTCTACTATACATTTAAGTCTGTGATCCTCTCAACAGTCTGATCTTGAGTTCCTCTTATATGAGTAGACAGGTCTGAATCATCATCGTCACACTGAAGGAAACTCTGAAAATCACCTTGTACAGGGAACATGACATGCTCAAGATGGAAAGTGGACCTGAGTTAGACCTTGTTTTTTGCTGCATACCTTTGTTGCTCTTCCCATTGTATACAGTAGTTAAATCAGCTCATTTCTGCAAGTCAAAAAAAAAAGTGGTTATAAACTGCAATGTGTAGAACTCACCAGGATCCTGAGACAAATAAGAAAAAAAACAACAAAAATATTTTGAATGATGAAATTAATAAGATATAAATTCAAACAGTGAGCAGATATTAAGGAGTTATTATTCTATTTTTAAATTGTGATCATGGCATTGTGGTTATGTTAAGAAAAATTGTAGAGTTCATATTTCAGAGATCCATAGTGAAATATTAACAAATGAAGTGATATTTCTATGATTTGTTTCGAATCATATAGTGGAGATTTGCCTTGAGTAGTTAATGGTTGATTTGGGTGATGGGTTCATAGAGGTTCATTATGCCATTCTACTTTGATGTTTGTTTGAAATTCTCCATTATTAAAGAAGAATGTATGACCAGTTATAGTTCTGGGCATATTGGTGTTTCTACCATTTTAGATTTTCTATTTTGTCTCCTGATCTTGTGAACCAGGAAACTTTGTTACCATTTATGCTTCTCCCCAGAAAATGGTTTGCCTTTTTCTGAAAGACATGATGGATCATAAACTTCCTCTTTATTTTGGATCTCAGAAAGCTTAGGACAAAATGTGCCGCCAAACAATCACTTATTCTTTCATTCATTCAGATCTGAGGTGATGCCAAGATGGACTTAGAATCGTCTACCAAGTTTTTCATGAGAAGATATTCTAAAGAGTAAACTTGGGAGGCTACATGGCAGTGTGGTTAAAGTCCCAGGAATTGGACTATTTGGACTTATGGAGCCAGCTTTGCCACTATTGACAAATTAGCTTCTTTGAGCCCCATCTGTACAGTTGGGGATAATAATCGAACTTACCTCAGAGATGAGCATGAGAATTAAATTAAAGAAAACCCTTTTCTGCCCTTAGAAACAGGCTCTAGTACACAGAAAACACTCAAATTTTTGCTTCTATAATAATAAATAATTATTATATTTATTGTGGGCTAAATAGAATGGGGAGGAAGCATTCAACAGCGTCCTTACCTCACTGTGTTTTACATCTTAACCTTGTTTTACTTTTTTTCTAATCCAATAATTTAAAAATGTATCTTTTAATTATGTTTAGTGTATTTATACAAATATTTTTAAATTCTTTTTGGAATGAGACTGTATAAATAAAATATTGCTTCTGGGAAAATGTTTATGCCTAATTCTAGGGATATTTTAAGTAATAATTTGAAGGGTAAAGTGTTTGCTAAACTAGTTACCTTCTGATAACTGTGTAATTTAAAATTTAAAAATATAGTGCTGAGATAACCAAAATATGTAGTCAGTGAATGCTAAAATCTGTAAAAGACAGATGTGCTAAATATCTAAACTCTTATTTATCTCTTTGTTGGTACACAACTTTCCCTGTTGTAAATCACTCTCTTCAAATCTTTCACACTTCTTATTTAATTTCCAAACTTACGTATTTTAAAAATGGAAACAGGAAATCAAATGTGTCCTTATGTGATTGGACTTCCAATGACTCAACAAGATTTGACCCATGTATGCCTGCACAACTTTCCCACTATTCTGGGGTCTTTTAATTAGTTGTCATGGTTGTCTAAGACCAATAAGGCACTCTCAGAGTGCACCCTGAGGTGTGAGTCCACACATGCACCATCTCCTAGATCTGATATAAATAGGACTAGCTAGGCATGTTGTTTAGAAAAGCAATCTGCTCACAATAAGGACTAATCAGTAGAAAAATCACATTTAAAAAACACTCATTTTAAAATTAGCAGATGTCGAGAAAGTATATAATATCAACATTTTATTTTTCAAAAGTTAACTATAATTAACACTAGGTATCAATGTTGCAAGTCCTGATTTGATAAGATTACTGTGGTTACTATGTAGGAAAGTGGACTTGCTCTAAGGAAATTCACAAAAAAGAGTTAAGAGAGAAAAGGACGTAATGCCTGCAACTTACAAAAGGTTGAGAGAATAAAAGACAACAAAAGGGAAAATATGGAAATAATTAGTAACTCTGGGCAAAGGACATATGGAAGTGGAACCTACCTATTTGTGTAACTTTTCTGTGCATTTGAAATTTTATCAAAATACAAAGATTTAAAAAAAATAATGACAGAGTTCTTTACTTAAAATGGTGAAATATTTTGGGGAATGATGTGTCAGTCTAGAAGGTAATGTTTTCCTTCTTAGCTGTAGTCACGGTTAAAGATCTGCTTCTCTGTCCGCAGGCCAGGAAGAATGCCTAGTAACACTCATATTTCTGGCATTCAATAAGCTAAACTTGGGACTGGAACATGGAAAAAGGTTGCAGGATATGTTGTTTCTGGCATTTCAAGGCCCAGTGAACTCTTGATGGTGACATCATGATCATTTCAAACTAGTTGTGGGGACTGTCCTCATTTTACAAATCATGGAGTTAGAAGGCTTCAATGAATCGCTCTCCATCCTTTCTTGTAGAACACAATGTTGTGGTAACAAATCTGAAAGTAACATCCTGCATTTAAAATTATGTATGGTGTTCGTATAGAATAGAGCAAAGGGGACTCTCCACCCCCCATCACTTTTTCCAAAGCAAAACTTCTAGAATAAATTTCACCTCACATTTGAGGTTATAAATTGAGCAGGTATCCCAAAATTGTCTAAGCACTTATAGCTTCTCGCCTTTGGAAAGGTGTAGTGTGAGAGCAAAATCAACAATTTCCACTTGACATGAGCATTGTCATCTGTCCCCATCTGAGTTCTTATTTTCATATCATTGTGCCTAAGAAGATGCAGTTGGTGTTCTTTATCAGAACTGAGATTCTTTGAGAATTCATGCACATGACTGAAAAGTTACAGCAGAATCTTGGATATTGTAGGTTAAAATCCTAGTGAAAGACTGATTAGTGGTCATCTCAAGAACTAATTGGAATAATGATAGCTGCATGCATAAGGAATAAGAATCTGTTGCATACAGGGTGTTGTAGGAGAAATGAATGGGAAGAATAATATACAATTCTCAGGATCAGACTACCATTGTTCTAATGGGAATGCAAGATGAACATACCTAAGGCAATAGAAGACCAAACAGGGTCCACAGATGAGCCCTAGTCCCATGGTTGGTGATCTTAGCTTCATTCCTGATGAACCATGTGACCTCAGGAGAGTTCTCCATCCTCATTATTTTCCTGTTCTTTTATTTGTGCAGCAAAGGGGTGAAACTCTACATTCCCTGCTAACTTGAAAATGTGCTTTCTATAAGTACATCATAAAATTCAATCTCTCAAGTGGTGATAACATTGTGAGAAATTTGTTGCATTGAAGAAATAATTTTTCAAAATCATACTACTCTTAGAATTATTTCAGATAAAATTTTAAAGCAATGGAAGGTCATTCTCCAAAAGATTTGGGTGACCTTTATTCTAGAAATGAGAAACTCTTTGGATTCATATTTTTGGCTTATTCTGGTGTTCAAGCCCTGAGTCATTCTATTTGAAAACAACATTGTTTTTAAATGTCAGAATATGAAATATTTATAGCGCATATCTACCATGATAGAATAAGCTATAAATATAATGCTAACACAAATAAAATGAGGTGCATGTTATCACAACCCTAGAGAAAGAAAGGAAATTTAAAATTCAGTTATGTTGGAAGAGTTGATCCTCTTGTGAGAGCTGATAATAATTATAGTTGTAGTCACATCCAACTTGAAAATGGAGTTGCAGGTATGGAACTCTTCTCTAAAATAACAAAAGCGGAATTGGTAAATCATGCCTGAATTATGGCTACTTCTTTGTGTTACAGATTGTAAACTTTGGTCTGCGTTTTGCTGATTTTCACCATATAGATTAATCTAGTTAAGGAGATTCTACTCTGGTGAAAATCCCTACCTCAAACCATCTCGGTTCAAGAATAATTATCTGTTTAGCAAGATTAATTTATACAGCCAGACTTGAAAGTGCGATTGATTGTAGTATGTGATTCGAATGAAGTGTGAAGAATATAGTAATCTCTCCTTGAAGATCTCCAAAATCAAGCAAGCAAGAAAACAGGAATACCAAAACAGGAAACCAAAAATAATTCCTTTAAACTCAAAATGCACAATATATCCTATAGAAATATAATTCTAATACAAAATATAGAATCACTAAGTAAATTATATGAAGAGTTTCAAGACAATATTATTGTTTTGGGCAATATATTAGATCAGGAATTCCTTAGACACAATTCTGAAACATGAAAAGCTTAGAAAACTAATTTCTCTCCCTACCTTATTTAATAAAACTTGAGTTGACCTGAACAAGATTGGCAGAAAACCTGACTTGAACTTATATAATTATATTTATGTTCTTATTTGCTATATTGAGTGTGAATATTTGTGGTTTTCATCTCAGAAATACTGAAGTGCTTGATTATAGGGACTGTGCCAGACTGCTTGCGAGTTATGTCATATGCGGCAGATGGGCTGTGTTACCTTTCTAACATCCTGAATTTTGTAATACATATGGCCACCTGGATTTCAGATAAGGGATTATGGGGTTATTATATGTGTGTCTAATTCTTGGAGTTGATATTGAACATTCCATTTAAATGGACCTGTTTTAAAATCAATAGTTCGCACTAATGCTGTAGATTTATTTTTATTTACAGGTATTTCTTTTTTTTACTCTAACTCTTCTGTAGAGTTGACTATAAAGTGAATTCCTTAAGGTGAATCATGTTTTCTCATAGTTTACCTTAGCTCCCAAAGAGAGCAGAAAGCCACAGATACAGTGAAGAAAGCATACATGAATATATAATTAGATTTCATTTTATAAAAATCATTTATGATCACATAATTGTAAAATCAGATAATTAAAAGAGGAAGGTAATGATATTAATACCTTAATACCTAATATCATAATAATATTATGATATTAAGAACAAATTGAAAAATCTAAATTATACTTAGTTTGCTTCTCAAAATCTGAAGTACCCCTTTGGGACTCAGCCCAACTCAGAAAGAGATTTGCCTAGTATTTCTTTTACTCTGCCAAAGTAAAGGGACAAATTTGAAATACAAAGTGTTCAGAAATTTCACTAAAAAACAGTGCAGGGGAAACACTTTATTTTGACCTTGCTGCAAAATTTCCTGAATGTACTTGACCAGGTTAGTTTTCCCTTTTTAAAACAATATATCTGATTTCTTTCTTCCTTCCTTCCTTCCTTCCTTGAAGGTGGACAGCATGCCTTTATTTTACTTGTTTATTTTTATGTGGTGCTAAGGATTGAACCAAGAGCCTCACACATGCTCGGCAAGCACTCTGCCACTGAGCTATAGCTCCAGTCCCACATATAGCTAATTTATTTCCAGATTTTAAATCCATATATCTATTTTTTCACATTTCCATTTTAAAAGTTTATTATGTCCTCTTGAACACAATAATTAAGGTTCTGTTATTAGCTAGAATTTTAGAAATGTCAGATATCTTTATCACCAACACGAAAATGAGCTGCATCACCCTGGGGCACCTGAATGAGTAATCAGCATTCTCCCCACAACGTGGGAGGTTGTGCCAAGATCAGAGCTCAGAGTGCTGGGTGGGCCCCGGACAGGCAGAGGCGTGGTTGGTGCAGGGACAGGACCAGCAACTGCAGGTCCAGGGCAAAGGTGGGTCCAGGGCAATGGGGAAAATGATGGTCTTTCTTTTGGGACCTCAGACCATAAATAGGAAAATTAAAAGTTGCTACATAGGTGTTAAGAGAATAGGAAAAAACAGGAAAATAAAAGAAAACAAATACATGTATAGTTCTTTTTCCAGCATCATCAGTATCACAGGAAAACAAAGTCTCAAAGGTTTCAAACCTGGGGAATGTGCTAAGGGTCCTCAAGATAGGGTTGGCACTTGACCAGCCCAAGACAAGCTAAGGAAGATGTAAGGTCACTTAAATTATTTTAAGTTTGCAGCCAAAGCAGAAGAGACTAAGGAGTGATTGAAAATGATTTTAAAAAATCTGTATTTCTTGAAGTTGTTCTTATTTAAATGCATATCACCTTTTCTTTGTTTTTTTATTTTTATTTATTTATTTTTTTAATTAATTAATTTATTTTTTTAATTTACTTATTGATTCATTGAACACAGATGGAGTACAGCTATTGTTTCACTAGCTGTACACAAAGTAGAGTCACACCATCTGTGCGTTCATGCATGTACACAGGGCAATGGTATCTGTCTAGGGATTGAATCCAGGGGTGTATTTACCACTGAGTGACTCCTGGGCCCTTTTTTATTTTTTAATTTGAGATAGGCCACAATAAGTTGCCAAGGCTGGCCTTGAACTTGTGATCCTCCTGCCTCAGCCTCTCCAATCACTGGGATTACAGGCATATGCCACAGTGCCTAGAATGCATATCACATATCATCTTTTAAATCTTGCCATTATGTATAGACTGTGCTTATATGTAATAAAATATAGAAATTTATCAGTTATTTTGAAGTCAAGAAAGAAATAAAAGTCAAGTATGTGTGCACCAGATTGCCTGGAGAGGCTGTAGTGGGAAAAGCCAGGGCTGAGGCTGTCATGTTTGAGATGGTCATGCGTGTGCTCTCCGGTGGCTCTGTGATCTGGAGAACCAAGCCTAGGCTACCTCTGCTCACAGTGTAATTGGAATGGCTTTTATGCCTGTTTACTGCATTTCATTTATTGATGATTTTCCTCTCCTCCTCCCCAGAGCTGAGACAACTCCAACAGGATTACTGAGACAACTTCTTGGATGGTCTCTTTCTCTTCTGCAGACTGAGGAAGATCAATTGTCCTGATGTGAGCTTTTCAGATCTCTACCAGTGGCCTTTGTCCACTCGCTAGATGGCCAAGGTACTCCACTGAGAACAAGTTCCAGCTTGAAAGAAAGCAGGAGGACCTTGTCTGTAAGACTTTGTGTTTTAATGAGAGAGGGTCTTTCCAACATGTAGGTATATTTTATGGACCATATTTTGTCTTATGCCCACCCCTATATGCAAAGAAGTCTGCGAAATTACATACTTTGTTTTCTGTTTTGCTAATAACACAATAACACTGACTGGTTTATATAAAATCAAATATAAAAAGAAAAAAAAATTTTTTTTTTTAAATTCACAGTTTGGGTCCAAAGGCAGAGGACTGCATCTGGCGATTACCTTCTTGCTGGCAGAGTTCCAAGGCAGTGCAGGTATCACATGGCAAGTGACAATGTGCATGTGTCCTGGGCTCTCTTCGTCTGCTTTTGAAGTCACAAGTATTCAGTGATGGGGGCCCCTTGATGATGACCTTGTATAATCCTAATTGCCTCTTCAGGGCTCCACCTCTAAGTCCTATAATTGGATGAAGTTTTCACCCTCTTAAGACTTCACAACGGGGATTAAATTTCAACTTGAGTTTCAGAGGGAACAAACCATATTCAAACCATAGCACTATCCCAATCAAAATAGGAATTCTTATGAAGTTTTAAATGGAAATTTATATTAGGTAGATAGTTTGTAATTGGTATTTGTTGCCAAAATGTTCTTCCAGGTTTTTGTTTCTCTATTCTTATGTGATATTTGCCAAGCAGATTTTTTTTTGTTTTATTTTTAGGAAGTCAACTTTATCAACCTTTTCTTTGATGCCTTCTGTGTTTGATTTCATATTCAGAATGATTTTCCCATTTTTAATATTCATTTATCTTTTTATATATTTATAAATAAAATATATAAAAATATCTTTTTATGTATTTATACATAAAATATATATTTATATTAATTTTTTTATTATAAGATGATTTTAGATTCACATATAGTTGTAAAAATAATAGATCTCATATACCTTTTACCATTTACCTCAATGGTAATAATATCTTGCCAAATGATGGCATCACAACCAGGGTATTAGTATAGGCTATGGTCAAGATACGGAAGGTTTCCATTACCACAAGGATCCCCCTGCTATAGCACACCACTTCCCTCCTGCTTCCAGTTTCTGCTTTAATCCTGGCAAACACAAAACTGTTCTTCATTTCTAGAAGTTTAGCATTTCAAGAATATTATGTACATGAAATCATATGGTACATAATCTTTTGAGATTGGCTTTTTTTACTCAATATAATTCTCTGAAGTCTCATCCAATTTGTGTGTGTTAACAGTTTCTTCCTTTTTATTGCTCAACAATATTCCATGGTATGGATGTAGCACAGTTGAATCATTTGCTCATTGAAAGACTTCTGGATTTTTTTCCAGTTTTAGGATATTCCATGTGAAGCTGCTATAAAAATTAATGTGCAGGTTTTTTGATTTTTCATTTCTCTAGGATAAATGCCTGAATGCAATTGATGATGGTTTGTATTGTAGGTGGATATTTAAGTTTTCAGAAACTGCCAAACCGTTTTTCAGAGTTGTTTTACCATTCATTGTGCATTCGCACCAGAGAATGATTGAAAACTATGGTTGATCTAGTTTCTCTGCACCCATCTGATGTCACAATTTTTTATTTAGCCATTCTGGTAGAAGTGTAGTGATGTTACCATGTGTGTATCTTGTTTGGTAAAATATTTGTTCCTATCTTTTAATCATTTTCTAATTGGACCTTTCTAAAATAAAATACGGAGCTCTGGGAGCTCTTTATTCTAAGTGCCAGTCCTTTGTCTCATTTGTGAGTTGCAATTCTTATCACCCACTCTGTAGATTGTATTTTCATCCTGTTAGCAGTCTTTCAAGAACAATAATTTTGGTGAAGTTCAATTTTATCCGTTTTTACTTTGATAGATCTTGCTTTTGGTGTCAAGTCTAAGAATTTTGTACATACTTCTTGATAACAAAGATTTTCTTCTGTTTTTAAATAAAAGTTTTATAGTTTTATGTCTCAAATTTAATTTCCACTATGATGCATTTTGAGCAAATTTTTATGTGTAAGGTATGAGGTTTGGAATGAGATTATTTATTTATTTATTATTTATTTTGCTTCTGTCCAATTACACTAAGACAGTCTGTTGAAAAAATGATCCCTCCTCCATTGAAGGATCTTTTGCACCTTTGTATGAAATCTATAGAGCATATTTGTGTAGGTCTTCTAGGTTGAGTATTCTGTTCCATTGATCTGTTCTGTACATTTTTTATCACTCCATTAAGACCACAGCGTTGATTAATAGAGATAAATAATCATCTTCAAGGTCGGTAGACTAATTACTTACACTTTTTCAAAATTGATGTTAGCTATTCTAGTTCTTTTGCCTTTCCATATAAATTGTAGAATAATCTTCTCCATATCTACAGAAATCTTGCAGGAATGTTGAGAGAAATTGCATGAAAACTTTTGAATTAATTTGGGGAAAATTTATATCCTTAGTGTGTTGAATCTTTCAATTAATGAACATGGTATGTCTAAATATTTACTTAAATCTTTGACTTCTTTCATTGTTGTGACATAGTTTTTGAAGTACAAAATCCTTACTTGTTCTGTTAGATTACACTTTAATCTTTGATATATTCTGAATGGTAATCAATGGTATTGTATTTTTTTTTTTTTTTAACCAGGGATTGAACTCAGGGACACTTGGCCACTGAGCCACATCCACAGCCCTATTTCGTATTTTATTTAGAGACAGGGTCTCATTGAGTTGCTTAGGGCCTCGCTAAGTTGCTGAGGCTGGCTTTGAACTCGCAATCCTCCTGACTCAGCCTCCCAAGTCGCTTGGATTACTGGCCTGTGCCACCGCGCCCAGCTAATGGTATTGTGAATTCTAGTGTCTATGTGTCATTGCTGATACATATAAATAAAATAGATTTTTATATCTTTATTTCATATCCTTATAGGTTTTAGGATTTGGGGGATAGATTTTTGGTATTATCCACATCTTGTATATAGATAATCATGCCATCTGCAAATAAGTGTATTTTTTTCTTCCATTTAAATCTATATGACTTTTATTTACTTTTCTTGCCTAATTAAGTAACTATAGCAGTATTTTTTATAATGGGCAGAAAGTAGAAAAAACTGTAATGTCTATCAACTGATAAAGGTATTTAAAAAATGGGGCACATCCATCCAGTGGAATTACAGTACCAAGTTGAATAAGAGTGGATATCATTCCCTTGTTCAGAATCTTAGGGAAAAGAATCCAGTTTTTCCTCACTGAGTAGCTTGAGTAGCTGTAGATTTTTGTAGTTGATCTTTATCAGTTTTAATAAGTTCCCTCCCTCTCTTCTTAGCTTTTGTTTGTTTTTTGTTTTTTCCTATACTGGTTATTGAATCCAGGGCCTCATGAATGCAAGGCAGTGCTCTTCCACTGAGCTATACCCCTGACCTAGATGTTTTTTGAATGTTTTCATTTATTTTATTTAATCATGAATGAGTATTGAATTTGATCAAATGCTTTTTCTGCAGTTGATAGATATGATCATGTAATTTTATATTCTTTTGCCTATAAGCATGGTGGATTACATAGCTGGATTTTCAAATACTGAGCAAGCTTATATCTCTGAAAGAAACCTATTTGATCATGATAGATAATTCTTTTCAGATAAGCTAAATTCTATTTGGTACTATTTTGTTAAATGTTTTGTGTCCATATTCTTGAGGAGTAGTGATTTGAAATTTTA
Source organism: Glaucomys volans (assembly GCA_020662805.1). NCBI lineage: Eukaryota > Metazoa > Chordata > Mammalia > Rodentia > Sciuridae > Glaucomys > Glaucomys volans. The sequence goes on along the minus strand of JAJEJO010000110.1, from coordinate 286,876 downwards.
TTTTAATACTCTCTATTGGGCTTTTGTATCAGGGTGATGTTAGTTCATAAAAGAAATTGGTTTCTGGAACAGATTGTCTAGAAATGGTGTCAATTCTTTAAATGTTTGATAAAATCATTTCTAGTGAAACCATTGGGGACTGGAGACCTGAATACTTTAAAAGTACAAATTCAGTTTCCATGTTAGTTGTAGAACTATTCAAAGTACCTATTTCACATTAGATTATTTGAAGAAGTTTGATGCCATTTCATCAAAGTTTTCAAATTTGTATGAAATTTCTAGTTCCTCTTCTAGTTCCATGTTTGCAAGGTCTCTAGTGATGGTCCCTATGTCATTCCTGACACTGGGTCATTTGTGTCTTCTTTCTTTTTCATTCTCAGTCTTGCTGGTGTTTTATCAGTTTTACTCTTTTATATTTCAAAGTATCAGTTTTTTATTTGATTTTCTGCATAATATTCTGTTTTAAATTTCATTGATTTCTGCACTTACCTTTATTATTTATTCCCTTTCATTCATTTGGGTTTATTGTTTCCTCCTCTTCTTCATTCCTTGGGTGGGAGTTGAGATTATACTGTTGGGACACTTAAACTTTTCCAATGTAACCATTTAGTCTTATGAATGTGCCTCTTAGTGATGTTTTAACTAAAATACATGAAATACACAAATGTGTCTCTTACTATTGTTTTAACCATGTCCCACAAATTTTGATATAATGCATATTATTTTTATTCAGTTGAATGCTTTGTTTGAATTCCTTTGAATGTCCTAGGTGATCTATGTCCACTCTATTCCTTCTTTTAATTTATTTTTTATTTGTTCTTTTTAGATATATGTGACAGTTGAGTGTGTTTGACATATTATACATACATGGAGTATAATTTATTCTAATTAGAATCCCATTCTTGTGGTTTTACATGATGTGGAGATTCACTGTCCATGTAATTATAAAAAACATAGGAAAGTTATATCTATTCATTCTACTATCTTTCCTATGCCCATCTCCCTGCATTCCCCTCATTCCTCTTTGTCTAATCCAGTGAACTTCTATCCCACTCCCCTTATTTTGAGTTAGCATCTGGCTATCAGAGAGAATATTAGGTCTTTGGTTTTTTGGGATTGGCTTATTTCACTTAGCATGATAGTCTCCAGTTCCATTCATTTACTGGCAAATGTCATAATTTCATTCTTCTTTATGGCTGAGTAATATTCCATTGTGTATATATACCACATTTGTTTTATCCATTTATCTGTTGAAGAGCACCTGGGTTGGTTCCATAGCTTAGCTATTGTGAATTGAGCTGCTATAAACATTGATGTGGCTGTGTCACTGTAGTATGCTGATTTCAAGTCCTTTGGATAAATATCAAGGAGTAGGATAATAGGGTCAAATGGTGGTTTCATTACAAGTTTTCTGAGGAATCTCCATACTACTTTCCATAGTGGTTGCACCAATATGCAGTCCCACCAGCAACATAAGACTGCACATTTTTCCCCACATCCTTGCCAACATTATTCTTGATAATTGCCATTCTGACTGGAGTGATATGAAATGTCAGTATAATTTTGATTTGCATTTCTCTAATTGCTAGAGGTGTTGAACATTTTTTCATGTATTTGTTGACCATTCATATTTCTTCTTCTGTGAAGTGCCTATTCAGTTCATTTGCCCATTTATTGATTGAGTTATTTGGATTTTTTTTTCCTTTTCTTTCCTTTTTTTTTTTTCTTTTTTTTTTTCTTTCTTTTTTTTTTCTTTTTTTTTTTTTGTGCTAAGTTTTTGAGTTCTTTGTATATCCTGGAGATTAATGCTCTATCTGAGGTGCAGGCAGTAAAGATTTTCTCACATCCTGTAGACTATTTCTGCAGAATAGCCATTCTATTTCTTAAAAATGATTTTTAGTTTGTTCACAAGGTTATATAACCATTACCATCATCTGGTTCTAGAACATTTCAATCATTCTCCAAAGAAACCATGTATCAATCAGCAGTTACTCTCCAACCCTTTGTGTCTCTGTCCCTGGAAACAACTAACATACTTTCTGTTTCTATGATTTGCCTATTCTGAACATTAATATAAATGGAATTGTTTACTATGTGACCTTTTTTTGCTGATTCCCTTCACTAGCTTGATGCTTCCAAGTTTTGACATGTAAAAGCATGTATCAGTACTTCTCAACTATTCATGGATGAATTATATTCCATTGTATGGATGTGCCACATTTTTTAATACATTATTCAGTTGATGAACATTAGGATTGTTTCTACTTTTTGTCAATTATGACTAATACTGTTACAAATGCTTATGCTCATGAAAGCCTTTCTCTGAACATATATTTCTCCTGTGGATATTCCCCTAGGAGTGGAATTGCTAAGTCCTACTGTAACTATGTTTGATTTTTTAAGAAATTAAACTGTTTTCCAATATACTTCTCCCAATGTGTTTTCATTTTTATTTCATTTCTTTATATGTTTAAATATAATATTCACCTGAATTTTGTTTTGAATTAAAGATGAGGTAGCAAAGCAAGATTTTTTTTCTCCCATCTAAAATGACTACTTCTTTAGTTGAACACCATCTTTCTATTACTGGTTTACAATGTCATCTTTACATGTATTAAATTTCTAGAGAATTAGATCTGTTTTTGACTTTACATATTATCTTTCATTAATCTGATTATAAAGCACACCATTTTAACTATTGTTATTATCTTATATATTATGATTTCTGGTAGAATTAGTTCCTCCTTTATATTGACCAAATTATATTGTTATCTTGTATGCAGGACTGAATATGTAACAACAAATCCCACTATTATGCAGAATTAGAGTGGACTAGTAAAAAATATGGAAAAAAATTTAAAAATAATTAGTTCTTCTTGATTACTTCTTTTTCAAAAAGGTTTCTATCTCTTCTTGCATGTTTATCAACTCTTCTTGATTTAGTTTATTTGCTGCTCAGACTCCTAGGGGGATTTACTTATGTCTTTCAAAAAATAGATGAGAAAAATTTTACAGGGTGAAATGAAGATGGTGTTACTTGCTTTGTTGTAGAGTTATGGAATATGAAGTTAATTTAAATATCAACTTTTTCAGCCTAGGATCTTTCCTGCTTGCTGTCTCATCACTTTGCTATCAGGTGGGGTTATTTGTGTAAAAGATGGTGCATCTAGATTTGAACAGTGTATCTTACATCTCCCCTCTCCCGTTCTCAGCATTAGGTTACTGATTACAATGTCTTTTACATCTGCTTGATTCAGGTTCATGGTTTGAAGATATTCTTGCAATTTAGGACTCAATTCTGTGAATGATGAAACGAACTCTAGAAAAAGGAGTACATAAAAATTATTAAACAATTAACTAAATCATAATAACAATAGTTGAATAACAGTATTTAATATTGTTTAGCTATTGCATGATGATTTCTGCGTGGATTGCACCTGAGTCTGTTAAGTGTAGCCCCTCTCTTTTCTCCTGACAGTCAATATGGAACCATTACTGGTTCCTGAGCAGTCAGTGATATAACAGAAATAATTACATTTTGCAAAGAAAATCTGACATTTTCCATATAGCAGTATTATATACTACAGAGATAGAATGGGAGAAAATCTGGACATATTAAGGTCAATTAAAATATGTTATGGGAGCAAAATATGTTATGGGAGCTTTATGGCCTGGTGGTGGGAGAAGTAGCTTTGAAAAAATAACATAAAAGGAAGATTTGAAGGTAAACTCAATAATGCTGTCTTCAGAACTTATCTCTCTTAGGACACCTATTTTTATGAATATTGCTTAACTCTATTTTTGCCTGTGCTTTCTTGCCCTCAATTCAGTTTGTAATGACATCTCACACTGTTGTGTGTTGTTATTTCTACAAAATGTCCAGCTGCCTCCTGCTTAAGTGAAGTTTCTCCTAAACTAGTTTAAATATCCCTCAAGGGCTGGAATCATCATGCTTATTATTATTATTATTATTATTTTTGTACTTTGTGGAAATTATCTAATGGTTGTTTTCAACTACAACAGGGTTTTAATAAATACTGTTGACTGATAGAGTGGCCTGAAGGAAAAGAGAGTAAAAAGCAGAGGGAAATGATACAATACAGGAAAACAGAAAGAGTTCCCATGTTTCTCTCTGATGACAAAAGTAGAAATAATCAAAGGAGACCCCCTGCATGAAGTGGATTCTTCTAGAACAGACCACCCTGCCATTTAATCAAGTCTGGTCAATGTCCCAGGGAGCTTTTTCATCAGGCTACAGCCTTGTGCACAACATCAGGCCAAGGGCCTCCTGCAGTCTTTATTAACACATGGACAGCTCTCTCTCTCTCTCTCTCTCTCTCTCTCTCGACTGGTGGAAGGAAGACTGACCAAATGAGACAAAAGCTATTCCAAGTAAAGGAGTTTGTTTATATGTTTCAGTTTCTCAGCATCTGCAGCTGTCATCTGTTTTCAGTTTGGTAATTTTTATTAAGGCAAAGTGGCACATGCTGTCATAGGAACTGCTCCAGCTCACGCTCCCCAGCAGGTCACCGGGTATCCCCTGGTGTGCTGAGACATGATATGTTTCCTGCCAGTGGATGAGGAGGAGGGAAAGCTCTGCCCAGCATCAATTTTTAGTTCAACACGGAAATAGACAAGACATGGGCAGACATGGAAATTCAGAGAACAATTACTCCATTTAAGGAATTTGTCTATTAATTTCACAAATAATTATTAAACACTCATCATTCCTTGCAAAGCTAATTTCCCTGTGGAGGTTAAGACAGTTGGCCTACCATCAGAAGGGTAGCTTTCGAGTTATGATTTTTCCTGTGGTCCATTCACATTCCTGGTCCTTTCTACCTCGACCCAGTCTCCATCTAGAACCAAGCTTCCTTGGTTTGAGACTACAGCATACAGTCATAGAAGAGAATAAAGCTAACTCTGGTCCATATTGCAACTAAATCAGTGGTCCCAAGCTTCATTAGCACCAACTAATTGAATTTACCACAATGATTCCGGAAGTGGAGACTGGCCACTGAAACTTTCTCTCTGGCAAACCTTGGGACTAATTCACATTATCTGGTAATAGTTGTGGTGATATATGCAGGTCTTTGCCCAAGCACACTGCACTGTGCAATAGTACGTGAAAAATAATGTTGCAAACACATTTTCTTACAGTAAGAACTGAGGTGAAGGTCACTATCTTTGAGAGTGACCATAATGTCCATCCAAAATAGGAGAAAATAAGTGGGGTCTGAAACTGGACATTTCTAGATATTTGACTCCCCTTTGGTGCCCTGTAGGATATGAGGTAACATCAATACTGTCAGAAGATGACCAGTGGAGAGTTCTAGACAGTGACCAGCATGGGCCCTTTACTGATGATAGGTCTGTTCTGGAAGGATGGATTAGGTAGCTCGGCTTGAGCTGCTTCTCTTAAAAACAACCAGAAACACTCTTGCAGGTGTCTGAGAAATTGTGCCACAGTTCTTCCATTGCTTCTCTGATAGTAAGATTCATAAAATGTACAGGTTTCACATAGGGGAGCTCTTCTAGAGACTTCCTGCATGTAGTTTGAAACCCTTCACTAAAGACCATGGCTCCACCGTTTCTTTGATACTCAAGAGTGACCTACCCAAATTGCCTGCTTGATCCTGCTGTCTCTGTTACTCACCAATCCATTTGACCTCAGGCAAGAGCTTAATCTCTAGGAGGTTCAATTCCTTCTCTGTAACTCATGGAAAAGATACTGTACTTACTGGGCACTGTGGTGCATGCCTGTAATCCCAGTGGTTTGGGAGGCTGAGGCAGGAGGATTGTGAGTTCAAAGCCAGCCTCAGCAACTTAGCAAGGCCCTAAATAACTTAGCAAGACCTTGTTTCAAAATAAAATATTTTTAAAAAGGACTGGGGAAGTGTCTCAGTGGTTAAGCCCCTGGGTTCAATCCCAATACCAAACCAAACCAAACCAAACCAACAAACACACTTTTAAAAAAAGACTATCCTTCTGGAGGCAGTGAGAGTTATCAAGATCAAAATTTTGGGTTGAACATGGCTGTGGTATAGATAAAATGATAGATATGTAGCGTATGGTACATCCAATACCAATGTAGTGGTGGTCTATCCAAATCCCTCCCCCAGCTGATGTCCCCTACCCCCTAACCACCTCTATACTGGGAATAGCACCTGCTGATGGCCTGAAGCTACTTTTCACTGGGAATTGTCCTCAGCAGCAGAGAACTGGTTTCACTCAAAGTTATATCTCCTCCCAAGGGGTGGCCTACAACCAGTGATTGGCTTCCATAGGGAGCCATAGGCTTGTCCACCTTGCTTAATTTTGGTAGAATTGTGAATAGTCATCCCAGATCTACAGATCATCATAGACTCTCTGAAGCTCAGTTGTAGCCTTTTGTGTGCCAGCTTCTCCCTCTGTCCAATCCTACCTTTTTTACTTCAGGACAGGTGTATCATCCAAGAACAATTTTCAAAATACCTTCTGCAGGCAATTTTCTGTTTTTAGAGTTGGTTTCTGGGAAACCCACTGGAAGATGGTACCAGCAGTGGTTGTAAGAAATAGAGTATAAGAGAAGAATTATTTCCTGGCTGAACGGCATTGAAGACCCTCTTGCTACTTATAAGTGGAATGTGGACAGTTAAAACTTTCACTGTGGTAAACTAGGTTGAAATGTTGGTGCAAGGAGACATACTGGCAGGTACAGTATCTCTGGTGCTGAAGAAATAAATGAAATTGTAATGATAGTGACTTTGGAAATGTGAAGTTGTTGCTGAGCATCACCCATGTATCAAACTGATAAGACTCAGGGTGATTAGTAACCAATTAAAGGTAACATGGGAAAACTAGAGCACCTCTTTGGCAGCATTTAAGGGAAGTCAATCTCTTGCAACTGGTGGATAGACAGAGGAGGATCAGGATCAGGACTTAATCATAAGAGTGGTGGAGCTTCAGGAAGGCTGAACTACATCCTGGTTGTTCTTCTGATCCAATGGCATGCTCCAAAGAGGAAAGGGTTAGAATTTTGAGGATTTATCTGGGAATATCTGGGTAGATGCAGTTGTAAATATTTCACTCTTCAACCTTCTGGGCTTTCAGAATTGACCTGTTAGAAGCTAGTGACTCTATTTAGCCTGAAGATCATGTGGAAGCCTCAGCAGTGAGTGAAGTGTGCCCTTACCCCTTGAAGACCTCTTCTCTTTTCCCTTCCTGGAAATCAGACAAATGACAAAGGTCAAAATTCAGCACAGCCTGACTAAAGATGTGTTGGGCCTGCTAAGGGAGGAGAGAGACTAAACAACAAAGAAGTTATGGAAACTGGGTTGTTTGTAACAACAGGAGTGGAATAAATATTCATGGGCCTGGATCATGAGGGTTCTGGATCAAGGAGAAATGAAGCATGAATTTGAATAAGGGGGAGAAATTGATATAAGAGCACTCTGGTGATATAGGACAAAGCTGTAGCCTCTTGCAACAGCCTCTTACAGAATCCTCATGAGTATCTTTGCTGCAGCAAATTTACATGGTATAAAACTACCAATATAGCATATGCTCTTTTCTCATCACAAGAAAAGAATTATTATATACAGTTCCCATTCATGTGGAAGAAGCAACAGCATACATTCGTCATCTTTCCCAAGGGCTATGTTAATTTCCTTGCTTTCTGAAAGAACCTGGACTATCTAGACACTCCTCAGTACATCATGTCATTTCTCTATATTGATGAAACCTTGCTAACTGGAACAGATTAGCAAAAATTGTCCAGTATGTTGGGGACCCTGATATAACTGAACCACACCTGATGGTGGGAAGTAAACCCTGTAAAGATTCAGGGGATGGCTAGCTCAATGACATTTTTTTTAGGAGTTCAGTGTTTGGGAGTATGTTGGAGCATCCCTTCCAAGTTAAGGATACATGGTTGCATCTCATATTCCCCATCATTAGGAACAGGAATAATACTTGTGAGCCTTCTTTGGGTTCTGAAAGCAGCATCTTCCACAATGGGAATATTTCTGAGACTTATTTGCTGAGTGGTGACATGGGAGGTTGCCACATATGAATGGGACCTAGAGAAGGAAAGAGCTCAGCAGGCAAGGCATGTGATTAAGCAAATCCTTTGGTGCCAAAGGTGTCCATGGTGGAAGAGGGTGCTGCATGCTGTTCATTGCAAAGCACAACAGGAGAACTACAATGTTTTAGGCTAGGGTTTTAGGAGCCACACAACATTCAGAAAATATTTTCTGGCTTGCTATTGTGCCTTGGTAGAGATGTAGTAACTAACCATGGAACATGGAGTGGCCAGTGCTGTTCACCATGAGTGGATTCTGTCACTATCCTTGTTGCATAAGCATCTCTTCCACAGCTCTCACTTAGGGCTACTAGGGGTGGGAGAAGCTTCTGACTAGCTGGTAGCCCAGGAAAAGGTTGAACATAGGCCTGGGTCAGCTTGTGCATGTTCATGCAAACTGAAGATACTGCTACACTATAACCCCACATAGGAGGGACCATGAAGGATAGCCGTAAGGGAAAACCCTCCCAGTGGACAGAGTTCTGGGTGCTACTTCCAAGTTATATGGAAAGATAAGTATCCAAAGGTGAGAGTATAGATGAACCCATGAGCAATGGTAAATGGCAAAGGTTGGAAGACCATGGACAAAGACACCTAAAAAGAGGAACATGGAAGGATCTATTAGAATGAGCACAGAGTGCAAAGATTTTTGTATTAATGGATACCTAGGTTCATCTACCATGGGAGAGACATCAAACAACAAGTAAATAGAATGACTCAGTCAGTTGAACATCAGCCAGTATCTGTCACGATGCGGACACAGTGGGAGCATGAATGGAGTAACCATGGTGGCAAGGATAGGGACTATCATGGGCCTAATAGTACAGACTTCCCTTCCTACTCACCAGGCTGGTCTAGCTACTTACGCTACTAAATGTCCAACCCATCAACCACAAAGACCAATGTGGAGACCCTTAGAGTGTACTATTTATGGAGGAGAACACTCAACCACTTGGTGAAAAGTTGATAAGTATGGACTTCTTGCATCCTGGAGAGGCAATGATTCATCTTACCATTATCTGTACAGATTCTGAGTATGAGTTTGACTTTCCTGCTGACAGATCCTCTGCCCAGTGCCACTGTCTGTGTATTTACAGTTGGTCTGATTCATCAAAGCAGGATACTGCATAACATTGCCTTGAACCCCTGTGCACATTGGCCCCATCACATGTAGCAGCCTCCAGCCTGACAGAGTAGTATGATTGCTTTTTAAGTGAAGTGGTAACTTAGAGAGGACACCTTCTGAGGATGTGTCACCATTCTCCAAAATGTGGTGCATACTGGCAACTTCAGGCTGTGAGTCAAGATGTCCTGGCACCCAGAAGAGAACGGTTCCACCAGGGCACAGGAGTAGTGTAACACACATGGAAGTATAACTGCCATTTGGCTGGTAGGTTGCTGAGAGGTCAGGAAGAAAGGAGTCTCCTTTCTGACAAGAATTGTTGACCTTGATTTTTAGGAGGAGGCAGGGCTGCTGCTACATACAGAGTACAGGAAAGAATATGTTTCTCATCCTCCTGGTTGCAATAGTAAATGAACAAGTAGCCATGGCCTAAGAAACACAAGGTGACCAAAGATAAGGCTCAGAGTCTCCCTACCGGGCAAGTTGTCTAGAGCAGCAGAGGTTCTTGCTGCAATTGAGGGGAATCTAGAATAGCATGTTGAAGAGGAATAATGACTATCAGCTGTGGCTTTGAGATCAGCAGCAGCAGCGGTGGTTTTGTTCGTCCCCATCCTCTTTGAAAGATCCCTGAGGAGGAAGGTCAGCTAGAGGAGACGCAGTTCCCAGATAAGAAAATTTATGATACAATGCAAGTGGATCTGAATGGTACAAGGGCTGACTTGTAGTGGAAGCTATGGTGCTCCTGCCAGATTCCCCATTTCAGGGCTAATGCATGCAGTTTCCTCCCAATTCTCCATTGTTTCCTGGTATATTCCCTCCCTGGAGATATTGGCTGCTGAGGGCTCACATCTGTGCCCTTTCTGGAGTTTTTCTTGACAGGACAGAACTGCCTCATCCAAGATTCTGCTCCCTCCCATGGTAGTCTCTGGTCAATGATTGGCTTATGCGAACATGCAAAATCCAGCGCCTCACCTTAATTGAGAATAGCTTTGAAGTTCATTTCAGCTCTAAAACATTGCATGTAATAAGCTGAGGTTTCATTTTTTTTCTTCATTGAAGGTCAGTGTCATTGCCTGCATGATCCTAGCCTGCTTAATTCTTTGCAGGTGTATCTTCCAAAAGCACTTTTAAATATACCTGCATGCAATTCTCTATCTTAAATCTGTTTCCAAGGCACCTGAATGAAGACAATATATAAAGCTCCCAGTTCCAGCATGGTGCTTAGAAGACACCTACCAAGTATCAGATCTCTCTCTTTCATTCTATTATTTATTTCTTACTTGAAACCACAGCCTTTGTCTGTAATCTTATAAACGTTTATCAAGCAGTCATAACATAATGAATCTTGGTAAGAAGAAAGGATGAGAATGTGGTAAGCTGTCAGGAGACACAAATCCCACAGACTCACAGGCTGAAGCAATGAATGACAGTCCTGAGCAGCCTTCGTGGCAGGTATTTTACTGCTAATGTGCCAATTGCCAATTTAACCCTCTGAGGTGGGGATGATTTTTCCCATTGGATAAAGAAACTCATGCTCTAGAGGAAAGAATTAGTCCACTTTCTAGTATGCATCTAGACCTTCTTGCTGCTTTCCAGGCAGCAAGGCTTTGCCCAGGAACCCTCTGATTGTAGTGAGCAGTCCAGATTTTCTATGTCATAGTGTTTGGTGATTTTTGAAAAAGGGGCATGTTCAGTATCGTACCTTAAAACTGACTCTTAATATCTAATGGTCAAGTAGGATAGTGAGCTGTTTCTCCTAAAGATCTTACTCTAAAAAAGACGATTCTTGTACAGAAAATCAAATTTTGTTTTGTGGGGAGGTGATGGTGAAGTGAATATTCCTCAGGGTTCCAGGCCAATCAGGAATGGTGTAATCATCTATTGCAACTTTTGTAAGCCAGGACATTTGGAAGGATGAACTAATTCCAGGGATCTCAGTTTTGGATGTGATCTTCTCTAGAGAATTCACCAAGGCTTCTTTTTGTCTTTTCACTGCATCAAGTCTTGTGGACACTATTTCCCTGAGTAACACATGCTGGAGAACTATTGGAGGATGTGAGAAATGTGTTTTGTTTTGTGACTTACAGTATGCAAAACTGCAGTCAGAGAAAGAGGGGGAGAAGGAAGACAGAGAAAGGAAAGGAGAGGGAGGGGAAAGAAAAGACAGATCCAGCTGAGGGAAAAAATAAGTCCTTGTTTTCTCCACCTCCATGCCAAGGGGGCATTGCTGCCTCTAGGGGCATTTGGCCAGAGGGACACAGGCAGAAATTGCAGCCATAAGCTATGGCTTGGGGCCATGGGGAAGCAGGCCACATAGCAGGCGGAGGCTGAGCTTGGGTGAGGGGCTGGGGGAAGTGGGAGGTACTAGGAGCAAATTGTTGGAGCCAGCATAGAGATGTGGAAATTAAAGTTTAAGATCTTTGTGGTAAGGAATGAGTGACAAAAATCCTCTTGAAGCTGCTATTGGGTTTTGAGGTGAATGTGTTTCTGGTACATTTGCTGAAATGATAAAGATTATATGCACCTGTGGCCCACGTGTCTGCTGCACAGACAGCCCCTCTTTAAGTAAAACAAGAAGTCCTGTGCTCTGCTTATCTTTTCCAGGCCACCCTCCTCTGGCACATTCGGATAGGATGGGCTCTGTTGTCTGCTCTGGGCCCCACCAGGCACCAGCTTGCTTCTGCTCCTGCATTCATCTCCCCCATTTGACCTCAGGTCTTTGCCACTCCTGGGACTTGGGACAAACCCTCTCTTGCACTATTTCCTAAAGTATTGCTGCTCCAAGGCTTGGTGCTCAGCAGCTTCCATTCCTTCCACTGATGATGGAGAGGGGTCATGGACTGGGCAGGAACGCAGTCTGCAGCTGGACCCCTTGTTCTGCTCTCCTCTTCTGCCTGTTCCTGGTCTGAATTAGTCTCTTCCCACTCAGCCTTGAGGGTTGCAATCAAACACAAGGCCCAACCTCCCTGCTATCACTTTGACTGTTCTTCATTGGATTCTGGGACTCTAGTCACACTCCCACCCCACCAGGTTCTCTCTCTCCTCTGTATTGAGGTTTTGATAGTCACACTCTCATCCAAGCAGGTTCCCAAGCTCATAGTGAAACGCTGAGTGAATTCCTCACTTGACATTTTCTCTGCTCACTTTTCTTTCCCCATTTCTGGGGTGATGACACCTCTGGCTTATAATGGAAACTCTTAGATCTAGCATCTCCCTTTACATATATAACCCTGGAGACCATAAAATTATGCATATAATTTGCACAGTCTTATGTGAATGTCTTACACACAAATATGAACAGTCTTACATACATACATATATATCATACACACAAATATATCTGTAAGACTGTTTATTTTAGTTTAGATTGTGATAGAAACATATAGGTGAGTTTTTTTTTTTTTTTTAAGTACTAGGAATTGAACCCAGGTGCACTTTATCACTGAGCTATGTCCCAGCCCTTTCTTTAAATTTTTTATTTTGAGACAGGGTCTCACGAAGGTGTTGAAGGTCTCCATAAGTTGCTGAGACTGGTCTCAATCTTGCGATCCCCCTACCTCAGCTGCTAGAGTCACCGAGATTACAGGTGTGTGCCACCACACTGGTCATAGAAAATAATTTAAACTATCAGTAGAGAAAGAATTGACTAGAATATGGTCCACAGTACAATAAAGTACTATTAACACTAAAATGAATGAAGAGTCTCTGTTTACCTGAATAAAATGAAAGATTAATTGTACATTGAAAAAGCATTCTCTACTACAGAACACTAAAGAAAGAAATTAAAGAGCATCTGAGAAGATGGAAAGATCTCCCATGTTCTTGGATAGGCAGAATTAATATTGTCAAAATGGCCATACTTCCAAAAATGCTATACAAATTCAATGCAATTCCAATTAAAATCCCAATGA
>JAJEJO010000110.1:179264-273380 GCA_020662805.1 Glaucomys volans | reverse complement strand
GCTATCCCACTCCTTGGCCTATACCCAAAGGACTTAAAATCAGATTGCTACAGTGATGCAGCCACATCAATGTTCATAGCTGCTCAATTCACAATAGCTAGATTATGGAATCAACCTAGATGCCCTTCAGTAGATGAATGGATAAAGAAACTGTGGTATATATACACAATGGAATATTACTCAGCCATAAAGAAGAATAAAATTATGGCATTTGTAGGTAAATGGATGATGTTGGAGACTGTTATGCTAAGTGAGATCAGCCAATCCCCAAAATCCAAAGGCCGAATGGTCTCGCTGATAAATGAATGATGATGCATAATGGGGGGGGGGGAAGGGTGGCAAGAATGGAGGAAGGATAGATAGCATAGAGTGAAGGGAGGGGTGGGGGCGGGGGGGGGGGTAAAAATAATAACAGAATGTGTGACAGAAAAAAAAAAAAGAAAAAGCATTCTCTGATTCAAAAAGTAGAACATGATCAAAAACAAAGCTCTCTTCATTCCTGTCTCTCTTGCTCCCTCCCTCTCAATGTAGAGATTATCTTTAGTAAAAAGGAAGGCCCCAAGCTACTTCTAGGCAGGGGATTGAGAGAAATGTGCTTTTGTAATTTTATTTCCTATAATTTTCAATTAGATGATTAAGTTGTACAATGATAAATATCTCTTTAATTTTTTAAAATTTTCAAATAAAAACATTTACAAAGATAATATGAAACCAATGGACGAAAATGAAGGAATAAGGTTAAATGATCCCCAGATACCATCAGATTTTGTTATTAGAATGTATGAGAAACAAATAAGATTTTTATAATAATGTAAAATGCCTAACATAATTTCTTTTTTTCTTTTATTTTTTAACCAGGGATTAAACCCAGGGTCGCTTAACCACTGAGCCACATCCCCAGTCCTTCTTATTTTTTATTTTGAAACAAGGTCTGGCTAAGTTGCTCAGGATTTTGCTAAAGTTGCTGAGGCTGACTTTGAACTTGCACTCCTGAGCCACTGGGATTACAGGTGTGTGCCACTGCACCTGGCTATAACTTAATTTTTGAAATATATTAAGCACTTGCAACATGTATTCCTCTTCAAAAAAAAATTATCATTTAGTTCTTTTTATTATTATGGTATTTATATGTGTTCATTGATTTAAAAGTTTTAGTGAAATAAAATTTTTTCTCTAGAAATTTCATAAGTAAATGCATATTTATAATTCTTTCTTGATTTGTTTAATATTTACCTAAGTGCACATATGCAGTGTTTATTTAGTCAGCAAATGAACCATGCAACATTCCTGAGATCAAGGCGGGATGAGGTAGGAAAAGATATAGCTCCTAGTACCTTGGCTTTCAGCCCAGCTCTCTTGGTGCTGTGTTACTGCAGATGGAATAATCAGCCTTAGGGGTTCTGCAGTTTAGGGGCACCTGCCTGCTTCTTCATCTCTCCCTTGCCCCACCCACGACTACTGAGAGTAAATGGGCATGAGGAGAGATGCAAGATTGATCTTCCAGGAATGTGTCCCAGCAATGAAACCATTGACCGTCTGCTACAGATCTTTAGCATATCACTGTATGGTCACCAGTGTGTCCTGCCTTGATCCCACATAATCCAGGTAGTCCTGGGTATAGCCATGAAATGTGCCCAGAACACTGTTAATCCCTTAGATTTCTAGTATCTTTGAAAGTACTAGTGTATCCCTTTAAGAATCTGAAGTCGCTCTTTCAGGTCAGGACAAGAGTCTACTTATTCCACAGAAGCAGTATTTCAATTATAGTGGTTCTGGTGGCCTAAAAAAGTCAATGCTGCTTCCAGAGGTGCCTGATTTATTTCCAGAATGTAATTTATGTACTGGGAAAATCACATTTGGTGAGTTTTTCTTCTGTGAAGCTCAGAGGCAGGTCGAAAATTGAGAATTCAGCATAGGACCTCAGAATATGTGGCAAAGACATAATGACACTAAAATGGAAATACAAGAGCCTCCACATGCTGGAAGAGATTTTTCTGTATGTTTTTCTTCTTGTTTAGTTTTGCAACGCTTGATCTAGGGAAGAGAGTTTCTCTACCACGGGGTTGCTTCCCGCATAACAATTCATTCCCACAATATCTAATGTAACTCAATCGGCATGTGACAGATGCTGGAGAAAGAACTGATAGTGAGGACCCACAAGAAAAAGCTCTACTGGAGCACAGGCCCTGTCCCTTCCCTCATTGTCTGGTCATGTTTGTTGGGGAATATGCTAGGGATTTGCAGTTAAATGTGCAGTCACTCAAGTGGGAATGGTCTAATTTCTCAGCTCACCTCAAAGAATGAGTCACACAAACAAGAAGCTACAGATGAAAAAAAAATCATAATATGTCACCAAGGAATCCTCTCTGTGGGACTCACCCACCATCTACCCTTCACTTCCACAACCCCTGCCCTTCCCCTTTTAATCTTGATTTTAATTTTAATGTTGGGAAGTTGCTTTTAAGCTAGTGGATGGTGTTTTTTGAATTAGGTGCTACTTAGAAGCATGAAAAAGAAATTGAAGATTTGGTCTCTGCTCTCATAATGCCTAAAGTCAAGACTCCATATCCTGGAGTCTGTTCTCATTCTCTTTTGAAGATTTTAAGCACAGTCATTCAACTGTCCTCCTCCCTTCCTTGGGTCTGCCTTAGGGGACAATGAGATGATCACATTTTATTTCTCATGAAGAACATATGGACAGGCTCAGAAACTTTGAAAGTGTTAATTACTAGCAGCCTCACTTGAATCAGGTATAATCTCTTACTGCCTTGGGACCACGACCTTGAATAACAGAGAATTTTGACCAGCATGGTAGGTACTTTTTTTTTTTTTTTTTTTTTAGGTTGAAACCCCAAATCAAACTTCTTAGTCTTGTCATCAGGTTATTTGCTGACAAATCAGACTTCGGTGCCAGGTAGGGCTACATTTGAAGCAGCCAGCAGTGTTTAGTGTCCTGGGTTTATATGCCATAACTAGCCCAGAAGCCAGGATGCTCCAGCCAGGGAGCAAGGTATGCCGGGATGCAGGGCATGCAGGAGTGGGTGTGTTGCACAGGTCTCTGGTTGAGGATGTGGTTTCTGACTCTTAAGCTACCTCAGGAGTACTTAAGCCTTAGTGTGTCCATTTCTTGCTCTGTTAGCTGGATAATGTTTGGGTGTGAATACATTCTACACCTCCTACTCTGTTTAGCTATGACTTAATCACACTTGGACACTGTCCTCCAGAATTGGTGCTATATTTGAGCTTGCAGAAGTCTTTTTTCTATATCCTAGTAAAGTCAAAGAATTCTCATATAGATCTTGGATTTCTTTATGGTGCCTGGTTTGTAATTGGTACTCAAAAATATATTTATTGGGGGCTGGGAATGTAGCTCAGTTGGTAGAGTGCTTGTCTTGCATGCACAAGGCCCTGGGTTCAATCCTCAATACCACACACACACACACACACACACACAATATATATATATATTTTTTTTATATACAAACATATATATATATGTTTGTTGATTAAAGTAGAAATTGTCCAAAAAAAATCTAGAGGAAGAAACTAACTTCCATAGTTCCAAGATAGTCATTCCTTCCTTTGAATAAGTGGAGAATCAGTCTCCATTTGTTTGAATCCTCTGCATATATTTTCCTCTCTTCCTGACACTTGCTGGTTAGTCACTATGCTTTGAATTAGTAAGGCGACGGGGTGTAGGCCTGGGTGAGCCCTGCCGCGTTTAGGTTTGTTGAATATTGCAAACTGCTTTGAGTTCAGAAAACCCAGAGCATGTTTGGCAAAGCCCTTTCCCCTCAATGTTTTAAGAGCATGTGGATTTAGATGGAAATTTAATCTGCATGTTCATTTACACGTAACTCATCAAAACATTTTAAAGAGCCCTTTGAAGTCTGCAGAGCCTTCTCAATCCTTTTTATGGAAACTTTTTAAGCATTTGGGGGGTTTTCGTGGGAAGCTCTGTTTGGCTAAGATGAAGCATACTGGATACTGGACCCCTCTCACACTCCCCACATATTTTATATTGACCTAAATATCATAACCTCTATTCACATGAGTTCTGTTGCTGTTCCTACTCTTTCTTCCATTTCTAAATTGATGTGTTCATTAAACTTTATGGAGAAAGCAACACATAATTGAAATTTGAAAGAAATTAAAACACTGTTAGGTTTTGATGGAAAAACATTGGACATGGTCAGTCATTGACAGTATTCTCATAGAGGATGAATGTGCTTTGGGCAATTCAAACTGGCCAGAAGGAAAGAACAAATATTTCCATTTGGTTGGAGAATGACTAGTATCTCCATTAGCTGGCAAAACTTAATATGCCGGAAACATTTGCTAAATTTCAGTTAGATCTTCAGAATGTTGACCAAGTGTGGGCAGAGGGTGGCAAACTTGCATTTGATTTTGGTAAGGAGGTTGTTGCAACACTACAGGATGAGTCTGAGGGAGGCTGGTCCAGATGGTGACTGCAGCGTCTAGCTGATGAGGCAGAGAAGTGGGCACAGATCAGAAAGACGTAGAAGGTACTTTAGCAGGGCTAGACAATTGATGGTTACCTTAGGTGACTAGGAGGACAGTCAGTGAGGGAAGAAAAACTGGAGGAAGAACAGATTGTGAGCTCAGTGATAGATCTGTTGATTCTGACATGTTAATAGAGATATAGGGAAATGTTGAACCTAAGGATTTTCAAGCTATGGGAAGAAATCTTGTCTGGAAAAAAATTAGTCAGTTATTGGCTAATAGCTGAGTGAGTAGTCATAGGAGAGAAGTAGGTGAGCTACTTGTGAAGGTTGGTAGATCAAATGTGTACTTACTCGGTGGTAGAGAAATGAGCATGCTTTTAGGTGGAGGAAAAGAGTCGGTTTAGGGAATGGAAAGTCTAAAGATTTAGGGTATAGATGGGGTTTCTCGGGGGGAAATTGGGCAGAAAATGGGTCAAAACTAG
Source organism: Glaucomys volans (assembly GCA_020662805.1). Lineage (NCBI taxonomy): Eukaryota > Metazoa > Chordata > Mammalia > Rodentia > Sciuridae > Glaucomys > Glaucomys volans. The sequence goes on along the minus strand of JAJEJO010000110.1, from coordinate 268,432 downwards.
AAGGAGTTTGGGTATATGGAAGAAAGCTTGACTTCTGAGACCAGAGGAAAGGGAGGAGAGGGAAGGAGGTAGTATTTAAAGATGGATGCATATGTATATGTGAGTATTTATGATTTTAAATTTCTGAAAAAGTGGTAGATGACATTGTTGTCTTTAAGCAATTAGAACTTTGATCATGCTTGACATAGAAGAAAGACTGAAAGAATAGAGAGCAGTAAATTTATATTAGTGTGGAATAAAACATATATATATAATGTTTACTCAAGGAAATAAAAGGCAAACAGGCTTTGGATTAGTCATTCTAGTAACTTTCGGGTTTATGTGTTTTTATGATTATTTGGAGGAGAGGATCTCTAAATTTTATCAAAATAAATCTATAAATATTCTACTTCCAGGATTCCAAGTGATTCTAACTTCTATAATTGAACACCTTTCTCTCTTGGTTCTCTGAGAGGCTTGACATTAGTCAAAACTAGAAAGCTATGACCATCTCTTTGGCTAGCTAGAAAATATTGGCATCTCTTAGAGAGTTTTAGGATAGCTGAATATTTACAGATTATTCTGCTATGTTTTGTTTTGGATATTATTGAATTATTTTGCATTCTTTCCTAATCAGTAGCCTAATGAGAGGAGAAGTATTTTCTACTTGGCTGGGCAATAAGAAGAATCTATTTTCAATTTTTCAGTGGGCAATAAATACAGCAGGTAGTAACTGACATACAGTTGTCCATTGTCTTAGTCAAGTTGCCTAAAGGGAGACCCTGAGACAGGGGTTCAATCATATGTGATTTGTGGGGAAGCATTCTCAGGAAACCCTTACCAAGGAGGGATTAATATAAAGTAAAGAAGCAGGGGAGTTGAGCAAGGATGTGGTCCTTGGTTTGACTATGGGGAGGATGAGCTTTGTAGTTTAAATCTCAGTACAGAATTTCCCACCTTGAGGTAAAGGGGTCAGACTTTAGAATTTTTGTGTCAGTCAGTTGCTGGCCACATGTTGGGAGTAGAAGGTAAAGTATGGGTGTGATGATGGTGATGATGGATTCCCATTGAGCTGGCTCCAGTCACACTGGATAAGTCTCTGAAGAATGTAACAGGTGTAAGCCTTTAGGCCACCACTGGTGTAATGGGTTCAGTGGCTAGGGAAGATGATCTGGGAGGGTCTCCAACAGCATCACCTACAACACTTTTTCTGACTTTTAAAAAAATTTTAACTCTAAAATGTCCCAGAGCAATTTGAAAGTCAATTAATGATCAAATACATATTGAGAATATGTGATATGCAAGATATTTTAAAATTAACAACAGTGGAAAAAAATGACCTCTCTGCTTAGTAGAAACGTAGCTCTCATACAGTAAGCTGGTGAAAGTTGATGTCATTTTAAGCCATTATTTGGTCTGCCTGGGCTGTATTCTGCTGACAAAATGTTGAAGTATTAGAAGAAGCTTGTGTGCTTTGGTAAAATCAAGCATACTGGGAAATCCCTGTCTCTGTCTAAGATAATGGTTCTTAAACTTTCGCATGTATCAAAATCACCTAGAAGGCTCATCAAATCACAATTTCAGTCTCCTCCCATCTCTCACAGGAGAATCTCCCCTCTTCTCATCTGGAGGTGTTGCTGGGCTCCTATGTTCTTATCTAATGTTGCTGCCGGTTGTGATTCCACATCACTACCCTTGAATTGAGTAACTCTTCCTTTGAGCTACTCAGGGAAGTTGAGGCAGTCTTTCCTTTCCTGAGTCCTAGTTACACAAACACACACACACAACCAGAGACGACTTAAGGTACATTTCCCTGCTTGTACCTATTTATAATTGTGTCCTTAAGATTGTGAACTCTATCCAGGTGGGCACTGGGGCATTGTAGAGGCAACTTAGATCAGCACTGTAAATCAGAAATATAATGCTTACCATGTATGTACTTTGTTCAATAAAACAAATGGGAGCTTATTGTTTTGGATTGAACTCCTGTATTAGACCCAAGCATATCAGACCAAACTGGAATGGAGTCACTCATGCCAGGTACCACAAAATAAAATTGAACTTGGAAATCAGCCAGTTTTATAAAGAATAAGGGATTCACATCAACTAATCCAAGGGGGCCTGGTCAACCTGAGTCAGCATGATAAAAAAAGTTCTTGTGTTTAATCTTATAAGGAAGAAATCTGATGCTAGACAATGTGCCTTTTGCACCATGCAGTTTTCTTCTTCCTGCTCAACTGTCTGATGAAAACTGGTTACTTTGCTGTGCCTAAAGGAGGTCCTTTTATTTTGTAGACTGGATGCTGCCTGATTCATGAATTGTTATAAACCATGAGATCTTTAAAATTTGATGTGTTGAAATTTTGTTACTTGATAAAATTTAAACTCTCCATTATGCACATGCAAAAAAGGAAAATGATGAAATTAAGTTTAGTAATATATTTGATTTAGTCCAATAATCTAAAATAGTACCACTTTAACATGTAGTCATTGTAAAATTATTGAGATATTTTGGAACACTCTTAGAATTCTGGAGTACAGGGCAGATCAATTTGGACTAGCTACTTTCAAATGCTCATCATCCACATGTGGGTGGTGGCTACCATATTGAACAGTACAGATGATGGTCTGCTTTTGTTTGAATCATTGAACTTTTTATCAAAAGCGTGATCTCTCTCCTACTATCTCAGTTCTCCAATTTTTGTTTAGTAGCTGGAAATCCGCTTCTCTAGGGCTTAACAATGTGCAATGTTGAGGAGGTTTCCAAATGCTGCTAAGGATACCCAAGAATCTGTGGGTATCTGTCTGCAGAATAGAAACAAGAAGCAGTTTCTTTTAAAAATAGCTTATGGTTTTGATAAATACAATGAATCAGGAGCCCCTCATCATCAAGGACATGATATTTCCCAATACTTGCCAATGTTGAATCAATCCAGTGTTCTAAGTGGAAGATAAGATCACTTACACTTTATCTTAGCCCTTTCCGTGGCCTGGAGCATGGGCAGGCAAAACATGTCCACAGGCCAATGGGAAGCTGTAGAAGGTTGGTTCCAATTAGTCTGAGGTTAGCAAGAGGTTCAGCTTCATTCCTGCCTAGAGGCAGGGTGCTAAAATTCGTATAACGCAAATAAAAAAATAATGAAAACAATTTGCATACATAGGCTTCTATATACAAAGCTTTCATGTGTTCTTTCTTTTTTGACTTGCTGTCCAGAGTGGAAGGACTTGTACTGCCTCTCCTCATTCTACAGGTTGTTACGTTCAGGGCCTTGCATCTGGTCATACAGTTACTGGTGCCCTGATCCTGGATTTGAATCATAGTCTTCTGGTTATTACCTAGAACCATTTCATCCAAATACTGCTTGAGAAGTATCTGCAGTGTGGGTGCTGCAGGGTGTAAACAAAGGAGAAAGCAAAACCTGAAATCATTTTTGAGTTGAATAAATGTTGTCTTTCCTATTTGTTTATTTATTTATTTATTCCTGATAAATTCCAAGTGAAAGGAACTTCCAGTGATTTGCCTTACTTCTGGAAACTTGAAAAATCCTGGACATTATGTTGCTGTTGAAATTACATATGCATATTTCTCCCTCCTGAGCTTTTACCAAAGGCACATGTGTAAAATAAAAACAACTGAGAAATTGTCACTTGGCAGAGTGTACACTCCCAATATTTCCCCAGGGGCCGTTTACCTATACCCAAGTCAGGGAACTTGAGTTGCGATCCTGAGCCCCAATTCATTTTCTTAGGTTATGTACAAGAACTGGAAGACGTTAGTCTCCTCTGGAATCAAACACTTGGCACCAAAGTATGACTCAGTTCCAAGTTTATACAGACAAAGATGAAGCCATCAAATGGGTTTTGAATATCATCTGACTTGCAGAATACCAGTTCAATAAATTAACTGTGACCCAGAAGGCTCAAAACTTACGACTCAAACTTGGTTGCGTATTAGAAACACCCAAAGGAAGAGCCATTTAAAAAAATATGCCCATGTCTAAGCCCACCCTACAGAGATCTGATTGCATTGATTAGGGCTGGGGCCCTGGGCACTGATATTTCAGGTGATTCCAAAGTGAGACCCAGAAACAATGTAAAGTAAAAGGTTTTTTGTGTGTAAGTAGAATTTTAGATTTATACCAATTCTTCCTGTACATTCAAAATTTTCAAAATTTCTGGAAAATCAAACTTCATTTCAACAGTACAATTTAAAGTTTAAAAGAAAAATAGCTGCTTTCTGATTCAGAAAAGACTGCAAATCATTTTGGAGGACAGATTAAGTCTTGGAATGACCCTGTAGAACTGCAGGGTGGCACTAGAGTCAAAAGGTAGATTCTGCTAATCAAGCCCCCCACCCCTTTCCATTCTTTGCTTTGTCTCTACATTTTACTCTATCAATCGGTGACACTCATTGCTCAGTAGACATTTTTATTATCAGATTATTTATTGTTTTTGTAGAATGAAGTTTTATATCCTTGGTCTCAGTTTAGGGTAAGTGAAAGATTAACTAAGACCTGAGTTAAAGTTCCAGTTCTTCTTCTTCCATATTGCATGTCAATGGATAAATCCTTTAGCCTCTAGACCTAAACATCTTCATCTATAAAATGAGGACAACAATATTTATCTCATTTGGTTGTCATGGAGATTGAATTAGTATATGAAGACACTTAACACTGAATTGGGAGCATTTAATGAAGTATTGTTAATTAGCTATCCCACCACAGTAAATCAATATACAGCCGACGGATACTTGATAAATCTGTTTCTCTTCGTCTTCTCCCCTACCTGAATTCTCTTTAAGAAATCTGAAATAGGATCTCTTTATGTTCAACAACCCTTGCCCTAAACTTGCAAAAATTTTGCCATTTAAAAACTTGGCTCTCAGTTTCTTTGAAGGCCAACATTGCTTAATAGAAAAATTGCCCATGATAACAATTTCCTTCATTATCCTCCATTTCAATTCCATTGTTGGTGTGTATTGTTGAGTGAGCTTTTTCATTCCTTATTGCCAGCTTTGGAGGTAGATGTCACTGGTACCTGTCTACTAAATAACACTTGTCTTCCTTTTGATTTCTAGTAACTTTTAAACAGCAGTTGATGGGAAGAACTTACTTATCCCCTAACAATGTCCTTCATTTTTCAGTTTTCAGATATATTATTCTTGTTTCTCCTGATTCCTTACTCCTGTAACATTCTATTTCCTACCTCCAAATCAACTTAGTAAGATCCACCTATAAAGTCACCCAGGTTAGACTGTGCACATATCCAGGGACTAACCCCACGCAGAGACTGGATGTGATGACTCTCCACTGGAGTTTTCAGGGTACAGCTGGTATAACTGTATGCTTTTAGTATCCCTCCCAGATTAATTTTCATGGTTTAATTAATTGAGCCTCTGTTTTTCAATGCAGTTATGCCATCTTACATGGCCACTGTAGAGATATATATATCTTATATGTATCATATATATATATATATATATGTATATATATATACACACACACATATATATATAAAATGGTGCCTCATTGTGGTTCTAATTTGCATTTCTCTATTGACATGTTGAGCATCTTTTTATGTGTTCATTTACTATCTGTAAATCTTTGGTGTAGTATCTGTTCCAATCATTTTGCCCATTTTTTATATTGGATTGCTTATTTTCTGAGCATTGAGTTTCTCACACACATATGCATACACCTGATGTGTATATTATATATTTATATAAATATGCATACATATGCACATTAATATACAACATATGTATAAAGTATACTTTTGAATTGTTATAATGTCTCTTTGCCAACTTGAAAATACCTCAGAGGGAGTCCTTGAAATCAGAAGACTTGTTCCAATACGTAAATCCATGGCATCCAGTGGAGGGTCAAGTGTTTGATGGATATGTGAACATTTCATGGTGATGAGGACCAGGCCACATGCCTTTCTCACACATTTGGAAACCATGCTACTCAGATTCAAATATTTTTTAATGTTAATACCCTGGATTAACCTAATCCCATTTAAAGAGTCCTGTATGGATAACATATGTTATACAATTTGCAACAGAAGTACTTTTAAACTTATTTTAGAGAATAAAAAATTGATAGTTTTCCCCAAGTAGTTAAATCAGGAAGCATTTGCTTCAAATTATTAACAATCTATTTAGAATACCAGCTTAACATTTCCTGTGAACTATCTGTGTAGATAATTTTAAGTAACAAATACACAATTTTATAGGAACTAGTATCTATTTACCAAATGCAGAACATCTTAGTATATTGTCAAAGGGCAGAATCATGGTATCTGAATATAATTTTAAGAAATTCATTTTAATTGGCAATCCTACTGAGCTATCTCATAAAGCTTAGTGTCCTTTAGAATAAACATCATTTGAAAAGTGAGTAGAATAACATAATAAACTGGTCACAGTAATTCTGCCAGGTGCTGACTTTCCTGGTGGCCGACTTTGTTGGTTGCCTTGATCACATGGAAGTTGGTAGCAACAACTCCCATAGCTGTGAGCAAAGGTTATTCTACTGGGTAAAAATGATACCACATGCAGAATTGTGGGCTACAACGCCATTGCACTTAATTTGAGCTTAATTTCATTTTTAGACATAATGAACACAACTTCTAGTGGGTCATTGGGACCTTGATAGAGTCACCAGTTTTTTCTCATTGTTCTGGAGGGCTTTCAGCTAACCAAATCCAGAACTCCCACTCACTAAGCCACCCAGGGAGAGGCCTCAGTTTTGTTTTATCCACCCACTTTCATGTCTCACAACCAGAGATCATTGTGGTTGCAATGTTAAGTGCTTCCTTTTGTCCTCTCCTCAAGGCCCAGCTGGTTCACCCTACCTGAACAACATGGCTTCAGGTTGGACCTTCTGGACTCTGGCAAGCACACAAGTAAGCACTTCATCCACTTAATAAAAAGGAACTAGTTTGTTGAAGCTTTCTTGTTTTCATGATATAATTAACATATGGGACTCTATTTTTTAATGTTATTTGGACAATAAATTAAACCACAAAAATCTCTTAACAGTCCCTTCTAACCACTGCCATCCCACTGCAATTCACGGAGTCCTCACTAGGTCCCAGACACTTCGCATGCTATCTTTAATTTTGACAATAATCTTAAAAGAGAGGTCTTAATTCACTTGCTTCATTGGTGAAGAAATTAAATTTATTTACCTAAGATTACACAGCCAGCACGTATCATCATCATCATCATCATCACCATCATCATCTTGTGGTGCTGGGACTCAAGTTCATGGCCTCATCTAATCCAAGCAAATATGCTACCATCCTCATTATTGTTATTAATAGTAGCACATTTTTTAACTGTTAAAGTCTTGTGTTAGAATGTTGAAAGAAAAATGTTAAAGTACCACCGTAATTGTCATTAATATATTTTGAAAATCAAGTTGATACACAAAAGAAGATAGTTTATCTGTACTCAATTCTACATTGACAAGATATGAAGTAGAGGTTTGGGGCTTTAAGACCATTGGAAGCCTCTACACTCTCTTGAAGAATCAAGTTTTTCAAAATCTCTATTGCTTATATTTCTATTTGTAAAGAGAGGAAACTTGTTTACTTACATGTGCTCTCAAAGTTTGTTACTTGGGAATTTTTATTTTCTAGATTGAATGAGTATTTTTTAATTAAGATTTTGCAAGTTCTGAAATTTCATAGATCAATATTATTTCATGCATACATATTGGAAAAATTGGACACAAAGAAAAAAGGCAAATTCCTAAAACTGCCGAGGATCGCCTACCTATGAAGTACAGTTCAGAACTTGGGGGAGACAAAGCTAATATAATGTAAACATTATTGTTTGTGGGAATCCATAAGGTAAGATTGGATAGAAATTGTTATTATACAAAATTTATCAACATCTCTTACATTCAAAAATGAAAAAAATCAATATTGTGTTGTCAGATTTTGATAGATTGTGATATACAGATTGTATTTATAAACAATGAATACATAAGCTTTACCAAATTCAAGAAGAGCATCTTTTCTCAACTAATTGATATGCATTAAACATTCAGGTTGTGAGCCTGCTCATCTAGCATTGTTAAGTAATTTCTAACTAGGTGAACAAATTCTTATTTTCTGGGGACCATAGTCCATAGGCAAGCTAGACAGGACACTTTACTGCCTTCTAGGATCACAAGGGGGAAGGGACCAGTGATTGAGCTCTGTGACCAAAGATCTCTACATCCTTCCAGTTCTTGCTAGAATGCTTGAAGAAAAAGGGTGGAATAAAGCAGCTAGAATCTTCACGTTATGGTCAGAATAAGAAAAATAGCTTTCAGTTCCTTAGAGAAAAAGAAAAAGAGAGCTTTTCATCTAAGTTGGAGCCAGTGTCTCAGCCCAGAGTGTTCAATGACCTTTTTAGAAGAACAGCTATGAGTTTCCCCTATTATAGGTGGACTCTATGGGTTGACCTTTCTTCCTCTCCAGCTAAGATGGGGCCTGAGCAAGCTGTTGAGGATCCTCTTGCCACATCCTTTAAGAGATGGGAAAGAGAGCTCTAAATTGATATGGAAATCATTGGGGAAGTGTGGTTCCATGCATGGAATTTCTATAGCCATCTCAGATGAGATACTGAGTATATTTTCTGGACATTGAGAGACATTTGGTTGACAACAGGAAGCCAACTTGAATAATTATTCAACCCAATTAAAGAAAGAAGCATGAGAAAGCTTTAGCTTTGAATGTAGAAAACTTTGCATTAGAGAGAGATTATTATAAACTGGCTCTTGATCTGCATTTCTATTTTAGAAGACATGATTAATTCCTAAAATAATGAATAAAATATTAAACAAACCACATGTGCTACAAATAAATATTTGGTTAAAATATGCAGTATTTTAATACCAATATAGTTCTGGCAGCACTAAAGTCATGCCTGAAAATAAGTCCTATTGATGGACGTGGATATAGAATCAATATTTCAGAGTGAGTTGGAATGTAATGCCACTTTTCAGCAATTACAATTGAAGAGAACTTTGAAAAGATATGTCAGAAAAAGAGGAGATCTACAAGAACAGAAGCAGCAATGAATTCCCTCTTCTCCCATCATTCTGTGTCCAGGCTCTGAAGTTTGAATTTGGGAAGGATGAGCAGGAACAAAGGTATTTCCACTTGCTGGGGAGCTGCGAAGGGAAGAGAACTGACCTCAAAGGCTCACAGTTCTGAGGAAAGAACTCCAGGCTCTATCCACTCCTTCATACTTTTGTTGTGCAGTTTCTCTCTGAATCCCTTTTATCCAGCTTGTCAGTTTTACTCTTCCTAGCCTTGATTGATGATTTCAATGATTTCTCCACTATAATCCCTGGGTACTGGTTCTGATCAGCACATTGGATGTTTGTTTCATTGTTCAGATACTCATTTGATTGATTCCTGGTTCCACCTCCATATTTTACATTTTTTCCCTAAAAGAACAGTATTTACCATATGCCATATCAATCCTATAATTGATCCAAGCTCTTTCGTATCTTTTGTATTTGACTGTGTTGCTGAAAGCAATACTAGTGTCATTTGTACCTTTAACTTTTTTTTCCCCCCTTTGGTGAGTGTTTGTACTCCAATGCAGTTAAAATCCTTGATTTGTAAAGCTCACATATGGGTGGACCATCTGATGAACAGAAACTCATTTATCTCCATGCATTATATAATCCTCATTATTCAAAAATCAAGTGGCACAAATTCAATGTTTACAAATTCTAATTTTCTGAAGTTAGAGGGTTAACAGACTGAATCATTGATGATTTCACTTCTTTTTTAAAAACATATTTTTATAGGTGGACACAATACCTCTACTTTATTTATTTTTATGTGGCGCTGAGGATCTAACCTAGTGCCCCACTCATGCCAGGTAAGGGCTCTACCATTGAGCTACAATGCTAACCTCATGATTTCACTCCTTCATAGCTGCATCTTTTTGCTCATGTTTAAAATTATATCTGATTTGGGAGTAAATTTTTCAAAATAAGCCATCATCCTTAAAAAATGTTTAGTTTTAGGGGTGTAGCTCAGTGATAGAGTACTTGCCTAGCATGCATAACGCTGTCTCCAGCGCTGCCAAAAAAAAAAAAAATTAGTAAGTGCAATAGTTGGCACAAACATTGTCTTCTGTTACTTGGAGTAGAAAATACGTCCTATTGATGGCAATGAATATAGAATCAGAATTTAAGAACAGGAAGGCATTTAGGGGCGTCTGGTTTTTCATTCTTATTTTTCAAATGAGAAAACTGATATCAAACAGTCTTATTTCTCAGCCTTTTAACCAAGAATGGAGAATAGAGTTGTTCACGTTTATACAGTTATTAGCATCAGAGCTAAAACTAGAACCAGTTCTTCAGACTCTCATCCCACCATAAAATTTAAATAGTTAAACAGACAATAGATTCATTAGTTAAATGTGTTTTCTCTGAATAATCAGAGCTGTGCAGATGGAAACACACCTGGGCTGGGTGTGTGACTTGTGAGGTGAGGAGGTAGGTAACTATTTCATCTATTCTTTTTGATTAATAATGTGGTTTTGAATTCACTTAAGGCTTTGTCTTGACTGTGTTTAGAAAACTGAACCAATGAAGGATCAGCTAATGCTATCTAATTTCCTGTAAAATCTATCTAGATTCAAGTTTATCATCAAATGGAAAGCCTGTTATTTTCCTCAAAAGTATACTTAAAGAAACATTCTAATAATTCATTTTCTGGTGTTAAAAGAGAAAATTACAACAAATCTAGTTTTTTAGATCTTAATTGACTATATTTGTGATTTCAGAAATGAGACCACAGATGGGATGAAAAATGACCAGATACACTCATATATTGCTGGTGGGAATGACAATTGGTGCAATAGCATGGAAAACAGTATGGAGGTCCCTCAGAAAACTTGGAATGGAACGACCATTTGACCCAGTTATCCCACTCCTCAGTTTATACCCAAAGGGCTGTCTTATTTAAACAGGGTTGGAACAGTTGACCAATTGTGATTGGCTGAGATTTAGCTACTTGTTGCAAGAGCAGATTACAATCTATTTATACAACAAGTTAGGGTTCAGTTCGCTGTGTGTGGAGAAACCCTTAGGTATGGAGGCAGCTGTAGACCAAAAGCTTCATATGACTCTGGTGATAGTTTAAAAGACAGCAGAAGGGAATTTACACTGAAAAGCTGATTTATGGAACTACTTTTCTAACAAAAGTATTCTTTGCTGAGCAAAAATACAGTACCATCAGGTTGAAAAATATGCAAAAAGGATATGACAATTTGGATGAGGCTCCCTAGTCTTCCAACTGCGGGTTTGTATGCAACTTTGATCACTCATCTCAGCAACACTTGAAACTTGCATACACTGGAATGGAGACTTCAAAATGCTAAATCAGGGAAAACATTCAGCCTTTGTCCATGTTTAAGTGAACACAAGATTACCCAAGCAAGAAGGGGCTTGTGAGTTTGCAGATGCAGCATTCAGGACTGAAGCAGCCGAATTTTCCTAGTGATTCCTTTGGACTGATTTTTATATCTATAAGCATATGGGTTTTCTTAAGTAAATATAATACAATAGAATCAGGTTTCAGGGCATTAAGTAGATAAATTGGGGGAAAATTTTTAATAAAAAATAATTTTACCTCAGAGTTCATGAGCTATTGCAATTTGATAAAGTAGCTGTAGTTTTCATAATGGCCAAGTGGGAGCTATGTGCATTTTCCACGGTAGGAGTTGATTTTAAATGATGACTTTTAGCTTTAAGCAACATACTCGCCAATCCTTTCTTTGATAGGGGGAAAAAAGAAAAACCTACATAGGATCCTTTAGGAAACCATCTGGGATGTGTTTGTGTGCACAAAAATGTGTGTGCGTTTATGAGAAGTATGAGGCATTGTATATATGTGTGTGTATATTTAGGGATGGGTTGACAGGGCCAAAGCACAAACCTTGCTACAGGCAGTTTGTGTTGTAGTGAGAACAATATGTCAATGATTCCCATGTTCAATTTGATGAGTCTCAAATAAATTCATGTTATAAATTAGGCTCTTAAAAATGTCTTAACATAAATTTTTTAAGAAGCTGAGTTGGTTTAAAACTGTCATAACTAAGCACACTTACCAGATAAAACATAGATGCCTAGTTAAGCTTGTATTTCAGATCAGCCAATGTTATAAGTTTATCCAAAATATCATGAGGGACCTACTTACACTAAAATGTCATCACTAGTTAGCTGCAATTCAGATTTAACTGGGTATCCTGAATTTTCACTTGCAAAATCTGGTAAGTGAATAAGTAAATGTATAGAAGTCATTCCTTCAAAATCATTTAGTATAGTGGAACTTGATTTTGCTACTTAAAAGCAAGGGAGCTGCTTCTGTAACAGTTGAGATAGCTACAATTGGCTGTTGTGTCAACACCGAAAACTCATGGGCTTGTGCCTGATTTCTGTCCCTTTCTTGTTTTATTAAACAATACCACTCCCAAACCCTGGCAGTTACATGCACTCACTTGGAGAGAGGATGACACATTTCAGCTATTCCCTTATCCTTGAAGACAAAAGCTTTGAGAAATTAGGACCATGTTTGAGTCTTAGATACACACAAGTATGCTCTCCGGCAAAATGCAATGCATTGTTTCAAGCTGATTTCCCCCCTTTTCCTCGGGAGAAAAGTACAGCATCTTAAACTAAAGCACACTTCGGTCGTCTCCCTGTGCTTGCTTGGTGCCAGCAGCCACAACACACGGCTTTCATCTCAGCTTCAAAGTGTGGCAGAGGGGGATGGGAGTGGGGAAGAAAGGGAGGGCAAGTGGAAGGCAAAAAGAGAAACAAACAAACAGGAAAGGAAAATGGGGTGGAGTGGACAGAAGGAGAAATGTCCTATCTTCCAAATATTATGTCCCCTTGGCTGGGCTACGCCACACAAAATCTACCCAGATCTCCCTGCTGTATATTTTTTTGTTACTGCCACTTCCCATGCTGGGAAGATTCTTGTCATCCCTCACATATTTTATCCACAGAAAAGGCTGCCCTGCCCTGTGCTTGGTGATTGAGGCTGTGCCCCTGGTGTGCCACTCTATCAGTGGTTCCCAAGGCTGTCTAGCCTGGGAAAAGCTGCATGGACACGTTCCAAAGTCAGCATTACATGCATTATTGTTCTTACTCTCCCTGATTAGAGTGCACACAATGAAAACAACAGCAACAGCCTCATTTTCTAACCCTCCTCCCAGCACAAGGCAGTTCTTAGTCTGTTTTTCTTTCTCTGGGTCTTCCTAAAAGTTAACTGCTTCAGTGCTGGGAAGTCCCAGACCTCACAGCAACTGCACTGCAAGTTCTTTGTGCCTGGGAACACTGGGGTAGGGGGCAGCAGGCGGGCTTGCCCTTCTGGAAATCCAGGCATGGTTCACTAATGGGGTGAGAAGTCAAACCTGTGTGTGGTGCTGCTTGGTCAGCTACGGGCACCCATTGAAGGACAGCTCCTCATAGCCCCGGGGTTGGTTAGCTCCCCTAGACAGTGGGGACACATGTAAAGAGGGAGCTTCTGGCTGCTTTAACTCTTAGAGCCACAGAAGTCTATCTGCATTATCCCTCAGTGGGTTTAGTTGTTCAGTCTCAATTATCTATACAGAATTCTTCTCAACTTTCTTTGGAAATTTTGAATAACATCTTTATAAACTTTTACAAGAAAGTGGGGAAATTGGGTGGGGAATGACATTTTTTACTTCAAAAGCTACAGGGCAAATTCAAGTCCTGTTATAATAAACACTACAATGAAAAAAATCTGTTTAGAGGGAGAGGGAGAGGAAAGGGGAGGGAAGAGGAGAAAGCAAGGAAAGGAAGGGAAAGAAAAGGATTCCAACATGCAACTTATGGCACCTTTATTTAAAATAATGAGAGTTCTATGACATTCAGGGATAACTGAAGAATTTGGATGTTCCTCTGGTTTTTATTGTAATGTAATTGACCTAACCTTTAAGTGCCATGTGAGCATGCATCAGTACTTTCAAACTATTTCCCACTGGTTCCACTAAAAGATTCACACGTCTTTGAGACTAGGCCTGACTGAGGAAACCCTTCCTTCAATTAATCTTTGAAAAATTGTTCACATAGTTTGATGGTTGTCTATGCATATGGATATGTACAGAGATAATATTGTGTAGTTCGGACTGACTGCATTATTGACAGGGTTCAATGCAAAATGAAAATATGGAGACCCTTGTTCAAATACTGTTAAGGATTCCAAGGCAAATTTCATTTGCAACAGTAGAGCATTAAACCCTGTGTGGAGTCCTCTGGAAGATGGGGACCTGCAAAACTGTGCAGGTCACAAGTCCATGAAGCTGGGCCCGTGCATAGTTGTTACTGAACAAGGTTGGGATCACTAGATTCACAACTGGGCTTGTTATAATACTCAAGAAGGTTCCATTTGATTGGGTGCCTACTATGTGCATGCAAGGCACAATTTGAAAAGTGGCATATCAGACATGGATTCATAGGGCTTGGGTCCCTTAAGGAGTTTACCATTTAGAAGGAGGAACAATGTCAGTGTATAGGTAGGTGACCACAGTGAAGATACAAAGCCACCATGAGTTGCACAGAACAGGGAATAGCAGAGGACAAGAGGGAAGCAGAATTGGAAGGAGAAATTGATTGATAGCATTCAATATTGTACAAAGGCCGAATAGGACTGAAAAACAATAAAGTAGAAATAATTTTATTTTTTGTTTGGGTTGATTCTTCTACAATTCCTTTACTTTTGCTTTGCTGGTTTGGAACTTGCTGATTTTATTTTCATTTGTGCTGTATCCACCTTAATTTTCTAACCTTAATACTTACATATATTTTTAGACTTTGGGGAGCAGTTTTAGGTTCACAGCAAAACAGAGGCAGGTACAGATATTTCTCATATACAAACAGCCCACTTACATGCATATCCTCCCCCAATATTAACATACCCCACAAGAGTAGTAGATTCATTACAATTGATGAACCCATCAGAATCACCCAAATCCATCATTCATAGTAGGGTTCACTCTTAAGTGTCGTACATGCTATGGGTTTAGTATATGTATAATGATCTATATCCACCATGATTGAATCATATAGAGTAATTTCATGACCCTAAAAATCTTCTGTGTCCCACTTATTAATTCCTCCCTCCCTTGCAATCTCTGGCAACCACTGTTCTTTCACCATCTCCTTAGTTTTTCTTTTTCCATAGTGTCATGTAGTTGGAATCATAAGTCTGTAGGCTTTTAGAATTGACTTCTGTCACTAAATAATATGTATGTAAAATTCCTTCATGTCTCATCCTGGTTGGATAGTTCATTTGTTTTTAGTGCTAAATAACATTCCAATATCTGGATGAAGCTCAGTTTATCAATACACCCATTGAAGGAAAACTCAGTTGTTTTCAAGTATTGGCAATTAGGCCCATAACTGCTATTAATTTTTGTGTGGACAGAGTTTCAACTACTTTGGGTAAAATATCAAGGTGCATGATTGCTGGATATTATGATAAAGGTATACTTAGTTTTGTAAGAAATTGCTAAACCATCTTCCAAAATGACTGTCTATCTTGCATTCTCACCGACAATGAATGATAATTCCTCTTACTCCACATCTTGGTTGTATTAGTGTTTTCAGTGTTCTGAATTTTTAAAAGGTGTGCAGTGGTATCTTATTGTTGTTTTAATTTGCATTTCCACAATAACATCTAATGTATAGTATTCTTCATAGACCTATTCTTCATTTGTGTATCTTCTTTAGAGAGGTATTTGTTAAGAGCTTTGGTCTATCTCTTAATTGGGTTGTTTGTTTTCTTATTACTGCATTTTAAGTGTTCTTCGTATATTTTGGGCAACAGCCCTTTATCAGCTGTCTGTTCTAAATATTTCTTCCAGTCTATGGCTTATGTTCTCATTCTTTTGATAGTGTCTTTTGCAGAGTAGAAAATTTTAATTTTAGTGAAACCCAGCTTATCCATTTTTTTCATGGATCATGTATTTGGTATTGTTTCTAGAGTGACTTCTATGATTCCAACTACATGACATTCTGGAAAAGGCAAAATTAAGAAGATGATTTTTTTTAAAAAAGCAGTGGTAGCTAGCAGTTACAGGGAAGTGAGAAATTAATAAGTGAAACATGCAGGATTTTTGGAACAGTGAAAATGCTTGTATGATCCAATCATGTTTCATAAATGCCATTATACATTTCTCTAGGTCATCTTGATTTTCTCCTATGTTAAATTCCAAGAGTTCATAGTTTTGCACTTTGCATTTAGATCTGTGATCCATTTTGAGTTAATTTTTGTGAAGGTATAATTCTGTATCAAGATCCATATTTTTGCATGTGAATGTCCTGCCATTCCAGCACCATTTGTTGAAAAGACTATTGTAACTCCATTATATTGCTTTTGTTTCTTTATCAAGAATTTATTATATTTACTTGAGTCTATTTCTGAACCCTCTATTCTGTTCCATTTATTTGTCTATTCTTTTGCCAATACCACACTGCCTTGGTTACTGTAGATTTATACTAAGTCTTGAAGTCAGGTAGGATCAGCCCTCTAACTTTGTTGTTCCTCAATACTGTGTCGTTTGCCTCTCTGTATAATTCTTAGAATTAGCTGGTCCACGAAAGTTTTCTGGGATTTTTTGTTGGGGTTACAGTGAATTTTTAGATCAACTTGGCAAGAGTTGACATTTTGATCATATGGAGTCTTCCTATCCATGAACACGGAATATCTTTTTGTTTACTTAGTTCTTTGATTTATTTCACCCATGTTTTATGGTTTTCTTTATATGTATCTTATACATATCTTGTTAAATTTATATCTAAGTATTTCATATTGGGGGAACAGTTAATCTAAAGGACATTGAACTTTTAATTTCAAATTTCATTTGTTTATTAGTGGTATAAAGGAAAGTGATTGCCTTTTGCATGCTACCATTGTATCCTAAACTTTGCTAAAATCACTTATCAGTTCCATTATGACTTTTTCCTCAATTATTTCAGATTTTCTAATCACTAATCACATCATCTGCAAACTGAGACAGTTTTATTTCTTCCTTCCCAATCAGTATATCTATGTTTTTTTTTTTTTTCTTGTCATGGCATTATCTAGAACTCCCAGTAAAATATTGAAAAACCCCAGTGAGAGGGGACATTTTTGCTTTTCTCTAAGTGGGAATGGTTCTAATTAGATATCAGTTTTTGCATACACTATTTTCAAGTTGAGGAAGTTCCTCATTATTCCTAGTTTATTGAGAATTTTATCATGAATGGATTTGAGAAATTATCAGTGTTTTTTTTTCCTTCATCTACTGACCTAACGTGATTTTGCTTCATTAGCCTGTGGATATGATGAATTACATCAACTGATTTTTGAATGTTGAACCAGCTTTGCATACCTGGGATAAATCCCAGTTGGTCACATTGTACAATTCTTTTTACACATTGTTGGATTTGACTTGTTAATATTTTGTTGAGAATCTTTGCACTGAAAGATATTGATATGTACTTTTCTTTTTAAAAAATGTTTTGCCTAGTTTTTATATCAGAGTGATGCCTCAGAATGAGCTAGAAAGTATTCTCTCTGTTTCTATCTTCTGTAAGAGATTGTGGAAAATATGTATAATTTCTTCCATAAATATTGGGTAGAATTTACCAGTGAACCTATCCGAACATAATGCTTTCTGTTTTGGATGATTATTAATTATTGATTCAATTTTACTAATAGATATGAATGAGCCTATTAAGATTGTCTATTTCTTCTTGTGTGAGTTATGGGCATAAAGCTGTTCATCGTATTCCTGTCTGATACTTTTACTACAAGAGCTATAGTTATGTTCCCCTTTTTCATTTCTGATATTGAGGCAGGATAGAAGAGATAAGAATATGTGGAAAGGAGACTAAAAGAGAAGAAAAAAGAGACTCTAACTTTAAACCTAAGAAGTTCCATGAACACCCTCACCTTTACTCTCCATGCCTGTTTTCCTCCAGACATAGGCTTAAAAAGCCCTTGAATCTTAGAGTATTGTGAATCTGGATGATTAATGCCTACACACATTACTAGCACACACAACATGCTTTCTTTAGACTAAATAAAGCAAAGAAAAAATAGCATTAGAAACTTATGATATGGGTATATGCCAAACATTACTATTGACTGGATGATGTCAACCTGGAGATTCTGAAAGGACCAGACCACTGTGACCAACCCTGTGCTCCATGATTAAGAGAATTGAGCTCACAAGGCTGATGTCATTCCCACACACTTCTTATGTTCACTACTTACGAAGTTTCCTCTAAAAGAAGAGCCCAAGACCCCAAAAGTGCATCTCCCTCTGGAGTGTCCACCCTCCTTCTCTATTTGAATGAGTTTCCCCTAATGCTGCTTTTCTAAATAAATCTCCTTGTTTTTCTAAATAAATCTCTGTGCCTCTTTTTTTGTTTGTTTGTTCTATCTAGTTTTGCAAGACAGCAGAATACATTTGGATTCATTGTACATGAATGGAGTACAACTTTTCATTTCTCTGGTAGTACATGATGTAGTCACAACATTCATGTAATCATACATGTACATAGGGTAATGATATTTGTCTCATTCCACCATCTTTCCCTGCCCCGTCCCCCTCCTCATTTCCCTCCACACAGTCCAACATTCATCCATTCTTCCCTCACCACCCCATGCCCACCACTGTTATGTATCAGCATCCACTTATCAGAGAAAACATTCAGCCTTTAGTTTTTTGGGATTACTCTGTGCCTCTTTTAATGTGTCTTGAAATTCATTTCTGTGGTAAGTCAAGAACTCTCAATTCCTCTGCCTGGATGGAGTTGGGATCTCCTTCTCCCTTTTGGGGGACATCCTATCTGGTGACAATATTAATAATTTCTGTTCTTTTTCTTAATTAGCCTGGCTAGAGGCTTATCATTTTATTTTTCTTTTTGAAGAACCAGCTTTTGGTTTCACTGATTTTCTTTATTAATTTCCCGTCTTTAATTTGATTAATTTATGTTCTGATTTTTGTTTTCTTTTCTTCTGCTTCTTTTGGATTTGATTTGCTCTTCTTTGTTTCCTAAGGTGGAAGCTTAGGTGACTGATTTTCCGTCTTTATATGCATATGATACTATAAATTTCTCAAGCACTACTTTCATTGCATCCCACAAATTTTGACAAATTGTTTGTTTTAAGTTAGTTAAAAATATTTTTGCATTTCTCTTGAGATTTACTTTTTGACCTAGTATTATTCAGAAATGTGTTGTTTAATCTCCACATATTTTGGGATCTAACTATATATTATTTTTTCCTTAAAAAAACTTAATATTTGGTTTCTTATATTCCTTTCTGAACCTGATGAGGCCCTTCAGTGCTGACATTTTAACAGAATAGTTTTAACTAACATTTTGGGTTGAATTTGAGGAGTTGCTGATTTGAAGAAGATATCTTTAAGATTAGAGTTGGGGTTGGTTTTCTATTTTAAACTATTAATTTCCAATTTTTAGTAAACATAAGTATAAATTAAACAAACTAATATTCTAATTTTTAGAAGTTCCATACTATGTTAGTTGTAATATATGAACTTTGGAATTTTGTCAAGAGTGAGCACACAGCCGGGCGTGGTGGCGCACTCCTGTAATCCAAGCGACTTGGGAGGCTGAGTCAGGAGGATCGCGAGTTCAAAGCCAGCCTCAGCAACTTAGCGAGGCCCTAAGCAACTCAGTGAGACCCTGTCTCTAAATAAAATACAAAAAATAGGGCTGGGGATGTGGCTCAGTGGCCAAGTGTCCCTGAGTTCAATCCCTGGTTCCAAAAAAAAAAGAGTGAGCACACAATGTGGAGTATGGAGGCAGGGGGCAACTTATGAAGTGAAGGAACAAAGAAACAACCAAAACCAAAACAAATTCCATGGCTTGTTTCAAGTTTTTGTACATGCCAGCTTAATATCCTGGATATTTTTGTTATTTAGTATGTATCATACTTTGAAAAGTGAAGGTCAGAATTATAACCTTGAGGTACAGCAAGACTGTGTTTATATTTCTCCAAGATCTTCAGGTGTGAATTTATGGATGGCTTACTTGAAATATAGAGAAGACAGACAAGGGAACGTGGACAAACTAATATGACATGAGTCTTTTAATGTTTTTACTCTGAGACAAAAAGTTAGGAGTTTTCAGACCTATTCTTGTCATATACTTTTATTGGGAGTTTCTTATATCTCAAGTGCTTTATGTACTACAAAAATATCATTAGTCTGCGGAAACATTTAACACATCCAGAATCATAATTCTAAGATGACAAGGATTTTAACACAGATGTGGAGACAGCCATTGTTTGCCATTAAGGGTGACTGTCCCAAGAACAAACATTACCTACATTTTATGGCATGGTGGAGAATTGATCATGAATTTGTCTTTGGCCCAGGCAGAGAAATGAAAGAGTGTTGTTTACCTTTGAGTCACTAGTCTTGACTTTAAGTACTTTGAGGGCACAATACAAATAGAGAATGACCCCAAGCTTTGACAGCTCTTAGAAATACAGTGCTTTACTGCTGCCATGTGAAGTTCTCCTTCTGGTTGAGACCAAATGTCTTTCTCCTGCTGCTTCAATAAAGATTCATAACACTGCATGGGAGAAGTCCACCATCATTCATTGGTCTATAATAGTGGAGAGGCTTCTGTTCTCTTCCTCCTTTCTCCCTCTTTCTTCTTGTCATGAGGCCAAATGCATGGCACATCTTTACTTAACACAACACTATTAGCCAATGACCTTTTGAGATGCATTCATCATTTTTCAGTAAAGTCCTTCCCTCTCTATTAAGTTGTTAGACTATGATTTGACTCCCATATTCTTTAGTGCTTCAAAACAGAAAGAAGAAAGAAAGAAAGAAAGAAAGAAAGAAAGAAAGAAAGAAAGAAAGAAAGAAAGAGAAAGAAAGAAAGAAAGTTAGTTCACAAAATCAAAAACAACAGCAGCTAGGTGTGGTGGTACATGCCTGTAATCCCAGCTAATTGGGAGGCAGATGCAGGAGAATCACAAGTTTGAGGCCAGCCTGTTTCAAAATTAAAAAAGAGAGAGAAAGCTGGGGATGGAACTTGGTGGTAGGACACTTGCGTATCACGTGTGAGGCCCTGTGTTCTAGCCCCATAACCACAACACAAAACAAAACAAAACTGGATTATGTCACTTGCCCGAGACATGATTTTTCTTACCAACCATGCAAATTTCCCAATGAGAATTGAAATGGCAAATTAAATTATGATGTGTGAGATAAGTCAACCCAGCTTATCCAAAGGCAACTAAGTTCATTCTGGTTTCTGGAGCTGTAAGTGTTCCTTTTATAAGAAATGCTTATTTCTTTAAACTCAGAAGATAGTTGGGGAGGTGATGTAATAATACCTAATTTCAGAGTCTCTTTTTTTCTCTTCCTAAACTCTCTGAATGTAAGTGTTCATTGGAATGATAGATTTACAGTATTACATGGTATCACTAGCTTTGCTTTCTGAAAGTAGAACTGATTAATGGTGCCCACACTAATATTTCAAGTTGACTCTTTTTGAGTATGTACTTAAGCAATCCCAATGCAGAGATCTTGCTCATTCATAAACTCAGTATATCCTGAATGGTTCGAACCATCAATTAACTGTTGAAGTCACGAATGGGGCAAAATTCAGAGGAGAGTAGAGCATTTGGGGCCAGAAGTCTTATAATTTGACTTTGGTTCCATCACTTGATAATGTTGGGAAGATCAGCCCTTTTCTTACTTTTCCTTCCTTCCTCCTGAACTGATGTTAATTATCGCTGTCTTTCCACCCGCGGTAAGACGCGACACAAGGTTGTTGCTTTTAACAGGTTGTTGCTTTTAACAAGGTTGTTGCTGCTGTTCTCATGGCGTCTCTCATGGCGTTCACCATGGCGTCTTTCATGGCGTTCTCATGGAGTTCTTCATGGCGTCCTCATGGCGTTCTCTCGGTGTTCTCCTGGCGTTCTCCAGGCGTACTCTCAGGCTACCCCCCTGCCTTGTCCTTATATACGTGCTCTGCGTCATCAGGTCGGGTGGATGCTCAAACCAATCAAGTATCTATTTCCGTGGTGAGAGCGACTTGTTTACTACAAATAAAACCGCATTGCCAACCTGCCAGCTGCCATCTTAGTATAGAGCCGGGGGAATACCCCAACAGTTAATGAGATCATGGATAAACATACTTTATAAAATGTACTCAAATTTTAGTTGCTAAAATTCTTTTGTTGCATGAAAACTGTGAAAATAAGATTTACTATGGAACCAAATTGGTTTACAGCATATAGTGCTAATGTTTTTGTTTGTTTAGTTTTGTTTTAATATAGGTCTGTATTAGGCATTATATTTGAGAAAGAGCTTCTTCTCATACACACAAACAAAAACACTGAAATCTCATTTACACATTATATTTAAACATTTAACAATATCTATGATATTTAAATGGCCTGCCATTTAAAGTATCACAAACTAGGTAGCTTCTAACAACAGAAATTTATGTTCTCAAAGCTATGAAAGTCCGAAGTCAAGATGTGGCATGCTCATACTACCCCTGAGATTCTGGATAGAATCTTCTTTGTCCTTCCTTAACTTCTGGTGACCTTTCCTGGATTGATATTGCATCACTCCAGTCTTCATAGAACATTCTCCCTGCACGTCTATATCTTCACATAGCTGTCTCCTTCGTATAAGGACACCAGTCCTATTGGATTAGAGGCCCACCCTAATGATCTCATCTTGATTACATATGAAAAAACCCTATTTCCAGATAAGGACACATGCATAGGTGCCAGGGGTTAGAGTGTTAACATATCTGTTCCTAAAGGGACACAATTCAACCCATGATAACACCACCCTCCCAACACTCCAATGTCATATTGATCAGGCACCTGGCTGCCAGGTTGAAATTGCTACCAAACAGCCAACTAACTTTAGTTAGAAGGAGGGAGTTGGAATAGTCCACTTTAGGATATTTTCCACATCTAATGTATAATTTTATAATTTTTTACTATTCCTTGATAATACTTAGTATTTCTTCCTAAGACCATGGCGGTTCTCTTTACTCACCAAGAAATCAGTGTACACCAGAACCTGATATCTGATTGCAGTAGCAGTAGGTGAGCTGTTGCAGTTTCTCTGAGCCCACCCAGAAGAATTTCCCTTCTTCACATCACCACTGTGAATCCCTCACTCCAGGCCCTCATTTATTCTGTCTGGACTATTGCAGCAGTCTCTCAGTCACCTTGAATCTCCTCCTTTAACACACCTCCCCACAGGTGCTGCCAGAGTGAGATTTTAGAAAACAAATTTAATTTTGCCATATTCTACATAACACTCCTTAACCCATTATGTCTCCTTGTCCCATTTATGAAACCTAAAGAGACTTAAATTGAGCAACAAATACAGCACTTATGGTAACTTTGAAATCAATATTTATATTTTTAGAATTCTATTCTTTTAAGAAAAGCAGTAGGTAAATGACTAGTGATAATATTCACTAGTATTAATAATAAATTATATCATTAAGCTCTAGTTTATGATTTTCAACCTAGTTTGATGAACCTATGTCAATTTTATTGGAAAAGTCACAGAATTGCAAACTTGGGACTCAATGAACCAATGGCTTCCCCTGTGTAGTGTACAGATACAATTCCTAGTGGCATCCAGGGCTCTATAAGCAGGAACTGCTTGCTCAGATTCATTTGCACACTTTACTTTCAGTATATTCCAGCTACTCATTTTTCTCCCACCACATCATTCAATTTCACCACTCCATGCCTCAACACACTTTTAGGCTCTTTCCTCTCTCTTGTGCTTTGAGAGTGTCTGTTTACCCTACAAAGTCCAATTCACATACCATCACCTTTGATAAGTCATTCCTGACTACTCTATCAGAAGTAACCATTCTCTTTTTTATATCATCATTAGGCTCATATTTATTTCCATTTTTGCATCTTTCATTGAATTATACATTTGTGTGTACATGTGTGTGTATGTGTGTGTGTGTGTACTTGACAGGAAGTGGTTTGGGAGTTTGGATGACATCCCTGTCTCTGGGTTAGGACCTGCACCTTCCTTATTTTAAAGGGGCAAATAGGTACTCACAACATTTCATTAAATTAAATTAAATAACTAGGTCTTGACAAGGAGCTGAAACCAACAGTTGGGTCCGAATGGTGTTCTTCTGCGGGTGGCTTTAGAATTAATGAAATAGGAAGACGTGCTTTGGCAAAGCTGTCTGGCATACCTGGGTTAAGTTCTAACGCAAACAGCTGTGTTGCTGTTACTTGCTATAAAACACCCGCTTCACATAGGGCCGTGTGCTGTGGGGCCCATGGAAGGCAGCCAGGTCCAGGGCTGGCAGTTACCTGAAAACACTTGGGTTGAATTTCTATCACCATGGCACTTAGGCAGCCACTTGCAATGAATTCCTTCAACTGGCAGCCTTTCTGTACAGGACATATTCTGACAGGGTAGCTCTTGCTTGCCTTCTTAAACATTTTATTGCTGAGAGTTGCCCCCATGTCACCTGGTACTGTCCTGGAAATAGCTTAAGGCCATGTTATATGACTACAAGTTATAAGTTACCAGTCACATTAATAAACACGGAGCCATTTGGGGGAAGAGAACCCCAACTGGAGTTCTCATTATGGGTGTGCTCACGGCCATTATCCTTTAAAATTGGTCCCTTGCTTATTATGCTACAGAACTCTGGGAAGTGAAAGATTCGATTCCATAAGGAACTAGGCATGGGCAGGGTAGCAAAATGAAAGGGTAAGCCTTGGACACTGGAGGGTGATGGAGGAGAAGGCACACTAACTTCAGGAAGAATGGTCAGAGCTGGAAGATTCGGGGGGAATGGGAGTGGAGCCTAGTTTGGGCTTTAAAAGGGTGGTTTGTTGACTGAAGATAGTGTGCTTGTTTATATACCACATTCTCTAAAGGGATATAAAGCATACAGTTATCAGTCCTTTTGCTTCTCCTGTCACCCCCTTCCTCCTCCTTCTCCTCCTCTTCTCCTTCTTGTTCTATGTGAACATCTGATCCACTCTCCTGTAACAGTGCTTTCTAACATCACTTGTTGGTCACTGGTAAGTGGTACCAACTGCCGATGTGCTTCTCTTGATTCCACAATTAGACCTCTGAGAACAAGATCCACGTCTCATCCATCTTTGTTGTACCTAACACAGTTTTACCTGATCTCACAAAATAGTTTCTGAGACTGGAGAAGTTTAAGTATGAGTGTTCAAGATATGAGCCCTCCCAGTCCAGGGAAAGGGATCTCTTCAACAGGGCCGAGTAACAATACTGATTTGGGAGGAGAATCTTAATTTGGTGGGTAAGAAAGCACCTATGACTTTATCTTATATTTGTCCTTGACAATAAAGTTCCAATAGTTATGCAATCATGAGAAACATTGTTTGAAATGACCAGACTTGGAAATAAAATGAGTCACAGAGGACAGAAGGATCATTACAGGGATCTGTTACCAGAGAGCTCTAAGTTTATTTTACATCTACCAATTCAGTAAGGGCAAAAACGTGCTTAAAAGTCTTATTATAAATGGACTAGTAAGTATAAGGCACTATGCTAGCTGTTCTTATAAAGGGTTAAGAAAATCAGCATATTTAAGAGCCTGTTTCTAAAGTTTTCTATAAGGAAATATAATACTACAGAAAGGAACATTGCCTAAAGAGAGGGCTCGAATCACTTGGCAAAGAGTGCACCTCAAGTGGGCAGCATGGCACTCATGACTCCCCAAAGACATTTCCCAGTTGACAAAGCTGACAAGATACAACAGGTTCAGGGCACCAACCAATCATTTCCCTCCTGTTGCAAGATGCCAATACCATCTGACTGCCTCTCACATAGCGAACTGTTCCAGCACTCCCTCATATTAGGAAGCCTGCCTATCAGAAAGGCCTGTGAGTCCAACCTATGATATGTCAAAGATATTGTAAATATTAGTGATGGGCCAACCTCAGAAGTGTTGGAGATTTCATCTGGGAAAAGATCCAAAATTTTTGTAAGCTTATATAAACACTTTTGATCTTGAAAAATTGGTCTGCAAATCTTGCAAGTACAGGTTCTCTCCCAAGGTTTGTGGTATTATTTTAGTTCACTTACCTGAAATGTTTCTTTCTTTTTTTGTTTTTTTGAGGGGGAGGGAATTTACTACGTATGACTTTTATTTTTAGCACTCTGAGCAAACCAAAATGTACCGAGATATATATGTTTTAGAAGAAAGCAAATTGATTTTCCTTTTGCAGTAAAGCTATTTATCTTTGAAAATTGGACAAGAAGGTATTCATCAAATGCTACTACTAAATTTAACCCAACATTTCAAATGAATTATAATGTATGCATTATATTTAGGGGGAATACAAATATACATTGAAAATTTCATGACAAATATTGAACAGATATGGACTGATTTTAAAACTAAATAATATATCGTTAACATTTGATGTATTTGCATTTAATTCATTTTCATATATGTATATATTATTTTCTATAACATTCAAACACAGTATAGGTTTATAAAGAGTGTATCAGGGCTAATGCTTATTACTGAGATCACATTTCTCAAGTCACAGTTATATGTAAAGTGTGGAAATAGAATTTTTAAAAGAAGATTCTACTAGATTCCGGTTTCAAATCTAGATAACAACTAGGGGAGGAGAGGTACAATGTAGAATTTCTCAAATTGTGTTCTTTGGGATATGAATGTACATGGCATGAGTTGTGTTCCATGGTAATAATTTATGGAACTGTCCAGGCATTTTCTTTTATTTATTTATTTTTTATTTTTTATTTTTACAGACTGCATTTTGATTCATTATACACAAATGGCGTACAACTTTCCATTTCTTTGTGCACGATGTAGATTCATACCATTCGTGTAATCATACATGTACATAGGGTAATGATGTCTGTCTCTTTCCACCATCTTTCATACTCTGCCCCTCCCGACTCTCATTTTCTCTTTTTTTTTCAAGATAATGATTTTATTGCCTTTATGTTTTTACACAGAAGTGAGATTTCTGTATTATATTTTTTACTGTAAGACTTCTTAGACCCTTTAAAATGCAAATGTTCAATTAAATTTTTTCAAGTGGAAGATCACCCTAGACACTAAGGTGTTCATGAATCAAATTTGGGTGCATACTGATATAGCAACAAGGGCACTGTGTTTGGGGTAAGAAGGTTCAGATGCATGTGCTGACTCTGCCATTTACTTGAAGGGTGACTTTGAGAAAACAGCTAAATTCTAAAACAAGTAGGTCAGATGGGATGATCTTCAGTAGTTCTTTTCCCCTTTTTTCTTTTTTCTCTCTTTTAGAAGTTATATTACACATCTGTCCTAGACTAGGACTTTATGTATTCGTTGGAGGTCTAGCACAATGCCGTACACTTAGTAGGACTTTGATAAATATTAATTAAGTTGATTATAACCTTTTGATTTGGGGGAATCATTAGTTTAACCATGTTTTTTTTCTTTTTTGTATTTTGTTTAGAGACAAGGTCTTACTGAGTTGCCTAGGGCCTCACTAAATTGCTGAGGCTGCCTTTGACCTTGCAATCTTCCTGCCTCAGCCTCTGGAGCCACTGGGATTACAGATGTGTGCCACTTGCACTCAGAGAATTCAACCAAATTTTTACTCACTACGTTACCTTGAATAAAGTGATTATTCTTTCTGAAACTCAATTGCCTTGCTTACAAAATTTTGGCATATGATCATTGGATTTTAGGTTCTTTTATTAGCAGTGATATTATTAACATTAGTGAAAATGCATGGCTCTTTAGTCAAATGAAGCCTTGCTCCAAAAGTACAAAGAGTAAAATGGTTTAAGGTGGAGCTGCTCAACCCAGAGTTGAATGCTACTGGGCAACACAAACCACCCCCCTCCTCCCCCATACAACCTGCTGGGACTCTGCCTGCCCTTGTCCTCAGCTGTCCTTAGGAACTCCTCAGGCTCCTTCCTTAGAGCATAATCAGAACACTGACCTAGGTTATCTTGGAGGCCTCTCCACTGTCAAGCATCTTAGATTTTTCTGGAGAAAAATCTTTTTGCTGTGATAAACTTTGACAACAATAAAAATTAGTTATACCCCTCTCTATCTGCAAAAAATTTTACTCTTTTTATCAAACAAGCACAGTCTGAAACAAATGCAGCAGAAACCAATCATTTGCCAAATCTAAAACTGACAAGATCCTGTTTTGGCTTCAGTAACATATTTGGAAAATCAAACAAATCTATTTTATTTCATTATGTGTGAATGGTTAAAAACCCACAAGAAATGTTTTTCTTAAAATAATC
The DNA here is from genome assembly GCA_020662805.1 of Glaucomys volans. Taxonomy (NCBI): domain Eukaryota; kingdom Metazoa; phylum Chordata; class Mammalia; order Rodentia; family Sciuridae; genus Glaucomys; species Glaucomys volans. The sequence continues at coordinate 240,099 of JAJEJO010000110.1, read as the reverse complement.
TTTCCAGTTTAGACTATATTATTATTGTACTCTGTCATGGTTTAATAGTCCCTCAGTTAGTCAGTTTGTTAATTATTAATTATCAATGCATGCAATAATGGTTAAAAATTCTGCTTCAATAATAATCTGGTAAAATGGTAGTGAAAAAATAAATCAACTATCAAATAGTTGCTGAGAAATCACCAAGAAGCATTTTGGGGGACATTTTTATAAGAGACATTACAGCACTCTTGTTATTGTTATTGTTAATTGTTATTAAAAATAAACAAGACTAGACTCATCTGAGTCAGCTTCCTGGGAGAAGACAAGCTCTTGGAGATTCAAGGGCGAGTATCACAGATGCTGTAGGAGAGAGCAGCCCTGCAGGAAGCCAAGTTTCCCTCCCTCTCCTCCTCTGCACACTTCCCCTGTGGGAATCAGTGTATGTTTCTAGAATTTTCAGTCTTCCTCCCTCCAGATAGGAATTGAAGCAGGGCTGATTGCAACATTGAAGAAACCAATTCATCAAGCCCAGTTTTCTCATCTGAAAATGACATCAAATTCATGTTAGGAGCTTTTTAATTTTAATAACAAGTGGTGCTTCACTTTGCAAATGATGTTATTTCCACTTGGAAATCTATTCAGCTGTGTTAAGAGATTGGACTAAAAACTCAGAGTTAGTACAGCTACAAAGATAGATTGGGCTATGATCTCAGCGGGGGATACTGAGTTGCTGTGACATCCTGGGGAACTGTTTTATTCTGTAGGTATGACCCTGAGATTATGTTTAAAGTGGAAATTTTATTTATTTATTTATTTATTTATTTATTTATTTATTGGGTACCAGAGATTGAACCCATGGGCACTTAACCACTGTGCCACATCCCCAGACCCTTTTTTGTAGTTTTAGAGACAAGGTCTCGCTAAGTTGCTGAGGCTGGCTTTGAACTCAATGATCCTCCTGCCTCAGCCTCCTGAGCTGCTGGGATTACAGGTGTGGGTCAACATGCCCAGCAAAGGAGGAAGTTTTAAGTAGGGGAGCAAACACCAAGTATGCAGATGCCTCTGAATTTGAGCAAACCAAAACAAAACCTATCCAGGTTTGAAATTAAGTGGAAAAGTTTCTTTGCCTATTTATTGATCAGGTTATTTATTTTTGGTGTTAAGTTTTCTGAGTTGTTTATATATCCTGGAGATTATCTGCTCTATCTGAGGTGCGGGTGGCTAAGATTTTCTCCCATTCTGTAGGCTCTCTGTTTACATTCTTGATTGTTTCCTTTGTTGTGAAGAAACTTTTTAGTTATTAATTCTTGATTTACTTCTTCTTTTTTTTTTTTTTTTTTTTTTTTATTCTTTTATTTACTTAGGCAAAGAAACTGAACAAGTACTTCACAGAAAAAGAAATAAAATGGTCAACAAATGTATTTTTTAAATGTTCACCATCTCTAGCAATTAGAGAAATGCAAATTAAAACTACACTGAGATTTCATCTCACTCCAGTCAGAATGGCAATTATCAAGAATAATAATAACAATAAATGTTGGTGAGGGTGTGGGGGAAAAGGTATATTGCTGGTGGGACTGCAAATTGGTGCAACCACTCTGGAAAGCAGTATGAAATTTCCTCCAAAAACTCGGAACGGAACCACCATTTGACCCAGTTAACCCACTCCTCAGCATGTATGCAAAGGACTTAAAATCAGCATCCTACAGTGTACACGGCCACATCAATGTTTATAGCAGCTCAATTCACAATAGCTAAGCTATGGAACCAACCTAGTTGTCCTTCAACAGATGAATGGATAAATAAAGTGTGGTGTATATACACAATGGAATATTACTCCGATATAAAGAAGAATAAAATCATGGTATTTGTCAGTAAATGGATGGAACTAGAGACTGTCATGCTAAGTGAAATAAGTCAATCCCAAAAAAACCAAAACCCAAATATTCTCTCTGATTTGGGGATGCTAACCCACAATAAGCAGGGGAAAGGGAAGAATATAAGTTCACAGGATTAGACAAAGGGGGATGAAGGGAAGGGGGGTGGGAATAGGAAAGAGTAGAATGAACTGGACATAACTTTCCTATGCTCTTATATGAATACACTGCTAGTGTAACTCCACATCATGTACATCCACAAAAAGAGGAAGTTATACTCCATGTATGTATGATGTATCAAAATACATTCTACTGTCATATGTAACTAAAAAGAACAAATAAAATGTTTTAAAAATAAAAAAAAAAAAAAAGAAATTAAGTGGAAAAGCCAGGTAGTTTAGTACAGAAGAAAACTAAATCAAGCATTTATAAATTTTAATCTGGAAGTGCAAACAAAACAATAACTAAAAACACCAATAAACAAAAACTGGAGGTTGTTTTTGTGGTAAATAAGCAGAGGCAATGTGTTACAATGTGGTGGTTGATTGAAAACATAACATGGGAAATTTTCAAATACAAGAAGAGAGTGTGAGGACCTTCACACAGCCTCCCTGTCTTACTTAGTGTTGGTAAATTGTGACTGTTTTTGGTCTTCATAACTTGAGAGAAACAGAACTTGGAGGGTCTTCAAAGGTGATTAAGAAGATGGAAAATAAGTCTTTGAAAGTAAGGATTAAGAAAATGGGCATGAATTTAAAGGGAAGTGAAAGAATAGCTCTTTGAACATGCACATATTTAAATGACTTTAAAAGACTTCTGTTTCTTGCTCCAGAATATAATGGAGAATTTTCTTTCTCTAGATGACCACTAATATTTCTTAACATTTCCATAACCAAACTGAGTAACCAAACACAGCAAATCAATTAAAGTAAGCTCCAGAGGTACAAATCATAGCTGTATATTAATCTTCTGTGTAGAATATAAAATTTCTAATTTTCTTGTTGATGAGAATTAAACTATGTGTATGTCTTGGAGAGTATTCTGCTTGTCTATAATAACTTTGCATTGTTCTCATATAGTGTATTGGGTTAGTGTCTCTGTGTCGTATCAATCTATAATAGGTAGAAAAATGATTCAGAAATTTGCAAACTTAATTGAATTACTTGTTAGAAATAGCCAGCCCTAAGAATTAATTAGATGATAAGCACCCAATAGAATTAGAACTGGTTTTCTATGGATTTATACAATACAGTTAAAAGGACTGGAGGATGCTATGCATGAGTAAGGATGTGGATGTGAATCTTGGTTCCTGGTCCTTGACCTTGAACAAGGTACTTAAATTCTCTTCACCCTAGCTGTGTCATCTGTATAGTAAGGATCAAAATGTAAGTCCAGAAGGTTATTCTCAGTAAATGAGATAAACCTCTATATAGAATGGTTGTAAGAATTAAATTTAAAAATTGACAAAAAGCATTTAAGCAATTTCTGACATGTGGTGAACTCAATAAATGTTAGGTATGATGATGATGTGAGAAAGAATGAGACACAGTACCCAGCTCATAGTATAATTAAAATGTTAGTTAAATCTGAATCTAGTAAAATAGACTGAAAAGAAATGGCACAATTCTTCATCACAGACATGAAAGTATTAGCTGGGTGGGGTGGCATACACCTGTAATCCCAGTGGTTTGGGAGGCTATGGGAGGAGGATTGCAAGTTCAAAGCCAGCCTTAGCCACTTAGCAAGGCCCTAAGCAACTTATTGAGATCCTGTTTTAAAATTTTTTAAAAAGGGCTGGGGATGTGGCTCAGTGGTTAAGTGTAGCTGGGCTCAATTCCTGGCACCAAAAAGAAAAAAAAAAATGGAAATGGAAGTATTAAAGAAAAATATATATGATATATAGAATATCTTATAAACTTTTAGAAAAACATATTCATAAAATTGCCAAATCTAATTGTATATCTTAAAATGAAAAGTGATTATGATAAGAAGAAAAATAGAAAAACTTAACACAATAGTACATATTAAGATTGAAAATTTATTAGTCCAAGATATGTTAGAGGATAAATTTATAAATAGGCTGAGGAAGGACTCAATAAGACATGGAATCATGACAAGCTAACAGAAGAAGCTGGGGATGTTGGTGGCATATCCCTCATCTGCTGGGAGCTGCCATCGTGGGGAATAACTATGCCACGACAATCTGACCAGGACACACAGCTTGGAGGAGTCTGACCTCAGTTACCTTAGCTCATGGAGGATGACCATTCCTGGTCACCTTAGGCCACTGTTAACCAAGGATGGGAGACTAAAACTTCCAGGGTAACACGTAAGTACTACCTGTGTGTTGTTCATTTAATGGACACTTGCCAAAAACAAAAGGGTAACTAATGTTTGGGCAGCCAGCCACTCTGTCCAGCTTGATAAAAATTGACTATCTGAATCTAAATGTCTAAAGTAGAAAGGAATAGGAATAGTGGAAATACAAAATGCCTTCCCCCAAAAAGAGAAATTGCACTTAAAGGGACTTGCAATGTGACAACAAGCCAACATAAGAGATGACTCCAATCTCCCCAGTCCTGAGTCATAATCTGAATAGGTATTTAAATCATAGATCCACATTATGTAGCAGACCCAATGTTTATCATATCATGGAAGAAACATAAAAAGATGAAAAGAAAAAAGGAGAAGCCTGTGAATTCATGAACTTTCTGCAGAAACACTAATCACTTAATAACATTTGAGAGAGGGAAGCAGAGCAGATCCAAGCAGTCAGCCAAGCAAATGAGAGAAACTGCTCCTCTCATCCCATTCCCAGAATCGGAGACCATTTCCATTTGAGAACCGTTTCCAATGCACCGTTGTCACTCCTTCAGCAAGACAGAAAGGACAGCAAAAACTGTAGTGGGTGCCTGTGGGTTCCAGTCTAACCCAGAGTTTCTTTTTGCCCTACCTTAGAATTAACCTTCCACACTGTGGACAGCGATGCCTGTATGGTATTTTTAGTCTCTTACCCACACAATCATAATAAAAGAACTATACCAAAATGTCAGGGCAAACAGTGGAGAGCTGAAAGCACGCCCATCAATCATGTGCATTCTGATTGGCTCCTGGGTCTCATCCAGGTCACATTATGATTCCTTTATTAGTGTTTAAGGTCAACAGGAGACAAGCAAGTGCATCCTATATCAGGAAGTGTAGTGAGTCTCAGGAGTGAGATATTTGGCTTTAGCAGGCACTGTGGCTGTGACTCGGAAATCCAGGGAAATGAGTTAAGCTCAGTCAGACTCCAGGCGCCGCGCTGCCTCACAGCAGATAGAATGAGGCAGAATAATAGAAGCCTTCCTGCCATTCTCCACGTTAGCTTGAATTCCGGTCAGCCCTTCCAGTTGAATTTCAGGAGACTGTTTTCTATTCAGCCCCCATGCTGCAGACTGTAATTCACGGGAAGGGGCTCCAGGGAAAGGCTGGCCCCAAGTTCAGACTGGGCAGTGCCAGGGGAGCCCTCCTGCAGGAAGACAGATTAAGAGGATTGTGTACCATTTGGTGGGGGAGTACAAAATTTAGTGCCTATGCTGTGCTCCCATAGAAATCACTGCCTGGCTGACTTGGGCCTGGCAACCACACACAACCACAAATACTTATATTTCCACCCACTCCCTCGCACTGGGCCTAACTGCAGCTGCTTAAATCCAGTGGAGAAGGAAAGTCAGGCAATGGCCCTGTCTTGCACTCACTGGGAGCCTACGTCCTGGTAAGATAAGCCCTCAGACTGTCTGATTTGGGCTGGGCTCAATACAACTCCTATATGAGGTCCTAAAAATTCAGGTGATCTCACTAGAAGCTGATTCCACAGCCTGAAAATTTTTCCTTTATGATATAAGAGTAAAACATACTTGTTAAGGGCGATGGAAAGACTAGCAAAAGTCAGTTCAAAAAGGAAGACTTTTTATTTCTTTAAATTCATGAAAGTATCACTAGTTATTACATGGGCAAAGTTGGCAGTAACCTCCTCACTTCTAAGAATTTCATCTTCACATTCAGAACTAGAAGCAGTAGTAAAATCTTCAACCTGTGCAGGGTTATGATGTAACATTGCACTGTAAAATTTGGAGTACAAGAGTTCATATAAATGGTCCTGCATTTGATCTTTAATATTGGAAGTAAAGAATGATTTAGAACTTAGACTTTTTCTTGTGACTGATGAGCTGCCAGTTCTTTACCTCTGTCTGCTCTGGCCCCATGCACATGTACAAGAAGCTGGTTCAGGAAGGCCCAACTTCAGTGCGACCAAGGTCTCTGGGTGGGGACTGCGTGAGAAGCTCTTGCCAGGCTGTTTCCCCTCCAAAACCCTTAGGGCTTTGTAGTGTTTGACACAATGTAGGTGGTCAGTAAACGTTTATTGAGTGACTAATGAGTAGAGAAGCCAACTGAGGCCATGACCACATGTTACCAAACATTTAAAAGAAAGAACAAACCCAGAAATAAAATGAACAGTTTAATATTACAGATGCCTGGATAATTAATATCCTAAAGATCACATGATCTTAAAGAGCACTCCTGGTACTAAAATTCTTTTTTGAAATTTTTTTGAAATGGTGAGTTTTCTTTTCACTTTTTTTAAATTAGCACATTATAATCATGCACAGTAGTGGGATTCATTACGCCACATTTGTACGTGCACATAACCATAATTTGATCAGTCTCATTTCCCAGTATCTTCCCTTTCCCCTTCCTCCTCCCTTCTCCCATCCTCTTGCTCTGCTCTACTGATCTTTGAGTTTTGTGTCACAAGAGATATTTAAGCATTTTGTGGTTATTCTTTGAAAAAGTGCCATGGCCTGAGACCATGGCAGGATGTTTCTTCTTGGTAGGAACAGGCCGAGCAGCTGAGACCATCATCTGCCTGATCCAGCAGGGCTTGACTGAGTTAAGAACTTGTTCTAAGTGATCACAGAGGACACACATGATGAGAAAGCCTTGTCTGGGGGCCCATTTACTCTGTGTGTGCCATAGCGGGGGAAGAGGTTGTGGCGCCATGTGTGAGAAGTGCTAAACGAGGGGGTTTCAGATCACAGCTTCTGGAGCCTGGGGACAGCAGTGTGGGCACAGACACCATGCCAGGGGACAGTCCAGAGTGTGTGGCCTCCACTCATGGGCAGTCAGGCACTGCTGAGCACACGCAGCCTCCAGCAATCTGCCACCAAGGGATGCTTTCCAAAATCGTGACCTCATCAGGCTGGAGTTTTGACATTTGCTCAAGTACACATCACTGGTCATTTGAAACTATGTCAGGTAAATAAAATATAACTTCCTGATGATGTTTGGTGCTGTAGAGGATAGATGGTCTGGCTGGGGAAGGGGGAGGAATCTTCATAAAGTCTTAAAACCCCACCAGGCATTTTGGACATCAAACATCAATTACACTGTAGCACTTTGATGAGTTAAGAGTAAGCGAATCAGAACCAGATGGATTAAATTCCCCTTGAAATACACACAGGATTAAAAATTAAGAGTAGCAATGCTAGACACAATGCATTGTGTCCAATGCTAGCCCAAGCATTTGAAACAAAAGCTTCACAAGAGATCCTTGACAATTAAGTGACCATTCAGCCACCATTCTAAATTCTAAGGTGCATGAATAGATGGAGTTTCACGTGTAAAAAGTAGAGAGAACATATTTCCTGGAAAATCAGGAGTGGACCAAAGGGGAAAAAAAAATTCTTTCAACATGTGTTTTATTTACTTGCTTAGATAAATAAGTTCACATGAAATTCCATAGTGAAGGTTTATCAAGTTACAAGTGGGTAGAAATGAACAGTTGCATATGTGTGCATACAGACTGGCCCAGGGACTTAATTAAAGACACTTGATCAAGTTTGACAGATCTTAATAGGTACTTTAAATGCACACACACGTGCACGAAGACGTCTCGTGTCAGTGTGGTGCGTCCTGACCCCAGGGTGCAGATTGGCAGTCGGGGAGCTGCTTTTCTTGGTGATTACTCACTGACCCAGGCCCCCCACCCCAACCCCACACCCAGGCTTCCTGTTCGGCCTGTGACAGCAGGCAGGGCTGAGCTGCAGGCACTTGGAGAGCACCACCCCAGCATCTCAGTGCCCTCTAGCTTGCACGCCAGGCTGCAGAGTAAACAAACCAGGGGCTTCAATTTTATGCCTAGTAGCCTTGGTGGTGTTCCTGCCACAGCCGCGTTTGCTCTGTTTATTTACTCACTGTTTTGCAGGGCTCCTCGGGGATGTTTGAAGTCAAGGTTCTGGATTCCCAGATGGTCTGTAACGAGGTAGTGATGGCTTCAGGAAAAGTGATCACCCTCGCTTATATCATCATGCTCCCAAAGTGCTCCTCAGTCATTCTCCAGGGCAAGAATTGAAAGCACGAGCTGGGAGTCTTATGGATTTGAATTTAGCTCACATCTGCACCATTTGCATATCACTATGATTTGGACAAATGTTCCCCCAAAGGCCTCTGGAGCTATAGGGAGGTGGGGCCTACTGGGAGGAAGTTAGGTCACTGGGGGTGTGACCTTGAAGGGGATATTGGCCACTTCCTCTTTTTTTTCCACTTCCTGCCCAACATCAGGTGAACAGTTTCCTCTACCATGCACTCCCACCATGATGTGCTGCTTCAGCATAGGCCCAAAAACAATAGGGGGAAAAAAATGGGGGCTGGGGCCAGGGGTATAGCTCAGTTGGTAGAGTGCCTGTCTGGTAAGCACAAGGCCCTGGGTTCAATCCCCAGCACTGTAAAAAAAAAAAAAAAAACAATAGGGGAAAAAAAAAGGAATAGGCCAATGGACCATGAACTGAAACTCCAAACCTGTGAGCCAAACTGAATCTTCCCTATTTTTAAGTTGATTAATCTTGGGTATCTGTTGTAGTAATGGAAAACTGACTCATGCACATATGAACATGAGAAAACAACTCATTTTTTTGAACCAGTTACCTCATCCAGAAAATGAACAGAGCAATACATCCTTACAAGTTAGAGAACACATGAAAAATACCTAGCATGTGATCCTGCTTCAGAAACCAACACTACCCATTTTATTAAGTGGAATACTCTTTTTCCTTTGGTCATCAGACATAGTGAGTCAAAGCAAGTGAGGAAACCTCACTGTCATAGTCTACTGTTCAGTTACTGAGACAAACATGGTAAATCCAAAGGTTAGACTGAGCTCAGCTCCTTGAATTGCAAACTGGATGCCCCATTAACATCTTAATGATTGCAGGAGAACATCTGCAGTAGTTTCCTAGCACTGTTAAGTTTGAGAGTTTGAGGTCAGATGAAATTTGCTGGATCATTAAAACGAAGTAAGAAAGTGAGGTTACAAATTTCTAAATTTAAGTTTTAATGTTCTAACCCTATGCATAAAATACAAATTTATTTATGGATCTGAAAATATAAGCATGGAAATTGAGAGAAAAAAATAAATGAGATGATCTCAAATTTAAGGTCTTCTGGCTGGGCACACTCAAGAGCCTGAGGCAGAAGGATCAAAAGTATGAGGCCAACCTGGGCAACTTAGAGAGAGACCCTGCCTCAAAATTAAAAAATAAATAAAATGGCTGGAAATGTAGCTCAATAGTAGAGTACCTCTGGGTTTAATCCTCAATACCAAAAACAAACAAACAAACAAAAACAGAAAATAAGAGTTGGTATGGATGTGGAGAAATTGGAACTTTCATGTACTGTTGGTAGGAACACATAAAATGTGCAATGGCTAAGGAAAACAGTATGGCAGTTTCTCAAAAAATTAAAATAGAATTGCCATATGATTCAGCAATTCTACTTCTGGGTATGTCTTAACTTAATCCATTTTCTGTTGCTCCAACAGGATAACAGAGACTGGTTGATTTATAAAGAAAAGAGGCTAATTTTGGCATATGATTCTGGAAGACCAAGGGCATGGTGCTGGCATTCTCTCAGTTCTGGTGAGGGAGGACCTAATGACAGAAAGGAGGGTGGGCATGTGAAAAAGAGAGGGAGCATAGGAGTTGACCTGCTTTATAACAATCTAAGAACACATCCATTTCTTCAAGAAGGGTATGAATGCATTCATTAGGGCTCTGCCCCCTGACCATGACTCCACATGGCTCTTAAAGGACCCACCTCTTTTCAACACCATTTCTGAATTAGTCAGGGTTCTCTAGAGGAACAGAACCAATAGGAGGTATGATTATAAAAAGGGGATTTATTAGGTTGGCTTATACTACCAAAAGCTGGATTGTCCACAGTGTCCACAACGGCCATCTGTAGGCTGGAGAACTGGAGTAACCAGTAGCTGAACAGGGATCGATGATGCAGCACAGTCTGAGACTGAAGGCTTCTGGAAGCTCCCTAGAGAATCACTGGCAGAGTCTGCTTTGGAAGAATAAAGGAGAATCTAATGTCCTCAGGTGATTGCAGCAACCATCATTCAAGAACCCATTCAAGGGCTGGGGTTGTAGCTGAGTGGTAGAGTGCTTGCCTGGCATATGTGAGGCACTGGGTTTGATTCTTTACACCACATATAAATAAATGAATAAAATAAAAGTTCTATCAACATCTTAAAAAAATGTTTTTAAAAAAAGAAAGAACCTATTCAAGAAGAATGAAGTTTGCATCTGCTGCTTCTTCCTTGTTCTTTCAACTTTTATTCTATCCAAGCCTCCAACAGGTTGGATGGTGCCACCCATGCTTGGGGAGGGTCTCCTCTTCAGTTCCTATCTCATGTGCCAATCATTTCTAGACACACCTTCATTGACACACCCAGAAGCCTCCTAATCTTGGGCATCTCTTAATCCAATCAAGTTGACATTTCAAAGTAACCATTACAATTACATTGGGTACCAAGCTTCAATGTGAGTTTTGCAGGGATAAACTACCTCTAAACCATAGCAATATCCAAAAGAAATGAAAGCAGGGTCTCAAAGAGATATTTGTATCCTATGTTCATAGCATCATTACTTACAATAGCCAGTAAGTGTCCATGGACAGATAAATGGATGAACAAAATGTGATACAGACATACAATGGAGTACTATTCATCCTTAAGAAGGAAGGAGATTCTAGCACATGCTACAACATGAATGAACTTAAGTGAAGTACACTAGTTAGAAAAGGACAGCTAGTGTATGATTCCATTCACATGAAGTACCTAGAGTAGTTAACTTCAGAGACAGAGGAGAATAATGGCTGCCAGGTCTGGTGGTGAGAGGAAAGGATGTTGCTGTTTAATGGCTCTAGGGTTTCAGTTTTGCCAGAAGAAAAGTTTTCTAGAGACTAATTGCCACAACAAGGTGAAAGAATTCAGAACTTTTAAAAGGTTAAGAGGATAAATTTTATGTTACATGTATTTGTTCACAGTTTTAAAAAATCAGATTATGCGAGAGAGATTTTTGGCAGAGCTTCATGGCACCCCTCATGAAGAAACTCTAGTACTATCACTGAATATCTCTGCTAAAAAAGAGATGATCCTCAAAAACTATTACTATTTCAGCCTTAAGAAATAATGTTGAACGTAACATTAAATGCCTGCTTCCATGTTTCCAACAAGCTTACACAGCAAAGAGTGAACCAGTTCAGAAATGAGGAATTAGTAGAGTTCAAATGTTAGGCAGTAGAGGGAAAGGGAATTGGATGTATGCATTACATTTATTACCTTCAATGTTCATAATCCTATTGGTCAGAACTCCCATCCATGAGTTGCACATAAATGGATTCAATCAATTGAGAATGAAAAAAAAAAATACTTGCATATGTACTGAGCATACATAAACTTTTTTCCTTGTTATTATTCACTAAACAATACAGTGTAACAACTACTCACATAGCATTTACATTGTATTAGGTATCATAAATAATCTAGAACTGATTGAAAGTAGACAGAGGAATGTGCATAGATTATAGGCAAACACGATGCCATTTTATGTAAGATCCTTGAACATTCACAGATTTAGATCTATTTTGAGGGGATGTCCTGAAATATGCTTTTGCATGTTGGCATATTTGAAATTTTTCCATACATAGTTTTTCATTTGCTTAAATCATAGAAGTATATGTGCATTGTAAGGTGAATAATTTACATGTTAAACATATTTGTTCTATTGATGTATGTGCAATTGAAGCGTGAGAAACTTCAAAAAACAAAACATTTCTATGTAGCATACCTGATGTGCAATATGGAGCTAACAATTGGCATGAAATATTTAACATTTATCAAGGATTTGCTGTGTACTAGGACCTATTTCAGTACTGTGTATACACTGATTCCTTTAAACCTCAAGTCATGTATGAGAAAGGTGCTATTATTATCCTTATTCTATAGATGAGGAGTATGTACAGGGAAGTGAATGAATTTCCCAGGGTTGCAGAGCTATTGTCAGAAACAGAATCTGAACCCAGGCAGTCTGCCTCCAGCGTCTATATCAAAAGCCCAAAGTAATCAAGCATTTAGGGGGTAGAGGTGGTGGTGGTTGTGGTGTGCAATGCGTGTGTGATGGAGTTACATTTCTAGATTATTGTCTACCAACCGAAGAACAAGAATTTTGGGACTACCAGTGTGGTTAAGATGTTTCAGTGTTGTTCATTGCTCTCCCAATTCAACATTAAAATTACCTATAACATAAAAAATAGCCATCATCTTATATACCACTGTGTCCCAATTGCTATGCCATGAATTTCATATGCCATGATTATCATGTATTATGTCCTGTCAACTTACGATAACACTGTAAAAGAGACTTGGTTACTCTCATTTGCAGTTGAAAGAAACTGAAGACTGTGAAATTTAAGTGACACAGCCACATCAATGTTTATACCAGCTCAATTTACAATAGATTAACTATGTGGAACCAACCCAGGTGCCCTTCAACAGATAAATGGATAAAGAAAATGTGATATATATTCACAATGGAATATTACTCAGTCATAAAGAAGAATGAAATTATGGCATTTGCTGGTAAATGGATGGAACTGGATACTAATTTCATACTAAATGAAATAAGTTAATCCCCCCAAACCAAAGGCCAAATATTCTCTTTGATATGTGAATGCTAACACACAATAAGGGGGGAAAGAGGGAAGAATAGAAGTTCATTGGATTAGACAAAGGAGAATGAAGGGAAAGGAGGGGGGATGGGAATAGGAAAGACAGTAAAATGAATCAGACATAACTTTCCCATGTTTGCGTATGAATATATGACCAGTGAAACGCCACATCATGTACAACCACAAGAATGGGATCCTAATTAGAATAAGCTATACTCCATGCATGTATGATATGCCAAAATACACTCTAATGTCATGTATATCTAAAAAGAACAAACAAAAAAAATTTTTTAATGAGAGAAAAAAAAGTGCTATCATATAGATTTAAAGTTAGATCAGAGGGACCACAGAATTGGAAGAGACCTTAGAAGGTACTGAATTTAATCTCCATTTCAAGAAACTCCGATGGATGCTTGCCAGCCTCCATATGGATACTCCAGCACTGTGGAGCTCTCTGCCACCTGTAGAGGTGACAGGCTGTCTGACAGTGGGACTGTGGGGATGCTCTGTTCCTTCTCATCATAAGTCCACCTCCTCCTGCCTTCCCTCCGCCTCCCCCTTCCACTTTTGTGACTCAGAACCAAACAGAGTGACCTAACCACTCTTCTGAAAGATGATCCCAATTTGTCATTTGCACATTGGTGTTTCCACGTGACTCAGACACAAATTCTTCCTGGCTTAGCTGGTGGCAGGGTAGCATAGAAGAGAAGATGACTTCACTATTCAAATTCTCACTCAGTTACCTGTGACTTCTGAGTCCCATGGAAATCGCTAAACTTTAATTTCCACATCTTCAAAATGATTTTACAGGTTAGTTTTGAGGGTGAGAATGAGATGTAGAGATAAAATAGTAGCATGTCGAAGTCCCTTCACAAACATGAGCTATTGTTTAACGTTAACCTTTTCTTTGGTAAAAAGGTGGGGTTTTTTTCCTTTCTTTCTTTTATCTCTTTTTTTTTTTTTTTTTAACCAGGCTAGTGTTATGGTTTGGATTTGTAATGTCCCCCAAAGTCTCATGTGTTCACAGGTGGGGTTTTGGAGAGGCAGTTGGATCATGAGGCCTCTGACCTCAATAGGTGTTAATCCACTGATGGTTGAATGGAATACTGGGAGATTGTCCTAGCTGGAGGAAGTAGGTCACTAGAGGGTGTGCCCTGGAGGGGTTTAATCTCTCTGGTCCTTCTCCTCTCTCTCACTCTTTCTCTCTCTCTCTCTAGGAGTACCAAAATCTACTTTACAAAACAGTGGTTTCTTCAGATAAGTGTCTTCCCCTCCTTTCAGCTCAGTGCTTATTCCTCAGTAACTTTAGAGTAAAGAACACCACTGGGATGGTCATAGGGAATTGTCCTTAAAAATGTATTATCTCCTCCTTCCATAGTCATACAGCTGTGGCTGGAATGTGACTCTGCAGTCAGGACTGCATTTACCCAGCTCCTTTTGCAGCAGGGTGGTCATGTGACTTGGCTCTTGCCAATGGAATGTGAGCAGAAGTGAAGTGTACAAGTTCTGCCTCGTTTGCTTAAGAGGAACTCATTGGCCTTGAATTATTTCCCCTTCTCCCTTTCTCTGGAGACTGTAAAGACTAGAGTGACCTTGGAGCTACCACATGGAAGATGGAAGTGCTGCTATTAGTTTGCCATTAACCTCATGGACCAGAGCAGCCCACTGGCCTGAAATACTGGCCTTGGAGTTGTTAATGAGAGTCAAATTAACTTTGTTGTTTTTTGAGTCATACAATCTGTTTTAGTCAGCTATTTCGCTGCTGTGACTAAATGATCTGACCAGGACAATTATAGAGGAGGAAAGGTTTATTTGAGGGCTCATGGTTTCAGAGGTCTTAGCCCATAGGAGGTAGGCTTCATTCCTCAGAGCTCGAGCTAAGGCTGAGCATCATGGCAGGAGAGGGTGGCGGAGGGAATCAGCTCACATCATAGGGAAACAGAGAGAGAAAGAGAGTCTTTACTCTCCAGATACAAAATATATACTCCAAAGCCACACCCCAATTCAAGACTCCTCCAGCCACACCCTACCACTTCAATTAATCCCATCAGGGATTAATTCTCTGAGGGTTAAGACTCTTGCAACCCACTCATTTCTCCTCTGAAATTTCCTGCATTGTCTCACAGGTTAGCTTTTGGGGGACACCTCATATCCAAACCATAATGCAATCATTCGATTTTCTCAAAGCTACATACCCACTTGTTCTACCTACTGCAGCTCTGAAATTCTGTTTACTGTCTGAAGTCAAAATATTCATTTGTTCCCTTTTATTCAATAAGAGTTAGTTATTTTATTGGAGCCACTATTCCAGAGAGAAGAATAGAGAAAAATTAATCCTAGAAGTCCTTTGTCCTGGGAATAACAAACTGGAATTTTAAGTGATTTCACGTCTTGGGCAATGCCAGCCCAGACCTAATTCCCAGATTCAGTTAAGATTAGACCAGTGCCCTGAAGAGGCAGGACAGCCAGAGAATGTCTTTGCTCCATTCCACTCTAAGTCCCAAAAAACCACCCACTCCAATCTTGTCTGAGCTTCCAGACACTTCCTTATCTTAAAACATACACAATAAACTGTGTTTCATCCATACAGCCTTTTTGCTCTACTACTTCAAGCATTATGTGTGACCTGTCTTGGTATGGAAACTATCCGTTTTAGGGAAAAGCCCCTGCTTCTCTGATCTGAGTTGGGGATCTGGCAGTTGCAATGAGAGCCATAACTGTGAACCATGGCCTGTTTCCATTATCTCTAATATGCTCTGTGCCTGGGAAATCCTGTGGGACACTGGCCGTGGGGAGAGGGGATGAAGAAATAGTATTCACCAGAACATGCAGGTCAATTTCCTCAAGTGAGGAACTTGTCTAACATCCTGAGGCTTCGTCCAAAAGAGTTAGTGTACTTAATGTACTGATAAGACTAATGCATAGAATCACTGTCTAGAGATCCAAGGCTGCTTTTCAGAGGCAACTTCCATCTTTCTGACTTTTAGTTTTCCTGGCCATACACAAAGTATAAATCACAATGTTTATAATCTGTAAAATAATAAAATAGTAGTAATATTATTGCAACGTTTTGCCACCATTATGAAATGATAGGGATTTATTAAGTTTAATGCATGTTAAGCTAATCTTTTAAGCTCACTCTCCAAATTCTCTACTGACTGGCTTCCCCATCTCAGGTGATGGCAGCACCATCTTTACCATTCCTTAGGCCAAAACCTCAGTGTCATCCTTGACTCTTCTTTCTCTCCCATCTCACAACCAACACCTCAGGAAATTCTGCCAGCTCTGCTTTCAGAATTTATCCAGAATTTGATTCCTTTGCAGCACCTCCACTGCTATCACTCTGGCGAAGCTGCCAAGATCTCTTGTATGGATTAAGTGGCCTCTTAACTCTTCTCCCTGCTTCCTCCCCATTCCCAACACACACACACACACACACACACACACACACACACACACACACGCATGCACACCATATATTTTCAACAGGGTAGCCACAGTGATCCTTTTAAGCTATAAACTGGGCCATTTAACTCCTCTGCTAAAACTTCCATAGAGCTCTCCATTTTGCTCTGAACAAAAGCCCAGGTTATATTGCAGCCTATAGAGCCCCCATTACCTTCTGACCTCATTGTCTTCTACTGTCTCCTCTTCTCAGATCCAGTGGCTTCCTTGTTACCCCTGAACCACACCAGACATGCTCTTCTCATAAAGTCCCTTGCTCTAGCTCTTCCTCAGCACTGTCTCCTTGGTGTTGCTTGGAGAGCTCCCTCCCTTTAAGTCTTGGCTCAAATCAGTCTTCCTGGATAAAGTCTACTCTGACCACCCCATGCATACTGACACTCGCCTCCCTGCCCAGTGACTCTATTCAGTTTTTAAAATAGCATTCACTACCTTCTAACATGCAGGTACTTTATTTCCTATGTTTATTGCACTCCCACCATAATTTTGATGACAAGGATCATGAATGCATCTCAAACCCTAGAACACCCTATTACACATAGCAGGCACCGTGTGTATGTTTGCTGGAAGAATGGCTGAACAAAATCTTCATGTGGTGAAGGTGATTGTTTTATGAATGTTCAAAGAACTGGGATGTGACTAATTCATCCAGAGCCTGTGGCTGCGGAAGACACTTCCTTTCCTAAAAGGAGGGGTATGGCAAAGGAAAGTACGGGAACTTGAGGGGAAGCCTTTTCAGAAAGTGGGAAGACAGCCTGGTAAATTCTTCCTGTGTTCCGGGATGATTGACTGGGGTGCTGAGAATGCTGTTTTTGGAGTGAGGACTTGCTGTTATGTTTAGTTAGAATCCAAGTCATTGAGAAATGTGTGCAGATTGAGTTCCCTACCTCCTGCATGGATATTTCCTCATCTGATTTCAGGTGTTCTCTACTTGGTTGTTGGTTTTGTCATTGAGGGATTGAAGTGCCCTGTGACTGTCGGGGTGATGCACATGGGGTATCTTGAATCACTGGTCGGTTCCTTGCTCACTTACCTCCAGGCTGGAATGGAGAACAGGCAGTGGAACCTGAGGAGCATTCTGTGTATGCAGTCTGTTCCCCTCTGATCCCAGGACTACCTTGCCTATGGTAGAATTCGAGTCAGGAGAGAAGTGCAGGCAACTTAGTAAAGAGCAAAAAGTGTATATCCATGAGGGAGGAAGGAAAGGAAGACTTGCCATGGCAGGAAGATGGAGAGTGAATGGGAACAGATGGGTTGAAGCAGAGAGGGGAAGACAGGTCGAGAGGTGGAGGCAAATGCAGGACTGTGAATTTGCTGTGTGCGCTCCTCACTTCCTGGTGTTTTCATGCATTATGTTCCCTGGTGACATGAGGAACATGCTATTTATTTTTTTCTCCATAAAACATGGGAAAAACTACTCCATCACTCAAATTTGAAGGTATTGCCAGTAAGGGAAGAAAATACTTTTCTAAAATCTGCAAGCACAAGTCTCTTTAAAAAATGTAAAGATTCAAAGACTCTAAAATGACACTCAGATCACGAACACACTTTCTGAGACACTCATGTTGGACTTCTAGCCTGAGGGAGACATACTCCCTCCCTCCCTCCCACTGAGGCAGTTCACACCACCTCCCTCAAGCTGGTCTTGGTGACTGAGAAATTTATGAACAGCAAATTGCCTTTGCTCAGTTGCCTTGTGAATACGTGCACTGCAGAAACGGCAGGAACTGTGAGGCAGCAACGTATTGGCAGAAGTTAAAGAACTTATTTTTTTTTTTCCAAATTAGGGAGAACATATATGAAAGAGACTTTTCAGATCCTGGGAGTGTCCAGTATAGTTCCAGCAGCCTATTGAAAGGCCCTGTGTTGTCTAAACAGCCTCCTGTAGGGTAATTGCCATAGCAGCGCATATAAAAAGAACATTGGAAAGGTGCAAAAGTCATTAACAGAGGAGAAATAGGAAGCAATCAGCAACACTTTAAGCAAATTATTACCATGAAATTACACTCCCAGCTTGAGATAAGTGTCCTGGATCTGTTAAAGCCATATACACCTCACTGGCTGAGCTGCGACTGAGGAAAGTTTTCCTCTTTGGTTTATTTATGAAGTGTTAGGCCATGATGGACACGATGCTAGAGGGAAGGGGGGCTGCCTACTTCTTCCCGGGCCTCCTTCAAAGACATGCTTCCTGTATGGAGGACTTGTGAAGAGAGGCTGTGCACAAATTCATTGCACAAGAGGCCACCTTCAGGGATGAAATGGAAATCTATTGGGCCAACTGTAGTTTACTCCAAAAGTCATCTAGTGGAAAAAAGCCCAAGACTCTTTCTTGGATCACCATGGGGGTCAGGATGGGGGAACTGGCTGCCAGGGTTAACACATCATGGCTTGACACCTCATGGTTCCCTTTTCCAACCCACTCAGCTATCAGTATGGTGGTAAAGGTTGCTTTCCCCTTTCCAAGAGTCGTGGGCCTCACCAGATCCACTTCACCATGTTGACTCTTCTGCAACTCTGCCTATTTTAGCTCCCGTAATCCCCTGTGGTCTCTCCTTTGAGATCAACTCTTCAAAATTCTCAACTCCCATGACTCAGGCAATTGTGGGTAGTGTCGTCACCCACTCCCTTGTGAAGTTCTCATTCCTGAACTGAAGTTTGGTCTGCTCAGGTCCCCTGCCTCCACTGCCCTACCTCAGTGGATAGCCCATTTCACTTGGAGGGCAGAGTAGATTTCCCCTTCAGGAAACCTCCTTGCAGCCTAATTGGCTGTTTTTAAGCCTATGTCTGGCTGCATTTGAACCCAATGGGCTACACTGCTGTGCTGCTCTTCAAGGAAGTAGGCGGGTACCCTGGGGCCCTAGCTATGCTGATGGGTAGTGGGATTTTCTGGCAGACACCTGAGTCTCTGCCCCTAGTGTTCCCAGCATCTGCCCAGCACTCTCCCATCACATTTGTTTCCTGAAGGCGTCATCCCATCTCTGAGCTACCCAGCCCAGAGGCCATGCTAATTCTCTATTACACTTTCCCTTTTTCCTTCTTGTAATAATCACAAGGAAATCTGTGGGAAGTAAGACTTCATTTTTTTAAAAAAGATTTAAGACTTTGAGTGGAACCCTGGGTGCCTACCTTTGCCAAGAGGTAGGGAAGGGGTTGTAATATATACAATGCCCAATGAATTCAAACTTACAGAATAATAAAGACTTAGTAAAAGTACAAGGAATAAAGTTTATGGATCTTGACATTGTTGCAATAGGGGCTTTTCTTACCTATACACCTTAAAATCTTAGAATTATAGAATACTATCATTGGAAGGGAACGTAGAAATTACTATCTCTAATCTGACAATGAAGATAATACTATCTACAAGAATCTACAAGATTGTCATCCAGTCTCTCAAACCTTCTAGAATCTTAAAAATACTGTCCATTTCAGTTTAAACAGATGAAACATTGTTAGCTATTCTATTCTAACATCTAAACACCTCCAAGTACTACCATTTTACTTCTGTTTTGCCTTCTAGAGATAATGTGAAAAACTAATAATCTAGTAGCTGAAAGAAACATAGACAAAATGTACAAAACCATTCTTTGGATCTTCTTTCCAAATGAGGCCTCTTTACTTTACTTCTTTTAATTCTTCATTATATGGCATAGTTTCAGATTATTTTCCATTTTGTTGTCTATTCTGGATGCAACTTTTAAAATTTGGTTCCAAGTTGTGATCATGTTACTGCCAAGGAGTTCAATTGCTGAAGAAGATTCACAGAACCCAAATGGAAAATGCTTATGAATCTTTATTGTAGGCACAAAGATGCAGCACAGCAATAACATTAAAGAGATACATCACTTGTCTCACAGCAAGGGGTCTGGAGAGTCTGGGCCAACTTCTAATTGTCCTCCCTCTGAAAAGGTCATTCTAGATGTGCTTTCTGTCCTGGACACGTGCAAATAACAATTCCCGACCAGAGAGCTGAAAATGTACTTGTGACAAGGATCCTTATGCCTTCCTGGTCATGTGGGCACATTCCTTGCTCTGTAACCAGATCCAAGGGCAGAGCCCTCTGGGGATCTCACCAAGACCAGGTATAGATAATCAATCTCAGAGTTATTGGTAAACAGTGGTGACAAGCCAGTAAAACCACCCTTCCCTCGAATTAGTGGTTTCGAAGCAGCACTATTCTTTAGCAAAGTTCATGCTGTGTAGATTCCTTTCTTACTTCAGCAACATGGCTCAGCCAATTCCAGGCTTGTTGGAATTGACACTCAGAAGTGGCCTGACTAGCTCAGGGTGTGGGGGGTTAATGTCTCCCCTGTTCTGGATGCTGTCATTTACCATTCATTTCTAAATATTCTCCATGATTCCCTTTCTCAGCAGAAATCACGGACACTTTTCGATAGGTCAGACTAAGGATGAGCCAATCTTGTTGAAACAGGAAGTAGAACCAAAGCTTTATTTCATTAGCTAGTGAGATACTAACACGCTCTTGTCTTGCAGTTCAGAGACAGTTCCAGCAGCATCATATCTACTTGCTTTTGCCTTGACTCTGGCTCCATCTGGACCCTGCTTTGTATTTCACTATGGCTCCCTGGTTCCTTACTTGTACTCCAGTCCTATGTTTCATTTGTCATAACTGCATACTTGTGACCCATGATATTTTTGCTAACCCCATCCAGAGTCTGAGGTTCTGCTAAGAATAAGCTTTTTCTCCAAAACTGAAGTATTAACAGGGAACCTTCTTCCCAATCTCCAAGGGCAGATTTCCTTAGGTGGCCACAGGCTCTCAATGAATCCCTTAGGTCTCTAGCTGTCCTTATGGGGCTATCTTTCTGTCCTTAACTAATTTGGTCATTTTCCATTGCTATAACAGAATACCTGAGACTGAGTTACTTATAAAGAAAAGAGGTTTATTATCTGAAAGTTCTGGAGGCTGGGAAGGTCAATACCATGGTGCTGATATTAGCTCAACTTCAGGTGAGGGATCTGGCTGCATCATGACAAGGAGGGAGAGCAAGTGAGCACATGCAGAAGAGATGGAATATGAGGAGCAGCCTCACTCCATTACCATGTGCTTCCCATTCCTGTGAAAGGGAGAACTTACCCACTCCTGAAAGAATGACCCCAGTCCCCTGAGAGCAGCATTAATCCCCTTTAGGATGACACAGTGACCCGAATCCCTCTAAAAGGTCACCTCCTCTCAACACCACTACTTTGGGAATCTAATGGGAACAAGAGTTTCAGAGGGGGCAGCCTATATTCAAACCACAGTGCCAACTAAATTCCAGGTGCCTATCATCACAGACTCTTCTTAATAAGATCCCAGTCAGAGGAGGTCTGGATTAAAATGTTTCAGGTAAGAATAATTCTGCAGAAGAAAAGTTAAATTAAACTTGCAAACCAGGTACACAGCAACCTTAGAGTTTTAGATTGGGAAGGAAACAGATTGTCTAGCATGGTTTCTTTTAAAGTTTTGCTTTTATTCTATTAATTCTATTTTGAGCAACTGAGTCTTTTGTTTTTATCAATGGAATATTGCATAATTTATGTGAAATTAATCAAAATGGATCAATAAGGAAAGGGGAGGGGGAGGAATTTGATTCAGAACATACAGGCCATTTGGGATCCTGTCAGGCTTTCTCTTGTGAGGAACCCCTAGGAACCCCTGTAGTGTAATTTGAGAACTGTTAGTCTATTCCAGTGGCTTTGTTTATTTTTGTTGTTTATTTTTTCTCTTTCCACATTTTTTTGGTACATCAGTTATCCACGATGATGGGATTTGCTGTTACATATTCGTACATGCACACTACGTTACAACATAATTTGGCCCTTCCCTCTCCCTCCCCACCTCCCACCGCCTAATCCCTTTCCTCTACTGATCTCCTTCCTGTGGCTTTATTTTAAAGAGAGTACTTGAAGGCCTCAGATATTAGAGATTTCCATAACATCAATCAGAATAGTGAGCTTTGGTTATTATGTTTGTACCTCTTAGGGTTCAGGAATCAGGCTGTAAAACGACCAAGCCCATGTTCCATTCTATTGAATTCATTTCACTTGCATTTTTGAGCGTATATTGCATGCAGGATACTGTACGAATGCTCCAGGACAGGCAGAAGGGACCAAGGCTCAGATGCTGACTTCTGGGAACTCATATACCAAAGGGAGCATTCATAGCTAGAAGGCCAGGAGTTAAGAATAGTGTAATTCAAAGCATGGAACAACCTGAAAAATAGGGTTTTAAAAAGTAAGTGTATTAGAGTTCTCTAGAAAAACAGAATAAACGTGGGGTGGGGTGTGTGTGTGTGGGTGGGTGTATGTGTGTGGAGAGAGAGGGAGAGAGAGAAAATTTATTTTAAGAAAATGATTCATGTGACTGTGGGGACTGGGAAGTCTGAATTCTGCAGGGCAGCCAGGAAGTTGAAGATTCAGGGAAGAGCTCCTGTTGCACTTGAGTTCCAAGGAAATCTGGAGGGAGAGCCCTCTTCCTCAGCAGCAGAGATCAGTCTTTTCTCTTAAGGCCTTCAGCTGATTGGATAAGGCCCACCCGTATTATGCAGGGTTGTTGCTTTTCTCAGTCTAATAATTTAAATGTGAATCTCAACTAAAAATTAACTTTACAGGGATATCTAGATTGACATTTGACCAAATGTGTGGGTGCTATAACCTACGGCCAAGTCGACACATACAGTTAGCCATTGTAGTGGAAAAAAACTATATCAGAGTTGTAGGGGTAACAAGGAAATCCTCAGACATAATAAGATATGTGAGGGTTTGGGGGATTAGGAAGGGAAGGCATTATGGTTCAGGGGGAAGCATGGGCTAAGACTGCATGTGAGGAGACAAGAGGCCCACACAGCAAATGCTAATTATGTCACTTTAAAAAATCAATTCAGGCAGCAAACTAACATGACTTCTAATGCATGGACTGAGGCCAATTCCACACAAATAAGTTTTTAAAACCACTGCATTCAGACTATAGCTAAAAGGGGATTGAGTTTAGGGAATTCTACCATCCCCCTTCCCCATGTCTCTAACAGTTCAGGTGTAGACCTTGCCTTCTAGTTTTATCTCTGGAAATTAGAATGGTCAGTCACAAGTTCTTCCTGCCTGTGGGGACTAACTGCCACATCTCTGTGAAGAAGGGGGATCACAAAGCCTTTTATCAAGTGAAACTTTTAGGTTTCCTTCCCAGTTTGCTGTGGAGCCGTGCCCGATTTAAAAAAAAAAAAAAAGTAATAAGTTGTCTCACGTGTCACCTGTTCTCCAGATCCCCCATAACAATTTGCTTGCAAAGACAGGCAACTCCTACTTTTATCACAATAAATTTAATTTAATTTGTGAAAAATATCACTCACTTCTTACCGGCCAGGTTAGCTATTCATTCTGATTTCTTCTTGTAAAATTGTTTTTACAAATCTGTGCTTGCTTTTATTTTCAGTGTAATCAAAGAGTTGCTTTTACTACTCTTGAGTATAGGTTCAAAGCATTTCTGATGACTAGGGAACTGTGAAATTTTAGTAACAGCAGTTACACCCGGATACAGCGACAGTGTATTGCAGCACTTTTCTGGGTAGTGACTAAAGAAGGGAAGTGGCTTGAATATTTGTGTCTTCCCCAAATTTGTATGCTGAAATCTTAATCCCACCCCCATGGAATTAAGAAGTGGGACTTTGGATGGTAAGTAGGCTAAGATGTGGTCATCTAGATGGAACCTCAACACTGGGATTAGTGCCCTTATAAGAAGAGAAAAAGATAGCAGAGTTTCCTCTCTCTACCATGTGAGAACAGAACAAGAAGGCCGCTGTCTGCAAACCAGGAAGAGAGCCCTTCCCAGGAATGGACTCTGCCAGCACCTTGATCTTCTCAATCTACAGAAATAAAAGTCTGTTCTTTAAGCAACCAAGTGTGTGGTATTTTGTTTTAACAGCCTTTGCTCAGTTGTTTTATCAGCCTTAAGCTAGATGCTTTTTAAAATCACCCTTCACTCATATTATTGAGATTTCTCATATTCTAGCCTCTATGGAGGTCTTGGGAAATAGATGGGAATGAGAACTGGAATTAGCTTTAAGGAGTCTGGCTTGGGAAAGTCACTTCAAGAGAACTTGTGGATGTGGGACTGGGGTACATACTCTACTGGCCTTAGGTTGGTCAGTCACAGTAGGTAAGGACAACTTTACAGAGGGGGTGGTACTAAGCTGGGTCTTGGAAGATGAGAGTGATTTCATCAGGAGATAGAGGATAGCTTTTTCGGCAGGGGAGCCAGCATGAGTGCTGTGGTTTGGATCTGGAATTCCTGTCAAATGCCCTGTGTTAGACTCTTGGTTGCCAGCCTGGGGTGCTATTGGGAGTCTGGAACCTTCGGAGTTGGGTCCTAGTGGGAGGAAGTGAGGGAATTGGAGGCATGCCCTTGAAGGAGATATGCAGACCCCAGCCCTCCTCTCCCCCTTATTTTTATTTCTTGGCCACCATGAAGTGAACGACTCCCCTGCCAAGTGCTTCTGCCATATGTACCATATGTATTGTGCTGCCACAGGCCCAAAGCAATATGGCCAAGTGACCATGGACCAAAATCTCTGAAACCATAAGCCAAAACAAACACTGATTCCTCCTAAGTTGTTTATGAGCAATGTCAGTAGGCACAGGTGCCTGGTGTGCTCAGGGAAAGTCAGCCAGTGCAGAATGGCCAGGTGGGTGTGTGGAGTTAGAAGGGCAGGAAGTGAGACTGGAGAGGTAGATGAACCAGTAGAATCTGATTGCTAATCATTTTAATAGTATTTAGATTTATTTGTCCCTGTTGATTTTTTTATTCATTAATTTTTACAAAAGTAATGTGTGCCAGTTGTTAATAACTGCTCTCTCTCTTTTAAGCTTAATTATTTTGCAAGATAAAAGCAGCTGAAATCTCAAAGTTGGAAATTCACTGTCATTTCCTCGAGTTAGTGCAGTGCTTGATTTTAGTTCTTTTAATCCAGAAACAGGCAAATCTTGTAACGCAATAGGAAACTTCATACCATTTTTTTCTATCTGAAATAGAATATGACTATGAATATGAATGCTTGGTAACATTTGGTAGAAACTGCCACATATCTTGATATTCAGAGCTAAATAAACACAACCTTAAATGGCTAACACAAACAGTTAAATAGCAGTTTAAAATTAAATAGAAAATAAATATTATCTATTATTGCAATAGCAATTCCAAAGCAATTGGAAATGACCATATTTGCTTAGAATTATTTCAATATGAATATGATTTTGACCTATTTTTAACATTTTAAATCCTTATATTAAAATAAAATAAATGTGTTGGAATTGTCCATAAGAATTTATCCTGTCCTTATTTGATCAGAGCCACCTGAATGAAATGAGGATTCATTTAAAACAACAGAGAAGTAGATTCTACAATTTTCTTAAGTCACTCAAATTCCATAGAAATATAGGCTTTTCCTTCATTTCACTCCAAAAGCTATGCTATTGCTTCAATTCCTTACTTTTAAAAAAATCAGATCTTAATAGAGACTATTTTGACCTGCATCCCCTCCAACAAGAACATTGTCTTCTTGTCCATACCCACCTGTCTCCTTTGCAGTCTGAAGAGCATAAATTCACACTGACCAATTCCTTAATTATGATGTTCACTTCTAATCATCTCCCTCTGAGAGAATCCCTTTTATAGTTGAAGAAACTGATCCACAGAAGCAAGTCAAATGACCCAACACAATTCTGCAAATCTCTCTGAAGAAAAAAAATTTGTCTTTAGTCTCACTAAGTATATTGCCCCACATGTGAGCAGCTCCTAGAGTCACAGAGTAGAATAAGGAACAAGAGCATCCACAGACTGCTTTCTCTATGAAATAAGTTATGGAAGTAATTTGTAGACATTGTAGAAGATGTAATGATAGGAGCAGACTACGTTGTTCTCAGTTTGAGGAACTGTGTTTAGACACCACTGCAAGGCCAAATTGCAATACTATTTGTGGAAGAGCTTCTAATAGAACTAGATGTTTCAGGGTTATAGAGGGATAGATACCCTTGAAGCAGTATGTTATGTATTCATTTTGGATTCTACGTGTGCTGATTTCAGTTTCAGTTTGTTTAGTCATGTTATATTAGACATTTTCTTAGATTTCAGCCAACAGAAACAGAAGAGTATATTGAATGGGAAAAAAATTAACTTTCAGATTGGATAACCCATATTTGTAGCAGATCTCAATAGTTTAAGAAAAGATCTTGATGTTATCTTTCTCCCCTCCTGTACCAGTGCCCCATAGTGCCCATAACCATTAGATTTTTAGCATTATTATATATTACTACTTTTTAAATTTTAAAAAATTTTTTTATTTTTACAGACTGCATTTTGATTCATTGTACACAAATGGTGTGCAACTCTTCGTTTCTGTGGTTGCACACGATGTAGATTCACACCATTCATGTAATCATACATATACATAGGGTAATGATGTCTGTCTCATTCCAACATCTTTCATACCCTTGCCCTATAAGGATCTACTTCTTCCCCGCCATGTCTTTATTTAAGATGGCAGGGGCAGAGCTTCTCTTCTGGGTTGTTCCCCTGCTCCACCATGCTAATGGCGCAAACCTTAGACCAATGACCAAGCTACACTACACGGTGGTGATTAACCCAGGGAACCAATAGCTTGCCGCCCCACCACTTACCAACAACCCACCCCTCATGAAAGTCCCCTACCACACCCTATATAACTCTGGTGATTGTTCAATAAAACGGAACTTCTCTGACGGTGTGCCTTGTGTCTTGATGTCAATTTCTTTCATGCCCCCTCCTCCCTCTCATTTCCCTCTGTGTAATCTAAAGTTAGGAAAAATATCTAGAATTTGTACATACAACTCCTAATAGAGAAATTGAGAAAACCAGCAGAGTAATTGAGGTCCAGTATATGGACAGGAGGTAGAAAGTCCTAAGCACGGATCTTACCCTCAAATAATCAGGGGTCTTCTCAAATGTGCTGACCTTGGCATGTGTGCTTTTCAGTGGAGACATCAATGAAAACACACCAGAGAATCCATTCCTATTCATTAGAGACCCTTGCTGTAGAAGGTGTTTTCTCCCTGGTTAAGTAGGGTCTGAATCAAAGGAGAGAATTTAACAACCCCATGTTCTTGTTTCTGTGATGACTGAGAAAAACAAGATGGCGGATGTCATTCCTTTCCATTGTGTGGGAGGGCGGGGAATGAGCTAGAGGGTGGAGTGAGGGCAAGGAACTGGTAGAGGAAGGAGACTTTGGGAGGAGGAGAAGGGACTGGGAAATAAGCCCAGGGCTGGTATCTGGGGAAAGGAGAACCAATACCTCTTTTGTTGTCAGAAAAACCCTGGGCACAAAGGGTGAGCTTGAATTTCACTTCAGGTCAGTTGAGGGCATTATGAAAAGGCAGTTTTCAGACAGCAAGCTTAACTGACTGACTCTGAGGTAATTAAATCACTACATCAGGCTGCTGACCATGAAAGCAGAAAAATACAAGCACACAAAAAGAAGAAAACAAAACCTTACATTTGTATCTAATTATACAATTAAAATGTTTACTGTTCCATGTAATAATTACGTGGCTCATATTTGATCATGTTGGAGTTTCCCTAATTGGTTAAAAGTTTTACCCATTCTTCTTGTGGGACAGAATTTGGTTTTATTTAGTCATTTTTCATTCAGGCATGCAAGACTTCCATGACATCTGACTCTGTTTTACTCTGGCTGGGGTTTTGGCAACTTCTGTGGTAATTTTCAGTTTTATTTCCTCTCTTCAGTGATGTCTATAATTATGGGAAGCCAGTTACCTGAGAAAGGGATTTTTTTCTTAGTCCTCCATTTGTTTTCCTAATGTAGATTTTTTTTTCAGACTCCATGATGCACAGCAGGCATCATACTAGAACAGTCCTTCCGTACTGCTCTGAGAGGCTCTCCTACAGAGGACCCATTGGCCTCAGCATTTGTCTGTTCCCGCCTCCTTTTTCCTCCTTCAATCATTATTACTTATGCTTCCTGCAGCTGCAGGTCTTGATTATTCAAGGACTGATTAATTACATTGCAAATCATACAAGCACTTTATTTTTTTCATTTTCACTTCCTATCTCTTTTTAATTGTTTTCAAATCTGTTTGTGTTCTGCCATTTCACAGATTTAACTCCGACAGTCATCAGAATAGGGCTTGTGAAAAGAAAAATGGTAAAGGGAAAAGCAATCACACATTCTATTTGTTCATTGCTCTAGTTAATGGAGGTAAGAGAAAGAAAGTATGTGTTTAGGACTTAGCATTTAGATCTAAAATTAGATTTTACTTCTAGCTGTGGAATTCAATGATCTGTTATCAGATGCTTCATATAAACACAATTTGGTGGGGGAAGGTTTCACAATGATATGTTGAGAATCCCTAAAAATTCAAGGGTGTGCAGACAAAGAATGCTTCCTTATATAAGGTGGTCACTGTTACCAGTAATCTGTAGTGGGGCATCAAGATAGAATGGACCAGCTCTATCTGGAAATGCAATTTGCAAGTCATATAGCATGTTTCTCTAGGGGAAAAATATATAGCACTTCCTGGAGGCAGAAAACCTTTGTCTAATCAGAGAAAGCTCAGACCATACAGATAGATGACTTAGTTGCTCATTAAGTTCTGGATGCAATGGGCGGTGCCATGATGGGGAGTTGGATGAGGTCTTCAGGATGAAGCTATCTGAAAGGATACAGTTGGAGACCATGTCCTAATATATATTTCCCATTCACCCTTGTTCTGCCTTAGGTCACCCCCTACAGATAAGATTCTTGGTAATTTTCATGGTAATAGAAAGCTGATAAGCTTTTTTTTTTCTTCTTCTCCAATGAACTTATGAGAAAATATGAGAGTTGTTCTCACTCAGGGCCAATTTTGCCCCCCAGGGAACTTTAGGTAATATTCAGAAACACTTTTGGTGTCAGAACCCTAGTCACTATTGAGTGAGTAGGTGGAGACCAGCAATGCTGTTAAATATCTCCCAGTGCAGAGGACAGACTGCACAATGGAGAGTTATCCAGCCCTGGGTACAGGAGTATTATGCTGGAATTCCTCAGCTGAGGCATCTACTTAGACTCCTTAAAATTCCTCTCTGAAGTAGTAGATGCACTTAAAAAATGCTTTTCTGGAGATATTTCTCCACCTATCTGTCACGTGGTGAAGAGAACTACTATGTACTTGGATAGGCCATAAAAGTAGGAGCTCTGGAAATACCTCATGGATGATACTCCATATGAAGTTGGCTTCATATGGAGCCAACTTTGGTGGTGATTACATTCCCGATGAGTTCCTTGGAGAGCCCAATTGAGAAAATCCAGTTGAACATATCTTATGCTTGGGACCAGATTTCAGATTTCAGAGTTTTGGGGGTTTGGACTATTTGCATAGAACTTTACTGGTTAAGCATCCCTAATTCCAAAACCCCCAAACCACTACTAGTTGAGCATTCCTAATTCAAAAATCCAAAATCCATTTCAGAGCATTTTGGATTTCAAATTAGGGATGCTCAACACACACACATTTGAAATATTGTCAAATGTTCCCTTTGGGGATGCAAAACAATATTATGTGTATTTCCCCCTGCCAAGGCAAGTTTATATGTAATTAATGTCTTTAAAAAAGAAAGTCAGTCTGCTAAACTCATTGATGATTTCTTAGGATTCATTTTAAAGCTCTTTCTCAGCCTAAATGACTGGGCATCACCATATATTATTTGGAGCCACCACCCAACCTACTGGTCACATTTCCACAAACAGCACTGCCATAGCTAGGAGGACCAGCTGTCCTGGGTTTCTCACACGACAGGTTTCCTGGAACACCAGCCAGGGAAGGAGAGTTCTAGGCAACCCAGAACAGTGGTGAGCCCATAGCAGAATACCCACATCCTGGAGGTTCAAAAGTCATGACCACACGGGCTGTGGGGACAATGTCAAAACAAGAGAAGGCAAGTACCTCTGAGGAAAGGCAGACTGGCCCGGAGGTGCCCCTTCTCCTCCTCCTGACCTTTGCTTTGACAGCTGTGATGAGTGAGTCAGAGGCTTCTGCTGGAAGGGGAGTTGTGAAGAGGGAGATTCAGTCTGTCAGAGCTGCTCTGCAGACTCCCTTTCTGTTCAGCTTGTTACCTGCCTTCTCGGCTGTGAGTGTTACTAAAGGCAGCTGTGACCGGAGCCACTGGCTGGTTACTTTTTAGTCAGCTGGCCATTGCTACTTCAGCCAAACGTTCCTTGCGGAGCTGGCAATGATTTACATCATGCTAAGATGCCTGGGTGTCCTCCTCTCTGCCTGTTTCCCTTGTTATGCAGCCCCTTGCAGCCTCCTCAGCTGGAGAGCCAAGGCAGGCAGCTGGGAAATTGGGAGCTTTGATGTCCCACAGAGGCGGGGCCCCTGTCTGTGTCCCTGTGGACCGGGGGTCACGGGTGAGTAGCAGCAGAGCTGACCTAGGCTGGGACCCACATGCCTAGGGACTGCTTTGAAGAGCTCCTCACAGCCAAGGACAATGAAAGGGTCTGGCACTTGCTGGCTGGGAGATGTCAGTGTGCAGTAACCTTCAGCCTTGTTCTGATGACTTCTGTCTTCAGAGGACAAGATAATCCTGCCTTCAAACCAATTTTATGAGCTTCTGGTGCTGCACATACCCTCTTTTGACCTGAAATTTTGTGGAGATTGGACTGTATCTGGTTGCATTTTTAACCCCATTTTATTCTCCATGCCGAAAAAGATAAGCCTCTTTGTGGGAAAGCAGCTGCTTTGGATCAGGTTGAAGGCAGTAAATTTAAAAACAAACGGAACATGAATGAAATGATGAGATCAGGACATGACGATGATGATGAAATGCCCAGGCTTTTTGCTTTTGTCCCAGCCGGATTCGTTTCATCTGTCATTTACACTGACTTTACACATTTTCACGATTAAAAAATTGCATCACCTAATTCGATGACTTACAAAAGATCCTTTGATCATTGTCACATATAATTCTGAAGGTTTAAAAACTTCATATGCAATTTACTGTTGAAAACAAACTTTTTAATTAGCTATTCCTGAAAAACTAATTTTCTTTTATTCATTTATTCCACCTCGATTTATTTATAGTGCTTTTGAGTATATATCTTTGTATGCTTTTCTTAATGGTTAGACTCTGTTACAATATGCACAATAGCTCATCACAGTCTATTACTATCAACCATGTTTGCTATCTCAGGTGAGGTATAGAAATTTTGCTTGTATTTAAGTTCTTTTTTTTCCTTACTTTTAAAATATAATTGGCTTTATTTCCTTTATGTGCATTGACATATGTGTGTGTATGTGTAAAAGTGTATCAGCATTTTTATATTTGTTTCAAATATGATATGACTCTCGTGAGAAGGATCGTCTGTTCTTCGTTTTAACTATTCTTACCTATTCCCATGTACATTTTTCCCCTTTCTAAAATTCTAAGTCTTTCATTATGATTTCCCTTCTGTATAGTGAAACTTCTTTAGCTGTTCTTTGCTAGCAACAAGGTTTCCTAGTATTCTTTCATCTGAAGGTACTTACTTCCCCTTTGTTGAAGAGGTTGAATTTTTCTGGAAATAGAATATGCTCTTTCTCATCTTTCTGGCCTCTTTTAAAGTTTAAGATGAGAAGCCTGCTATGAGGGGTCATTTTCTCGAGATGTTTTCAAGATCTTTTCTTTGTCTCACGTTTTCAGAAGTTCATATGCTGTGTGTTGCTCTGGGTTTCTTTGAGTGTATTCTGTTTTGCCTGTGGTGCAATGGATCAATGTGTTCAACTGTTAATTGAGTTTATTCTATTTGAGGTTCACTCAGCTTCTCTGATGTATAGTTTATGTCTTTCCCCAAATCTGAGACGTATTCAGTCATAGTTTGAACACTTCTTCCTCTCATTTCATTTGGGGACCACAATAAATAAATATTAGCTCCTTCTCTATCCTAATGGTTCCTGAGACTGTTCATTTTTTTCCTATCCATTTCCTTTCTGTTGTTCAGAAAGGACAATAGATTAATTATATTAATCTGTCCTCAAGTTCACAGATTTTATTCTGTCATCTCTACTATCAAACCCATCCAGTGAACTTTTTTTGTTATTTTTTTTTTTTTGTCATTTCTATCTTTGCTGGAATTACCTGTATTTTTCATTGATTTCAGAAGAATTCATGATTGCTTATTGAATCTTTTTTTAATGATGATTTCTTTAAATTCCTTGTTGGATAATTTTAAGATCTGCTTCATCACACCGTGAGTGTTGGTTGATTACCTTCTCTTATTTGAGTTGTGAGTTTTCCTGGTTCTTGGTATTACCAGTGATTTTTTTTTAATCATGTAAGTTTAGATATTATGAAACTCAAGTTCCTATTTAATCTTCTTCATTTAGCAGGTGGTCTTCCTGGTGAGGCAGTTTGAAGGCCTGAGTGAATGTGTATGTTGAGCTTCATGCTAGGTCCTGCTGACAACATTCCAGCAAAGGGCAGCACTCTTCACACTGCTGTGCTTGATACAAGGAGGGTGGCCCTCCAGGCTCCCCTCAGCCACTGACACCTTCCCAGAGGAAGTGGGACAGGTCTGTCATCTCTGATTTGAGTTGAAAGCTCAGCATCCTTGCCTTGTTGACACCAGAGAAGAGGACAGGGAAGTAGATTGTCAAATAGTCCTATCTCCCACCACTTCCTTCCACCTCAGTGACATTGGGTAGAGATGGATTCTCAGCTTTGTATTGAATCCCACTGATGGAAGGGGAAGTAGGAAGCCAGAGCATGGACCAGCCTTCCTTCAGATCACCTCATTCTGCCTCAATGGACAATGGAAGATTAGCTTATTGCTCAACCCTGCTGCCATTACTTGGTGAGTAAATTAGAATGTCCCATTTATTCATTTATTTAGGTAGAACTTGTTGAACAACTATTATCCTCCCAGACATTGCAGAAGTGCTTAAGTTCAGTGAGGAATCAAGACAATATCCAATCTCTTCCTTCATAGACCTTATAATCTAATGAGGGAGACAAACATTAAAGGAATAAACTTATAAATAAATATTTAAATTAGATGGAATGCCAAGAGTACTTACAAAGAAAGTGCTCTGGATAGAAAAGGCTGCACAGAGGAAGTAATCTTTTAATTGACTCTTCAGTAAGTAGGGGTTGGCCTGCAGAAGGGTGTGCCAGAAGAAAGGAAAGGAGACTTAGTGCAATGGCAATAAATTGGGAAGGACTTGGCACCAGAGCAACACTATTAAATAGAAATATGATGCCATAATAAAAAAAATGAAAAGGAACAAATGGAGGAAACTTTAATTATATCTTTTATTTAACCACAAATATTATTTCAAGATGTGATCAGCAAGCCAGGCACCATGGTACATGCCTGTAATCCCAGCAGCTGAGGAGGCTGAGGCAGGAGGATTACAAGTTCAAAGCCAGTCTCAACAACTTAGCAAAGTCCTGAGCAACCCAGCAAGACTCTGTCTCTAAATAAAATATAAAAAGGGATTGGGGATGTGGCTCATTGGTTAAGTGCCTCTGGGTTCAATTACTGGTACAAAAAAATGTGTTAGGAATAAAAATTAATAAGATACTTCACATTCTTGTTTTATAGAATTCTTGAACATCATTTTTACACTTTCAATATATTTCAATTTGGACTAGCAATTTTTCAAGTCCCCAGTGGCCATATGTGACTAGTGGCTACCATATTGCACAATTGGACAACATGGTTCTAGAGAATAATGAGTGTTGACTGAGTGATGAGTGCAGAAATGAAGGTTTAAAGCAGAGCTTGGATACTAATTCCTGTGTCAGTGAGTGGTTGGAGATGGGAGAGAATGGGAGTGGGGAGACTTGGACTGGGAGGTTGCAAGTCTCACACCAAGTGAGAAATGATTAGACAGAAAAAATGAAGAGAAGACAGTATTTTGGAGAAATATGTCAAAGATAGAATCATTTAAATCCATAGGACCTGGATCTTGATTTATTTTGGTCTTAGCTTATGGCTCTGATAAGAGCATATCTCTAATTAATACCAAGAATTTTAGAGCCAGAGAAGGCTGGACAACAAGGATGTCTGTTTTAGACAAATTAAGACTGGTGTACTTATAGGACACCCTGTTAACTAACACCTCCAGCAAAAAGAAATGATATAATCAGTGCTCAGCACAACGATGGCAGAGAGGACACCTCTCTACTTGGCCACTTCTCCAAATTTCTTTGGCTTAGTACCAATTACCTAAGAGGCATGGAACAAATGACTTGACTCCAATAATGTCACCTTTATGAAAAATAGCAACAGTGAACTAACCACATAAGAACAGCATTGAAGGAGACCAGGGAGTCGATTTCTCCTTGAAATCTTATAATACAAAGTTGATGCCCATGTAACTGACAGTAGTTTTAAGAAACAAATAAGACAGCTTATTTCTCAAGTCCTTTCCAACTCATGCATCAAAAGGCTGATGAGAAAAAAGAGGGTGTGGGCTTGGGATATAGCTCAGCTGGAAGAGTGCCTGCCTTGCAGCACAAGGCCCTGGGTTCAATCCCCAACACCACAAAAAAAAAAAAAAAAAAAAGAGAGAGAGAGAGGGGGGCACCAGTGGAATAGGCCTTGTGTGGTGCTTTTCTTCTGGTTTCTAGCACCTATCCAGCACTGCCTACTGCTTTGCATGTTCGTGGTTCTACCTATATATAGTTTCACCACACTGGCTGGGCTGAACACACAGATAGAGGGAAAACCATGTGACCTTGGCTTTTGGGGAGATAAAACAGCATCTGAAAATTTATGTAAATTGACGTTCAAAGAGTTAGGTATCTTGTTTTAAGTCACAGGGTCAAAAAGAATCATAAAGCTCAGATCTGATCCAAGTTGCAGCTGACACCAAAGCCCACATTCTTAACACTCTCCTAGGCTCCGGAAACCTGCACAGGGGAGGCTTGCCATTGTTTTGGTCATCAAGCATGAAGATCACCTGTGTGACAACTGCCCATGAGGACACGACATCATGTTGGTGTGAGGATCTAATGATGACATGGGCAAAGGTAGTCAGAAACCTGCAGGTTCTGAGGTT
Source organism: Glaucomys volans (assembly GCA_020662805.1). Classification (NCBI taxonomy): domain Eukaryota; kingdom Metazoa; phylum Chordata; class Mammalia; order Rodentia; family Sciuridae; genus Glaucomys; species Glaucomys volans. Next base: position 204,664 of record JAJEJO010000110.1, on the reverse strand, counting down.
TCATTACCAGGATGAAGTGTCTTAGGTGGGGCTGGGAGGAAATGTGAAGGGATATGGAAGGGAGGCTGGGTGTTGGATAAAGGCTGGTGTCCTAGGTGGGCAGAAAGCCCTGCTGGTAAAATATAAAGCACTTCTGGGACACTGAGGCACAATGGAGAAAGGATGCCTTTTTGGAACAATACTATGTGGGACCTACTGAAATATCCTTCCATTGATCTTTAGAAAGAAAAGAAGAGAAAAGTCCACAATTCCTCTAGGAGAAAGAAGTAGGGCAGTACTGAAAGCTGAAGGGAATCTGAAAGTGGGGCACTGATCCAAAAGTCTAGTTCAAGAATTCAACCTGAGCCGGGCTCAGTGATGCATACCTGTGCTCCTAGCAGTTTGGTAGGCTGAGACAAGAGGATTGCAAGTTCAAAGCCAGCCTCAACAACTTAGCCAGGACTGGAGGTGTGGCTCTGTGGTTAAATTCCCCTGAGTTTGATCCCCGCTACCAAAAAAAAAAAAAAAAAAAAAAAAAAAATTATCACCCTTTTCAAGGGGACTGTACTCTCATCTCTGTATGCACAACCATAGCTTTATGACCTTGACAAATCACTTAACTAAACTTACTTGTAAAGCCTGGATAGTAATGCTGACACTGTATGGGGGATGTTATTAAGTGAGATGATGAACATGAACAAACTGGTACAATGAAATTAAATGAATCCCCCTTCATTCTTTCCTTGCTTTCTCCTTTACCCTCCTTTGGGGAACTCTCAGGTATTATGTACCAGAACTCATGGTCATGACTACTTGGAAGTTTTAGTTGTGAATACACACAACTCCCAACTCAGTCAGAAACTTACTAACTTAGTATGAAGGACCTGTGTTTACAATTGGAATAATTAATGATAACACCTTAATTCTACTTTGTTTAGACCAAAACCCTAGGAGTCATCTATGACTCTGTTTCTCAAACCCCACATCCAACATGAACTGATTTTGTTGGTTTTATGTTCAAAATCTACTCCGAATCTGACTACTTCTCATTTTACTGCAAAGCCTGGCAGGTAGCTGGAATCATCTATGACTTGGACTATCACCACAGAGTGTTGATTAGTCTCTTTGCTCCTCCTCATTCTCCTTCAGTTCATCCCTTCTCATAGCAATTAGAGGTCCTTTTTACCTTTTAAATGTAATTCATGTCATATCTGTTCAAAACCCTTCTGTGGTTTTGCATCTCATTCAGAGCAAAAGCCAAAGTGCTTACACAGGTGTGCAAGACCCTTTGCAGTCTGGCTTCCTTGTTGCTTCTTTGATTTCATCCTTTCTTCTTATCATCTTCACTCCCACTTAGCTCCAGCTACCCTGCTCTTGCAGTTTCCAAAACATGAACTGGTGTCCTCCTCTCTCGGCATTTGCGTTTGATTTACGCAGCCTGGAATGCCCCTTTTGACTTGCTTTTTCCTCTTTCAAATCTGGGTTCAAATGACACATTCCCAGTGGTGCTCTTCCTGTCCCAACTTTTAAAAATTGCAATATCACTTTAATCTTTCTCTCTGGAAGTACTTGTTACTTCCTAATATTCTACTGTATTTAACTGAATCCTAAGTGTTATCACTGAAGGTTATGGGTATTTTATGGACCAACATAAATAATATATACCACTAAGTGAAATATGACCATCAATTTTAAAATACATACAATGTATGTGAAAAAAATATGTATTAAACACTAATGAAATATGATCCCAGATTTACTTCAATGCCTGTCTTCGCTACAAAAATATAAATTCTGAGAGAGCAAAAATTTTTGTCTATTTGTTTACTGTCTAGAATAGGGTCTCGAATTTAGCAAGTACTTAATACCTAGTAGCTAAATGAATGTGTAAGTCATGGATCCCACCAAAAAGTAACTGTGCTGATAAGACTTATACATTCTATTTTGTTTATTTGTTATTTAGTGATACTGCGGATTGAACTCAGAGCCTACATTCATACAAGGCAAGTGGGCTGCTGCAGAGTTACATCCCCAGCCCTTTTAAAATTTTCTTTTGACAAAAGGTCTCACTAAATTATTCAGGCTGTTCTCGAACTTGTGGTCCTTCTGCTCTGGCCTCTAGAGTAACTGGAATTGCAGGTGTGCACCACTGCTCCCTGTTGAGATGTAGATATTTAAATGTAGGCATTGCATAAGGAGGGCCAGTGTAATTGCAGAGCCTCAAACCTGTGCTCTGCAAATTCTCAAAAGAAAGGAACAGAATATTCTTGCTAAAGCTTTTATTTTAATTGCAACCATATTGTAAAGCTAAACCTGATAGGTGTTAATAAATAGCAATAGACCCACCTCCATTCTTCCCTTCACTAGGACAAAGGATATTTAATGAGGAAAAGGAAAGAAGGAAAGAGGATTTAGGATTAGACTAATGGCTCATTTTCCCTCCACTATAGAACATAAACTTTTTTTTTTTTTCCTAATGTGCCTGCACTTGACCTCTTCCTTCCCTCTCTCCCCTGGATCTCTGTAACAGCTTCATGACAAGGGCATCTAATCATTTCTAGCATGCAACGACATTTGGTTCAGATTCCCTTATCAGAATTACCTTTTCGTCTCTCCTGTTTGCCCCCACTTCTGCCTTAAAGGATACCCAGAATGGACCTCAGGGATCAATGACACGTCCACCACTTCTTCAGACACTTCATGTAGAAAATCTTTCAGGGATGTGATTGTGAGACCCTAGACCTGGAAAATAACTGTCATCATGACCTGTGCGTCCATTAAAGGAATTCATTCCAATGATGTTGCTTGACCTCTGGCATATATTTTATTGTTAGAAAAAAATTTAATATACAATTATGGGCTTTTTATGTACTTAAAATAAATGCAGCTACTCAATTTATTTCCACTTGGTATTTATAAGTTATTTTATTTAAATAACTCAAGAACTCTAATTTGGTTCTTCTTGATGGTATGTATAAAAGGAGGTTTCAGTTAGATTTTTGAGAAGTTGATTTTTGATTTGGAAAAATGTATGGATAGCATTATAGTAATTTTAAAATATGTTGCTTATTGTCAATGCATTTTCATTATATTCAAGTAATTTGAAATTGTTATTTCTAATATGCATTTTTATATTTCCCATCATCATCATCACCTTATTAGTGCTCAGCTTCAATTAAAATGAAACATTAAAATGGCTTCTAATCAACACTTAGAAAATGAAAGCTGCTGAAAATGTTGCCTTTTAAAATCAGAATTAATTCCAGGTTTCTCTGCCATTCTGCCTACACAAATACTTTTAAGTATACCAAATTATTGTGTGGGAAGAAAAACTAAAATTTCTCTCTTTGTTGACCCCAGGGGAACTTTATGATTTAATTGATAAAGTATCACTTCTTTGAATGCCAAACTCTTTCTTAAAGCTCCATGTAAATCCATATTAGCTGATTCACTTTGAACCATGGTCCTTAATCAAAAGTAAGAATTAGCAAAATTCCTTACAGTTAAACATGGGTTCTCCCACCCTGAATCAGCTTTCTAAAGAAGTTGAAAAATAAAACACTATGCATAAGTATTGTGTTCAAATCACATGATTCTCAAAGAATTTTTTAAATAATTGATTTTTGACTTTCTGTGAAATTAGAGAATGACACACTTCTTAATATTAATTACGATTCTTTGCACAAATGGTTTATTTCCTCAAATTTGTTTTCTAGAATACCACAAGGTGAACACAAGATGGGTAGAAGAAATCTGAGGAGTTGGAAACCAATAATTTTTGGTCATTCAAACAAGTATTGCATATGGCAAGATCTTAAAATTTGAAGTTTTCTTTGTTTATTGTAATGGCCTTTGTTTTGAAAGTTATTTTAATTTTAAATCTATCTTCGATTTTAAATATTTTTACATGTAGTTTTTACTGCTGCTAAGTATTTTATAGTCATATTTTTAAAGGACTTTTAAAAATACATATCAAGTTGCAGATGGACATAATAAATTTATTTTATTTGTTTAATTTTTAATGTGGTGCTGAGGATCAAACCCAGTGCTTCACATGGGCTAGGCAAGCACTCTACCACTGAGTCACAACCCCAGACTTAAAGGATGTTTTTATAAAGGTAAGGTCAGAACCAAATTCTAAGACTATGAGTTATGCATGTCACATTCTATAAAATGATGTCAAGTCACAATTTTTTTTTTTTTTTTCTGTTTTGGGTACTGCAAATTAAACCCAAGGCCTCAAGTATACTGGGGCAAGTGTTCTACCATTAAGTTACATACCCAGCCCATGTCAGGGCAAATTTAAAAGAGAAAAGGTTGAACAGGGCACTCTGAGTGAAATAAATGTGAATCTTAGAGATATTTTGATTTTAAGTAAAATACAGCTATTTCTCTTGAACAAAGACTTAATAATACACTTTTTGGAGAGTTCATTCCATTTCCTACATTTCATTCATTACATTCCCTAGATTTTCTAGTTTAAGTGTATTTTCTAAAATTTGGCCTGTTGCCAATCATAATATTCCATTAACATAGTGGATGCAAAAACTAAGCAAAGATTTTTTTGTTATTGTTTGCTTGTTTGTTTGTTTGTTTGTTTAGCAACAATATAATAACATAGTTTAACAAGCCAGGTGTGCTGGTCCATACCTGTATCTCAGCTACTCAGGAGGTTGAGGCAGGATGATCACAAGTTTGAGGTCAGCCTGGGCAAATTACTGAAACCAAAAAAAACAAAAAGGGCTGGGAATTTGCCTTGTGGTAGAGCACTTGCCTGGCACACTCAAGACCCCAGGTTCAATCTGCTCCATTCCAGCCCCGCAACAATGGAGAACCATAAATTAAGTTTAAAAGACAGAGTTATAATGACTGCTTAGGGAAAAAGGCCACAAAAAGTCAATGTCAAATATTATTGAGGTAAAGCCTGAATATAATTCTAAATACATAAATTAATAAAAACATGTATAAGAATTCCTCCAAAGTAAAACTCTGTAAAGGTACTACTATTTTCACCAAAAAGGTAAAAAGGTACCCTCTGATCACTACATCACTGAATATTTGATTATAATTTCTTAGAACATATCATGTAATACACCATGATTGATACACATACTTTATCTTTTCAAACATTTTATAACATTTCTATTAATTAATTAGAAAAGATTGACAAATGCTATAAAACACATATTTCAAGGTTTCAGTGACAAATTAACATTTAAAATCAAAATGTGATTATCTTTTTAATTTTTATTTTTTTGCTGCTGGGGATTGAACCCAGGGGTGCTTAACCACTGAGCAACATCCCCAGACCCATTTTGTATTTTTATTTAGAGACAGGCTCTCACTAATTTGCTTAGGGCCTTGCCTCTGCTGAGGCTGGCTTTGAAATCGCGATCCTCCTGCCTCAGCCTCCCGAGTCACTGGGATTACAGGCATGCACCACCATGCCCGGCTTGCAATTACCTTTTTAAAAGATGGTTTTCCAGTCTATAATCATAATTGTAACAGCTATGTAGCTTACTTAAATATATAACTGATAAAGGGTCTTATGCTTCTAACTCAATTTCTGAGTACATTGTAGCACATTTAAAAATTCAATTGCCAAATACAGTTATATTTTAATGATGTATTTACATCTTTAAAGAGACTTTCAAATAATCTTCACTTGTTTTCTAAGTGATATCTTTATTGGGGTGTTTTTTTCTTTCTGTGAATAAATTATATCTTTCTAGATATTATTACTAATCCTGTTCTTTAAAAAATAGTGTTATTGAGATATGATTCACATATCATACAACTGATCCATTTAAAATGTACAATTCAGTGGGTTCCATTATATTCATAGAGTTCAAACACCACCACTATCAATTTATAACACTTCATCACTCCAAAAAGAAACACTTATTCATTAGTCATCATTTTCGACCTTCCTCCAGACCTTGTAGCCTAGGCAACCAGTAACTTATTTTGTCTCTATGAATTTGGTGCTTTGTGCATTTCATAAAAATGGGATCACACAATGTGTGGCCTTTGTGATCAACTTCTTTTACTTGACATATTACCAAAGTTCATCCATGCTGTAACATTTATCAATACCTCATTCCTTTTCACTACTGGATAATATTCATTGTATGGGTATATGACTTTTTATCTAATCATTCATCAGCTGGTGGATATTTGGGTGATTTGCACTTTGGTAATGTTATCAATAATGCTGCTATGAACATTTTGTGTAAATTTTGTGTGGACATGTTTCCACTTCTTTTGAGTACATGCCTAGAAGTGGAATTGCTGGGTCATATAATAAATCTAATGGTAATGCAAACTTTCGTCAGACTGTTTTCAAAAATGGTTGATCCATTTTATATTCCCACCAGTGGTATTTGATGGTTCCAAAATCCTATACATACTCACTAATGCTTGTCTTCTTGATTATGGTCATTCCAGTGGATATGACATGGTATCTCATCATGGTTTTTATTTGCATTTCTCTGAGTCATTAATCCAATCTTAGTCTAAACCAGAAAAGGTATGCTTTTCAACAACCAAACATACATTTTCTAGAATTTCAAACATCTTTTTCCAGAAAATATATGCATTCAGTATGTTAATACATGTGCTATCAATTCTACTTAATTTTTGAAGTGTGAAGATTGGCTTTGTGGGATAAGAAATTTTGTGACATGTATATCTTTCTACTCTAATAGACTACTTAGTCCTGAATGCAAAATTGTTGGCCCCTTAATAACAGGAGTAACTACTGTTACTTAGCTGTATGCCACTTCATACATTGATTCCTTCAGTTCTTACCATAGCCCTGAAGCAGATATTATCATTCTCATTTGGGGGTTGACAGAGGAATGCAATTTGGGCAAGATCATACATTTACTAAGAGTTGGAGCAGACATTCAACCAACCTCTGCCTGCCTCCAAAGCCTCTGTTAATCATCACTGCCTTGCTCTTGTCTCCTAAATAATGTTCTCAATCGGAGATGTCATTTGATACAGGACATGGAGTACTCTTTAAAGTCCTGTATGATTATTGTTCCAGGGAGTCTTCAAACAATATTTCTCAGTGTGAGATTTCTTACTGGAACTGGTTAGTTGATAACTTGTTAAATATACTCCAGACTCAAGTCCATGTTAGGCCCTCTGAAAGGAATTAAAGACTATTCTTTATGGAGGCCTTACTCAGTGCTAGATACTATGCTAATGCATTTTCTCATTTAATATGTGAACAAGAACATCAAATAGTCCTAAAGGGATTTACAGTCTAGCTGAAGAGATGAGATATACATTTGAATGCATCAAAATAACATAAAAGAAGTGACACAAAAGACAATGCATGACTCCATTAAGCAGCTTGTGACAAGTTTCCAAATGAAACATGTAAACGCGTGAAGTGTTAGAGGGAGTGTGCACTGGTCTGACCTACTGCGGACTCAGGGAAGGTGACTGACTGTCTTTACTGCATTTAATAGCACAGTGTGTCTCTATTTGCTAAGCCACTAGATGTGAGTTCTAGAAACACCCTGAGAAGTTATTTTCTAGCTTGATTATAGGTCATCTTATCTTAGTAAGGTGGTACTCTCTTATTATCCAGAAAATCCGTGTCCATTTACACCACACCTTTATTTATATTGTTATTCACCTTGTTTCATTCCATTATCACACCCACCAGGTGAAAAGAACAGACCTAGGAGTGTTATTCCATTTTCCAGATGAGGAACTACAGCTCTGGGAGTGTAAAGTTTTGTTTTGGGTCACACAGGGGAGTCGAGGGCTGGGGGTCTCCAGTGTTTATGGGGTTCTTCAGCTGTATGCCATCCACTCCCAATCTCCTCCTATGGGGAAAGAACTGGAATCTGTGGCAGTTGGCCATACTCTGTCCACACTGGAGTCATACTTTCCATATTAGCACAGAACACTTTTTCAGAAATAAATAGAGCATAAAGATGCTTTGTTTTATGGATGTGGAAGCAGTCCTAAGGATGGAAACTCAGGGAAGAAGTAAATAAGTTGGTCACTATTGGCAACCCTTGAGTCACCAGCTTTGCGGAGGATATGATCACCAGTGCCTTTCCGTCCAAGGTGAGGGGAGCTGATACTGGCTGCTTTCCACTGCTCGCTGGTTTAACTGAGCAGTGCAGAGTACTGATAGGTTATCAACCCCAGCCCACTCCCCAGCCAGATGTGAGCTCAGCCTCCAAACATGTGCAGAAGGGTCTGCCTCTCCTTCAATTTCAGGCTTGTCTTTCTTGACCTCAGTGAGTAGGAGTTTAAAGACTTGTTTCCTCCCTAAGCCTCTTCCAGGAACAGGATTGCCAGGGCTAGCGTTGGGAGTCAAGAGTGGGGCAAAGAACACAGGCCATCGCTACAGAAGAAGCAGGGCATGTAAAGGGCTCGCCCCTTCTCATGAGCAGCGTCTGAGGAGGATGAGTCCCAGATTAAACATCAACCCTTCCCCACCATCATCCCAGCAATGCCTGTTCAGATGGAAAAGTCAGCATATCCCAAAGGCACACTGGGGGAGGTGTCCCTGGACCCAGCAGTGCCAAGAGCATTTCCATCACTGTTCCTCCATCGGGCTTCAACTGACTCCTCTAGGAAACAATTGGAACCATGAGGAAAATCTGGAGGCACAGCTCGAGTTTAGTTAACCACCTGGACTTGGGAGTCAAAAGAAAATAGGCTAATTCTCTTCTAAATTTTCTTAAGCTATGAATTAAGGTCATTTCTCAAAGAGGTGCTTGCCCAGCTTGCAGATGCTTTTATTTTTAGCTCAAATTCAGCCACATTTCTCTTCCTTCAGCTTCTGGTCATCTTAAACACCAAGTAAAATTCTAGATGCAGTCTGGAAAAGTGATAGGGTGGAGAGACTAACTGCAACTAATTGCAGATCTTGGCAAATACTAAACTGTCGATCTCAGTCTCCTCATCTGTAAGATGGAGCAGTAGTGATGTCACACCTGACAGGGTGAAGTGAGAAGTAAAGGATTAATACAAGCAAGCTCATGGAATAGTGCCTGCCTCAGAGTAAGTGCTCGACACATTTTGGCAACTCTGATCTTAGGGAGAGAGAGAGAGAGAGAGAGAGAGAGAGAGAGAGAAAGAAAACTTTTTTCATGGTCTTTTTAAAAAATTTTTCATATACTTAAAATGTTTTCCCTAATTTTTAAACACATTCATATAACTATTGTAACATTTTATTTACACTTGCTTGCTTGTGTTTCCATTTAATTCATGCCAAGAAGTAAATTGAATTTAAAAATTTCTTTCTATTTCTTGAATAGAAGAGAGGATGGGCAATAACTATATAAATAAAAGCCTGGTTTTAAGTTTAAAAGATATCTCTAAAAAGTGAATTCTAAACCTGACATCATGATGCACACCTGTAATCCCAGTGACTTGAGAGGCTGAGGCAGGAGGATCACAAGTTGGATGCTAGCCTGGACAGCTTAGCAAGACCCTGTCTCTAAATAAAAAAATTAAAAAGGCTGGAGATGCAGTTTAATGTTAGAGCATCCCTGTGTTCAATCCCCAGGACAGCAAGAAAATAATTAATTAATTAATTAAAAAGTTAATACTATAATATAGCCTCTTTTGCACCATTTGCTTTATTTATATAATAGAAAATATAATCACTTTTTTAATCTCTGTGAAAATAAGTCATTTATTTTTAATTGATTATATACAATGGGATGTTTTGATCTATATATATATATTACAGAAAGATTTAGTCCAGCTAATTTAAATATCCATGGTGACCACAGTTAAGAATAACGTGTTTTATATTTCAAAAGTGCTGATGATTCATTTTATTAATTTCAATTACTTATTAGTCTTCCAGAAATTCATCACTATGGAATATAAGGCAATCCTCACCCTCATCTCTTAGTCACCAACAATTGTGTAGCAGCAGCCTCAACTCTTTTGGTATTCTCATAAAATATTTCAAATATGTTTATGTTTATTGATATACTCACATAGCTGCTAATTTGAAAGAAGAGCTCTGAGTCCATCAGCTTCCTTGGGTAATTTTAGGCTTCTTCTCCCTCCCGGCCAGGAGACATTGAGTTGTGGAGCTGTGGCAGAATTATATGGGTTGTTAACAGACAGCAAGAGGCTCAAAGAGGCCAAGAATAGGGAAGAAAATGAAAGCCCTATGGCTCTTTTGGGGGAGGAAGGGGCAAAAAATACATAACATAAAAATTACCATTGGAACCGATTTTAAGTGTACCTTCTCTGGTGTTCAATATATTTTCATTGCTGTGGAACCAACACCACCATCTGTCTCCAGATCTTCTTTGTTGCCTTTGCAGCCAGCCCTGCTCCATTTAGGAAACTTAGAAATCAAGAAGGGAGCAAAGCTGTGACATAGATAGCCACATTTCAATATAGTTTTCCTTCACTGAGATACCTGGTCAAAGAAAAAGAGAAAACATAAATACTTGAAACTTTTCCCTGAACTTTTCATCTTACCATCTTTGAACATAATACTCTGAAAAGGAATGTGGATTTTCAGATATATTTTCATATATCCCTCCTGTAGAAAATATGAAGCATACATAGCAGGTCTCCACTTGTCTTATTTTAAACTTAAAGAATGCTCAGGAGATTGTATATTTCGCCTATATAACAACCTCCTTCCCGAATCATATAGAATTGTAAGAATTGCAGAAAGAAGTTGTAATCTCAGAGCACGTGGAGATTCATGATATGTTTTTGCTTGTTTTCTTTTGTTTTGGGTAATGTTTGCATTCAGAAGAACTTGCCAGGCAACCTCATAAGTTGGGTGAGACAACCCTCCAGGAGACCTGTGAGAGGTATGACTGAAAGTTCAAATGAAGAAAAAAAAAAACAATTAAAATGAACTTTTAGTCTTTGGGGAGTATTATGAACACATAGAAGTACTGCTGATGACAGATTGGCAAACCATGGACAATTTTTATACATAGAGAGGGAGGGAGAGAGATCTCAGAAACACTGACCATAATTTGTTTTTAAAGAGTCATTTTCAGGAAATGATCAAAGATTAACATTGCAATTACCACAACAATATGTATTAGAGCTATTTGACAGAAAATTTTAAATAAATGTTCAAAAATGTAAAGTAGTAAAGTGTATTACAACTGATGTATTCAAGATAATATATAGCAATTATAATTTGTTAATAAAGGAGTTTAAGGATGTGTAAAAACAATCATGAGAATTAAGTATAAGAAGAACATAGTTTTTCTGTGCAGTGTCATTTCAACTATGCAAAAACATGTATAGATAAAAGCTGGTTATATTTGGATATGGGAATCTGAGTTCCCATATCCAGATTCCCACATTCAAACCAATAGGATTTCTTTTTTCATGCACTGAGCTCCATTTTATGAGAAAGAAATAAATCACAAGTAACTGAGTTAAATGCGAAGAATTTGTTTAAAAGTGCACGTCCCAGGGTAGGTCTGTGGGGATGAGTTTATTCTTCACCAGCTCTTTAAAATGGCAAGTTTAACGGCGACCCTGAGGCACTTTACACTCTAAGGCGCCTCCTGATTCAAGAATGGTTTTGCTCAGTATGGTTTTAATACGAGGTGAGTATATTGTCATCTTTTTTTTTTTTAAATTGGTGGTCTATTATAGGGTGTACATAAATCTTATGTAAGTAGTAAAGCCAATTAGAACACTGCATTCTCCCATCTTTATGGATAATCTAAGACTTACAGTCTTGTGGATGCAAGTTCTATTCTATTCACTGAAGGAATTAAATTTGTATTAATATTTACTTAATTAGTGGTTCTTACAGATTCCCACATAAGGGGTCTTTGTCTGAATGATGAGAATGAAACTGTTTCTAAGTGTCTTTAGGCAACATAAAAAATATCAACTCATGCCAAATGCTAGGACAATTTCCACCGTTAGTACATGGAACCATGAGAAAAGAGACAGACCACCAATGTGCTTCACACAGGCCACTGTGTCTTCCCCAAGCATCTTTCCCCAGGTGGAACTTCCCAGTGTTACCAATAGAAGCCTGGCGTCCCTCCAGGAAGTGAAAGCCTCCTTTTCATACTCTGAGCTACCATGTGTTTTGAGTTGAAGTTGACGCTTTAAAGGTTTTGCGAAGTGGCCACAGGGCTTTGCCTGTAGATGAGCCTTTGGACCTGCTTCTGAAGACTACGTCCCCATGGCCATTCTGGGTGTTTTAACAGCTTTGTTTGCAATTAAGGATACATATTTCAACATGGCCTTGGATCAAATATGAACTCTGAATTGAAGACAAACATTTAAATCAGCTGCCAAAGATGTTTTCCTTCAAAGTATATCCAAAACAGCAGCTTGCAGAATGTATCCCAAACTCACAAGCAACAACTAACTGCCAGGCTTTTCAAATTCAGGTGTTTTGAGAATTCTCTTTTTTGCTGGTGACCTGATACCTGATGCTCTGCAGCATTTCAAGTGACTTTGCCTTGCTTCTGTATCTTCCTTAGGTTTTGTCCCTTTGGTACTTTGTATAACCGTATTCAAGTGGTTAAATCACTTGGGTCTACGCTAGGCTCCAACTCAGACAACAGCTGTCCCTGTAACTAAATTCCTCTGGGAGAGGAAGTACTTTCAGTTCAGTGTGTCAGATGGCAGGCATTTTACTGAAAGTCTGATGAACGATGTGTTAGTTTCAGTGGGGAAGGAATGAGTCTAGAGAGAAATGATAGACACCTTTTGCATTTGAGTTGGATGTGGATTCCAGAATACAGCGAGCCCAGTAGCTGACTCTACACTTGCTAAATTTTTGGATAAATAAGTGACTAAATTATAGGACAAAAAACAGTAAAACTGGCCTAGATGGGCAATATCCATGGTACAATCAACTGAGAAGTTTCAGTGGAAGTTATTATAGAGTGGGGCTTGATTTAAATGAAGTAGTTGTGGGGAGATTTGAACCAGGTCTTCAAGGAATTAAATTAGGCATACTTTTTTGGAGTATGTTTGTTAGAAAGGGGTTATCTTTTTGTTTCAATAAAATAATGCAAGGATGTGGGGGAAAAGGTACAATCATACATTGCTGGTGGGATTGCAAATTGGTGCAGCCACTCTGGAAAGCAGCATGGAGATTCCTTAGAAAACTTGGAATGGAACCACCATTTGGCCCAGTTATCCCACTCCTTGGTTTATACCAAATGGATTCAAATCAACATACTACAGTGACACAGCCACAGCAATGCTTATAGCAGCTCAATTCACAATAGCTAAACTATGGAACCAACTTAGATGCCCTTCAACAGATGAATAAAGAAAATATGATATATATATATATATATATATGAATATTACACAGCTTTAAAGAAGACTAAAATTCTGGCATTTGCTGGTAAAATGGATGGAGTTAGAGAATATCGTGCTAAGTGAAATAAACCAAACCAAAAGACCCAAAGGTTGAATGTTTTCTCTAATATGCAGATACTAATTCACAGTAAGGGGGGGATAGGGAAGAACAGAGTCACTTTATATTAGGTAGCAGGGAGTGAAAGGAGGGGAGGGGGTATGGGGGAGGGAAGGGTAGTGGAGTGAAACAAACATTATTACCTCATGTACCTATATGACTGCATGACAGTTGTGGTCCTACAATATGTATAATCAGAAAAATGTGAGATTATACTTCATTTATGTATGATTTATCAAAAAGTATAAATGCATTCTACTGTCATGTACAACTAATTAGAACAAAAAATTTAAAAAAAATTAAAATGAAAAAAATGCAAAAATACTCTCTCTGGAACAAAATGTGTCCTTCTGATCGTGCTGAGGTGTTTCCAATCACAAGCATGACAAAGAATTTACCTTACATATTCAGTAACTATGCAAATAAACTTTTTCTAAATTTTTTGTTTTTAGTTGTAGATGGACACAGTACCTTTATTCTATTTATTTATGTGGTGCTGAGGATCAAACCCAGTGCCTCACACATGTAAGCCAAGCTACAACCCCAGCCCCACAAAGAAGTTTTGAAAGTCAATTTTCTAAAAACTCACTACACCATTTGCTAAAATGTAACTTTTCTTAACAAATTGAAAGTAATCCTTCCTTCAGCTGTCCCCATTGTACACTTGCTTTTTTCATTACTTTGCTCATTCCATAAATATTTATCAAGAATCTACTCTGTCCAAAACATTTTATTTAGTGCTGGGAATACAAAAAATTCAGGATTCCTGACCCAAAGAGGTTTGGCGTCTAGGCAATATAAATAAATATGCAATTAAATGCAATGTTCATAAAATATCCATATTGCACTTATTTATTTAGATGTCTGCTTCTATTTATTTAGATAACTTACTTTGAATTATGTGACACAAAGACTGAGATAGATACATATATAAAATTGCCTACCGTCTGGAACATATTCCTATGTACTTAAATAAATGTATTGCAATTAATATAAGTAAAATCTAGCAAATAATGAATCTAGAAGTAGGCTCACACTTATTTCTTGCTCATTTTATTAGAAAACATTCATATTTTTGGAAAGCATTATGTACATTTAATCCAAATTGATCCAGATCTGAGGCCAAAATGTTGTTTTTAAATTTTTCTAATCTTAAAGAGAGTAGTGTTACATAATGAGAAGAACTTGGAGTTGATACTCAGAAGAACAGGATTTCAGTTCTTGTGCCAAGTGGATCTTTTCTGAGACCCAACTTCCTCGCGTTTAAAAGGAGAATATAAACAAAATCTAGCTCACGTTTGAAAATAAAATTAGATTAGACAAATATACATAAATTATTTTGCAAACTATAAAGTAAGATTCAATAATAGTGAACCACAGAATTAATCAAATAAGAGTTCTTGGGCATTGTGGTAGGCAATCATTGCTTTTTTTCTGTGCCTCATCTCCTGTGAGCTAGCTGCAGCAGGTCCAAGGGAGTCTACTAGCTCCTAGCTTCTGCCCTCTTGAGGCCTGGCTGTTTATCCTTCCCTTCAAGGACTTCAGCATTCCAGTTTTTTCCTTTTTTTTTCTTTTGCGGTGCTGGGAATTGAACTCAGGGCCTTGTGCATGCAAGGCAAGCACTCTACCAACTGAGCCACATCCCCAGCCCATTTATTTTCTTTTTTTACAAACTTCTTTCTTTTGCTTAATTTAGGCACAACTTTTGTTTCTTTGGGTTCTACAAATGTTAATTAACAAATGGTCTCTCCCAGGTTCATTTAAATTATTGTATGCATTATATATTGATTCTTTTATGCATTCATTCTGCACATACTCCTGAAGTTCTAAGAGATATGGCTTTCTCATTTTGAGAAGCTCAAAACCACGTGCTATGATTTAAATGCTTCCACCAAAACTCATGTTGACATTTAATCCCTATTGTGAGGTATTAAGAAGGTGGAAACTTAATCCAACTAAAATATCTGGAAATGGGGCCTTTAGGAGGTAATTTGGCATAGATGAAGTCATGAGGGTGGAGCCCTGTAATCGCATGCGTGGCTTTATAAAAAGAGGGAGAGAGAGAGACCCAAGCTAGCACACTTGCTGTTTCACATTGTGATGTGTTTCTGTTGTGTTGTGACCCAGAAGAAAGGCCCTTACCAGATGCAAAGCAAATACCGAAGACGTGCACTTATTTCTTGTTCATTTTATGCACTTGGACTTCCAGAACTGTGAGCTAAATAACCCCTCTTCTTTTTAAATCACCCAGTTTATAGTTTTCAGTTATAGTGACAGAAAACAGACTAATACACCATGCTTCCCAAACAATCCCAAACAACACTTTGGGTTAGAAATGTCACAATCACTGCTGCATGTCAGAAGCTGCTGCTAATGGTATGGAACTCCCAGGAGGGCCTTAAGGTAGTTTGCAGAAAAGTCTTCCCAGTTCTTGGCATCGGCCATTCCCTCTTCTGCTTCAGCTTGCTCTCATTCCAGTGAATTCTTTTTCTGTCAATGTTCGAAGTATGCTGGCAGTGGCTCCTTAAAACTGCTTAGTTCCTGGAGCCATGTCTTTGCAATGTGTAAAGTCATGTTAAATGTAGTAGTGATTCAAGACAGGTTGCCATTCAATGTCAATTGAGCTCTGGAGAGAACACCAGGAATCCCACTATGGGGTGAGTTGTTTGGGGAAGCCTTCTTGGAAGACTTGGGGCTTCCATTGCTTATCAGAGGAAGTGACAAAGAGAAGTGAGGTGGGGTACAGGAAATGGGAAAGCAAAGATGTTGAGTTGGTGGAGAGGAAAACATTTTATAGAACTAGAAATGGACAAAATGGACAGAAGGATTTCTGTGGGTCCACAGAACTTCACAATCAGAAGTTCTCTCCTGAGGGAAGCGAAAAAGTGTGGACTGGATGGAAACAGGTTTGTGAGATATTGAAACCCCCAGTCTTTGGGATGGCCTGAAGGGGACTGGGGCTGCGAGAGCCTCTGTGGGAGCCTCCTCCAGCCGTGACCAGTTCTGACCATTCACCCTAGATTGTCAGGCAAATATCATTTTTCTCATGTGTTATGAATGTCAATGGCTGGACCACTAGAAGACTACTGAAAGATGAGGTGGGAATGGTAGCATTATGTCCTATGACACAGGAATTGAATGCCAGGGAGAATAATTTGGTATTTTCTGGATATTAGAGAAAAACTACTGATGGATATTGATTGATACCAGCTTAGCATTACTATAAGGTCATGAACTCTTAGACCTAAATGACCCCAAATAAAAATCATTTAACCTTCTTGTTCTCAATATAAGAGAGGTGAAAAAGGTCATAGCAGTGTCACTTGGAGACTTTTTCAAACAATGCCCTCTCCTTTCTCTTTGCAGACTCTGGCACATCTGGTGAGGGAGGGTATCTGTACATTTCTCCAGGTGAACTAGTCTCATTCCTGATAGATATGGGATTTTCCCATATATGTGGATTTGCCCAAACTCTAGTAACCTGCTTATCTTTCCTGTTCTAAAAAGAGCACTGATGAACCAGTCACCACTACATATTCCTGCAGGTCTGACATTCTGGACACTGTCCCCTGTTTTCTGCAGCCTATTTTGGTAACTGCTCCCTCCAGGTCTCCACCTCTGAATTCTATTATTGCCATTGAAATCAGGTCCCCAATTCCATAGCAGTATCCTTCATCCCCCTGTCTCTGATACAGAGACATCCATGCATCTCTGGGGAGCTTTCTAATGATGGTTACACTTCTTTCACCAGGGTATTTCTTATTTGGGAAGCATCATGAGGTCTTCCCGAGTCAGGGCAGGGGTGGGGAGGGAGTAGAGGTGGTAACACAAATTACACATAATAGATTCACTCCAACAATCCAACCTTTCTAAGCTTTTGGACTCCTTGTTCTTTCAAAGACAGCTGTGGTATTTCAGCCTCATTTCAGCCTTATTTCCATTAACCAGGTAAGGAAACTGTTCTGCAGTGCTCCTTATCCTTGAGGGTTATTAGAAACAACTGGAGCAATTTAAAACTTTATGATGCCCAAATCACACTCCAGAAATTTGAAATCAGAGTCTCTGTGAATGGATCTTAGCATCATTAGTAACTTTCAAAGGGGGTTCCAATGTGGTGCCAAGCTTAACCCTGTGTTAAGCTTAGGTGGGTGTGTTCATGTTAATACATCTACCCCATCCCACCTTATATTTTATGTTCCTTGGTCTAGTCTATCTCTACCCATGCTTTCTCAGTCCTTTTGGCGCTTTGATAAAAATAGCTGAAACGAAATAATTATAAAAGGCAAAAATGTATTGGGAAGGTGCCGTCATCTGCAGAGAGTGGAAGGCAGAAGAGCAAAGAGGGGAACTCTATGTCCTCACAAGACAGAAGAATGTGAGAGAGAGAACCCACTCTTATAAACCCTTTTTATAGTGGCATTAATGAGATCAGAGACATCAGGACCCAAAAACCTCCAATTAGGCCCACCTCCCAACACCATTGCATTAGGGATTAACTTTCCAACACATGAGTTTTGGAGGAGACCAAGGATTCAAAATATTGCACCATGTTTCTCAGGATCCTGCTAGTTATGGACTAAATTGTGACAGTTTTATTCAAGTTTACTTTCCCTTCCTGCTTCACTTGAGAAATCAATAAATGGTATTTTCCCCTAAGGTGTGCTTAGATCGAGTATATATAGTAATATGACATTTTGCTAGATTAAGCATTCATGGATATTTTGGGATCCTTCGGAATTGTCAAAAGGAGGGAAACTTTAGGTTTGTTACTTAGGATGACTTCTTTAGAGTGAGCCTTATTTTATAGTGAAAATTCTCAAGGGATGGGTAAGTAAATTCACTGTTTGTGCTATTTAAAAGTAAGACTAGCCTTTGTACTCAAAATCTGAATGTGGATGCAATTCTTGATCTCAGTGGGAAGAATAATATAAAGATATTCAAGTTTTTCATTTTTTCACTTATTTTGAGGCTTCCCAGGACCTACTTAGGGATACTAAGTAGTTTAAAATAAGTCAAAAATTGAATTTCAAATGATCTCAATAACTTCCTGAGTTTTCTAGCACCTAAAGCACATGGGTAGGTTGTGACTGGCTGTTCTGTGATATAAACTGAAGTGATCATTACCAAAAGCAAGAAGTTAAGTGACAAGCAACTTAGTCATATTTACTACAATTGTCACACTACAGTTTGTTAAAAAACTATGATTCAAAGAACTACTGGTAGGTATCTTGAAAGGCAATTTCTGAGCCTGGGGTTGTGGTTCAGTGGTAGAGCACTTGCCTAGCATGCCTGAGGCACTGGGTTCAATTCTCAGCACCATATACAAATAAATAAATAAAAGAAAGATACTGTTTCTATCTAAATTTAAAAAAAAAAGAAGAAGAAAGGCAATTACTGTGTGAAACACTGCATGTGTGGTCTTATTCAGTCTGCTCAGTAATGAAGGATAATAAATTTCCATTTTACAGAAGAGGAAACTGAGACCTCAAAAAAGTTAACAACCTGCCAAGGTCATCGGGTTAGTAAGTGGGGGATTTGAGTCAGGAACCCAAGTCTGTCTGGCTTAGTTTCTTTCCAGTGCAGCATAATGTGACCCTGAGTGAGCAGGGACAACAGTAATGACAACTGCCTAGATCTAGAAGAGTGTGAGTTCCAGCTGAAATGGACAGTGGATGAACTTGGGGAAGTTAATAAACAACCAATCAGGATCAACCTCATGGAGCAGTGACTGGCTGTGCTTTATGAAAACAAAGATAGGAAAAGAACTTCTGCCCCCTAACAAAGGTTTTCTGGGGTCAGTCCTTTCCCTGGATGCTTGAAAATTCTGGAACTGGCTCTGTATAGTGCCACATGCCTGTAATTACAGCAAGGGCAACTTGGTGAGACTCAGTCTCAAAAGTTAAAAATAAAAAATTGGGAATGTAGCACAGTGATGGAGCATCCCTAGTTTTAATCCCCAATAGTACATTTTTAAAAAAGGGAGAGAGAGAAAGAGAGAGAGAGAGAATATGCATAAGAATTCTGGTATTAAAAATGTTTGTGAAGTCACTATGAAAATACCTTTGGGAAGTAACACACACCCCTGTTTATCTGTTGATGACTTTCTGTTAATTAGTATTGGAATCTTGTTCTCCCTAGGACAGTTAAATTTGGGATGGGATGGGAAGAAATGCTGGGAAAGGAAAGTAAGTCTTGATACTTTGGAAGGTGAAAACAAAGTTTTAGAGTAGAAACTATGCAAGGTCAGCAGATGGGGTATGCAGTGAGGGAGCTCAGCTTTTCCAAGGGCAGGGGAACTGAGGGGTGAGGCCTACAAAAGGGGCTATCAAAGATTTATACAGTTCCTATTGTGTAATTTTTAGCTTAGAGTCAAGTGCAATGGTCTGGCCCTGTAGTTCTAGCTACTCTGGAAGCTTGAGCCTGGTTTGAGGTTTGAGACTGGCCTGCGCAACATAGTGAGATCTTTTCTTTAAAAAAAAAAAAAAAAAAAAGAGCCGGGCGTGGTGGCGCACGCCTGTAATCCCAGCATTTGGGATGCTGAGGCAGGAGGATCGCAAGTTCAAAGCCAGCCTCAGCAATTTAGCGAGGCCCTAAGCAACTCAGAGAGACTCTGTCTCTAAATAAAATACAAAATAGGGCTGGGGATGTGGCTCAGTGGTGGAGTGCCCCTGGGTTCAAACCCCAGTACCAAAAAATAAAAATAAAAATAAAATAAAAAATAAAGAAAGTTTCAAACTGGTAATAGGGGATGGGATTGTGGCTCAGTGGTAGAGTGCTAGCATGTGTGAGGCACTGGGTTCAGTCCTCAGCACCACATAAAAATAAATAAATGAAGATATTGTGTTCAACTACAAAACAAAATTTTTAAAAACTGGTAATAAATTAGGGGCTAAAATACACATCTGATGGGACAGGAATTGGAAAATGCTAATTAATCTTGGTAATGTCCTGCTTACCTTGGAAATGGAGGTAGGGCCGGCTATTGTTTTCCCTAAAAGGAGACCTTGGGAGACAGTAAGCCTGGCTGTTGATAACAGGAAATCCAGGTCAGCTGGAAGATTAGAAGAGTCTGGAGATTTGCTGCACAGGTGGGAGCTGTCTACTGGAGTAAAGGGGAAGTCAGGGGACACAGGACAAGACCACCCTGAATAAGAAAGAAGTGCAGAGGGGAGGAAAACTCAGAAACCAAGTTCCATGCCTACGTCAGAAAAAAAAAAATTTTCAATGAACCCTGGTGCTGAGTGTAAGGAAGGATGTTTCTGAGAACAGAGCTGGGAAGGGCGAGAGACTGCCCGAGGCTTCCTGGTGTGCTCTGCTTGACCTCCCACTTGACTCATGGCACCTCGCCTGTGATGGAGACCATGTGCCACTCCCAGGCCTCCACTTGTGGAGTGTTGAAGTGTTAGTCCCATAATCCAGCCTACAAGTGGCCAGTGAGATGGGTGCATGGGGCACAGTGCAAATTCCAGCTCCTTTGATAAGTAACCCATGGTCTGGGGTTTGGCCTGATCAAAAGGTGCAGACTGGGATTAAGATTCCAGATAAGTAGAATGAGTGTCTGGGGAGAGGCTCATTAAATCCTTTGAGGCTAACTTGTGGTCTTTATTTAACCCACACAGAGCAGGATTCTTTTCTATTTTGGCTCAGTTTAGTGGACAGCCTTTCTCTTGAGCGGCCTGAAATACAAATACTGTGTTCCCCGAAGTCAGGTATTTCCCCACGCAATGCCAAAGGTTGGTTGTTGAATCTTCTCTGGGAAGGAACTCTAAATACCATAAATGGTTAGTTTAAAACACACACACAGCACACACACACACACACACACACACACACCACACACACACACACACACACACCAAAACAAAGTTCTGTTATCTGCCCCTCATTTGTATCTCCTAATGAAATTGATCATCTGTGCACCAAGATGATCCTAACTCACTTCTCTCTGCAGTCTATTTGTTGGCAATGGATGTTTTGAAGATCTCATCACAGGAGACTTTGAAAATTAAAAAATTATTTAAAATTTATTATTTAATGATTTCTTTGCCTACATGCATGTAAATACAATTTGGGTAAAATAGATAAGCATAGGAAAATGAAATGTTCTAGGAAGGAGATGTTGTAATAATAGGTTGTACATCCTATTCTCAAGACACAGTCCTGAGGGACACAGAAAGAACTCCTATAGGAGTCCTAGATGTAGGACAGATTTTCATGGAACAAGAATGGACATAAATGGCCTTAGTGTCTTTTATTCTTTCCTACAGAGGCTCCTCTCAATGAAGCAAACATGGAACACTCTCAGCTAAACTTGTGAGGTGGAAAAGCACATTTGCTGAATTCATTCACCAATACTTATTTCTTCAGTGGTTCTCTCTACAAATCTATCTAGAAATAAATAAAATGATGAAAAGCAGTGATTCCCCAAATATTATCACCACAGATCTCCAAGGAATACTTTTGAAGGAAGAGGTTATCCCAAGCCTAAGAAGGACCAAGTTGAAAATCTGAATTGGAAGTTGTTTAGAATGATTCATTAACTGCTTTGTAATGGTAAGTCATTTGCATGCAGTTATGTGATTTGCATTTCTTTTCTCAGATAGCTGAAAAATGACATACCAGCTCAGAGTTTTGTATTTCCAATGGTTACAATGCTTCTGGTCTCAGTCAGAAGATAATTTCACATTACCTAAGTTTCACTTGATTAGAGAAACTAAAGGAAGAAGTAATAATGGCTAATTGTCTATAAAGGAAAACACACTTACTTTTGCCTCTCACTGTCCTTTTTAATTTTTTAAATTATTTTTGCGTAGTCAAAACATGCGGAAGTAGACACAATGGTGTAATGAACCCTCCTGCACTCACTATTCCTAGTCATTATAAACCTCTACCAAAATCTTTCTGATTTTGAGGTAGAAAATCATTTCATTTTATCCTTAAATATTTCACTGTTCTAGAGTTAATTTACAACCCAAGTAATGAGCAACAATTTAATTCCAGCAATATAAGAATATTTGAAGAATACCCTATTTCAAAAAAGAAATCTCTTTCCATTAAAAAAATAAAGAAATTCCTCACTCTTTTTATTAAATGTTTCCTCCAAAACAATTGTCTTGAATCTGACTTTGAGGGAAGGGGGCTAGTGTTGAGGTGGGGGAGAGGGGTGGTCCCTGTAAAGGATTTTGCAAACTTAACTTTTCTCCTAGTCTTAAATAGCAGGGTTCATTCTTTTCTTAAAGGGTAAATAAGGACTGATTCATATTTAAATCATGTCCCCAAATCAGTAGCTTTGCAGTAGGGGGGTGGCAGTAGGCATGCTTAAAATCTTTAATGAAAAGCACAACTTCAGTTGAAATGGGGAATTTGATATGTTTCTGTTACGTTTGTGCTTTATAACTTTCTACTGCTCTAACAAAAGCCTGGAAGTTTACATGTTCCTGGTAACCACATTGCCCTTTAAAATCTGAAATAAACAAAATCTCTTTGATGGGTGACCCATAGTGTCATAACTGGCGGGAAAAGTGTAATGAAAAGAGCTGGCAAAAACCATGAAAGTTTTATGGGACAAATACTACCAAAATAGAACTACAAACTTTTGCTAGGTGATGGTCAAAAAATAAATGTGTTTCAATACATCTCTTATGAAAATCAAGTTGAAGTCATATGTCTGATATTGCTCAGTCCACTTTGTTGGTTAAGTACACACAGAGTTTGGGGGTTACATAACTAAGCCACGTTTTATTCATTTTGTCCTTCAGTGGGATATGGGCCACAGTGTTCCTCTTATTTATATTTGGAAATCAGCGCTTAAACCAAGCATTGGCATTTCATTGTAAATAAGAAGGCATCACTTTCCCGTTTCCCCAGGAGAGCTGCTTTTTAAGTTCCTTCTCTCTGTGCTCACCAAACTCAGGATCCAGCCTCCTGTGAGAACCTGTTTGATTTAAGCGCTGCCAAGAAAACAAGAAGTAGCCTCACAGTGGGGGTTGAGTGAATTGTGGGGCTCATCAAAAGGGGTAACAGGTTGGAGCACTGAACAAAACTAGAAGGAAATTCATTTCTAAATAAATGTCTGCTGTTCTGCACCTGGTTTGGGGTTTCTGTTTAACTCCCCAATAAATACGGCTCCATCGATTTTTTTAGTAAGTTTCAAAGCAGAAAGAAGTGTCTCCCCCCCCCCCCGAAAAAAGGCAGAGAGTGAATGGGACCTAGCTTCCTTTTGCAAAGATGGTTATCAGCACTTTGGAGACCTCGCCTGTCTTACTTAACTCCTGGGAACGTGCCTTCGTTTAGATAGTGTCTGAGGATTAATTGGCAAGGAGCTGCCTCCTGATATTGAGTTTCTTCCTTCCCAAACTGACAGGTAAACACCACTCCCACAGTTCACTGTGCCCCAGAGGCCTGTCAACCGGCCTGCCGACCTGCCTTCCTCCGCGCACCTACTTGCCCTTTCCAGGGACTAGAATTGCGGTTAGAAAGAAAAACAATGGCCCTCAGTGCCACGGTGGAGAGTGGCAATGGGAGGAAATGACAGAGACACAGGAAGCGGAGAGAGAGGGTTGCTTACACAAACAAGCCCAGGGAGGAACAGACAAGGAAAACAAAGGTGTAACTGGGAGAAAGTCGCCTGGGCCACAGAGAATGTGGCCAGGGCAGGGGGGCCGCCAGCGGGGACCTGGGTGCTGCGGGGAAGCACCTCGGTGACCCAGCCTTCTGGGGCTCCGAGGCCAAGAAAGAAACAGAACACCCCAACCCTTGGGGTTGGGATCTCCGGGCAGGGCACCCATAGACCCTGTGGGAGTCGGGATGGAGCTGCCTGGCCCCTGGCTGCACCCCTGCTGGCTCAACCCGGGAGGTGGGGGCGGGTATTCCCAGCCAGTGCACAGCTCTGGTCCTGCAATGGGGACGTATCCGGAATCTAGTTAGGTTTTCTTCCTGGCCAGAGCTTGACTTCTCAGTCTCCTGATGCCCGGTCCTCCCTGGTTCAGGAGCTGGCTTCTCTGGCTGCTCACTGATCCTTGTCAGTGCCCCCAAGGCGACTAGAAGACGTCCATTATTATCAATGCTTTCCCTGGCTGTCATCCAGGGCATCAGCATAGGGCCTGCACTTAGGGGTCACTCTGCAAAGAAGAGCTGACGTGAGGTTAATTGAACTTTCCACCTGGATTCTTATTCACAGCGGAATACTCTTGACCTTTGCTTTCCAATGTTGACCCTTCTCTGATGACCCCTCTTGACCACTTGCAGCACTCTCTTGCCTTTTCTTCCAGAAGCTTCCAAACAAAAAGGCAGGGAGGGGCTGGGGATATAGCTCAGTTAGTAGAGTTCTTGCCTTGCAAGCACAAGGCCTTGGGTTCAATCCCCTGCACCACATTAAAAAAAAAAAAAAAAAAAAAAAGGCAGGGAGTGTTCTGGTAGAGCAACAAGGAACCCTCCGCCACCTCCCTGTTTAGTATGTTAAGAGTAGATACACTGTTTGAAGAGTCCTGCCATCCCCATTCCTCTGTACAGTTAGTACTGGAAGATATATTCCACCCCCACACCAAAGCTAGTGATTCAGACCAGAGCCATCCACAAAGGTGGTCTTTGGCGAAGCAGTGACTAGAGCTGCCCTCCTTCCATTAACCAGCACCAAGACAGGCATCACATTTTTTTTATATGCATTATTTTTTGGGGGGAGGGGGGCTATTGTTATTTTCTCATTGTGATATTAATAAAAGCTTTCTTCTCAACAGGTAGATGGAACCTTGAAGATGGTGCTCTCAGAGTCAAGGAAGGACTGGTTGAGTCCTGGTGGATGTGATTCAGGACAGAGTTACTCCCTGACAGTGGACTTCACTTTGGGGGAAATCACCCCATGAGCTCTGAAAAAGTCAATTTTAGCCTATAATTTCTTATTCATATTTTATGATTCCCTTTAATTTTGCCTAACTAGTCAGTGATATCTTTTTTTTTTTTTTTTTTTTTTTTTTTTTGCAGTGCTGGGGAT
>JAJEJO010000110.1:20403-174109 GCA_020662805.1 Glaucomys volans | reverse complement strand
ATTACAAAGTCCCCATGGGCAAGGATTGTGTCCAGAGTTACAATGCATAAAGCGTTGTGGATTGGTGAATAAAGACATTTATAAGAGTACTGATTTTTTTTTAAAATATTCTTATTTTTAAAAACACACAAAACACATTGTTTTGACTCTCATCTCTCAGCTAAGCACTAGATAGGCATGAAGAATAATGTAGAAGAAACAAATAAATGAAGCTTTCTCATTAGGATGTACTTTTCTGCTATAGTTCTGAAAATTTATAGAGCTTGCCTGCATAATTTGGCCCTCTAAACAGTTATTTTCGTTCATCATGCTGTGAATCAAGCCTGTGTATGCTGCTCACATTAACTGGACTTATTAATGACTTCCCTATCTCCTCCAGCTGGAATTGTCTCTTTCTTCCATCTTTCCAAAGGACATTTTGGATTCTTAGGAACTTTAGCTTATTGATCTCATACTCCCACAGGATCTACAACTATACCAGGTTTGGTTGAATTAAAGGGAATTTCTAAAGTTAGGACCATCTCTAAATACTTGAAGGTGAACATGAACCTAGAATTAATGGTAAACTATTTTCTAAGTATTCTAGAAGTTAGTATATCTGATTATCTTTTAGTCTTGGGAAAAATCTCATAGGGTAGGGATTTTGAGAAAAACTTGAGTTTTTCTCATTTTATAAATAAGGGCAGAAGATGAGTAGAACCTAGCCTCGATTTTTAGCTCTGACTCCATATTTGATTGTCAATAGACAATGTCACGGAACACCTTCTCAATTTTATCAGTATCTA
This sequence comes from Glaucomys volans, assembly GCA_020662805.1. Lineage (NCBI taxonomy): Eukaryota > Metazoa > Chordata > Mammalia > Rodentia > Sciuridae > Glaucomys > Glaucomys volans. The sequence goes on along the minus strand of JAJEJO010000110.1, from coordinate 173,324 downwards.
CCCTATCTTTAAATCCAACACAGGATTTTAAAGACATTATAAATATGAAAGTACTTAAAGTTCCTGTTATACTTTAGGTATGAGGAGTCCCCCAAAGGCTCATGTATGAAATAATACAAGGTTTAGAGGTGAAAAGATTGGGTTTTGAGAACGTTCACCTAATTAGTGCATTAATTCCCTAATAGGGATTAACTGGGTCCTAACTGCAGGCAGGTAGGGTATGTCGAGGAGGTGGGTCATTGGGGATGTGCCTTTGGGGCATAAAATTTGTTCCTGGTGAGCAGAACTCTTTCTCTGCTTCCTGGATCTATATTGGAGCTGCTTTCCTCCTCCCATTCTGCCTCACCCTTGGGCCCAAAGCAATGGAGTCATCCATCTGTGGATTCAGACCTCTGAAACTGTGAGCCCTGAAATAAACTTTTCCTCTTCTAATTGTTCCTGACAGGTCTTTTGGTCACAATAACAAAATAAACTGAATAAAGCAGTGTCATTTAAATGTAATGGCTCTGATTCAACTATCTAGTACTTAGGAAGCAGCTTCAGAGATAGCCCAATCCAGACTATTCCTTTAAATAAGAAAATACATGTACAGCTCTAAGCACATTCCTAGGCTCATAGTGAGTATTCAATACATAATAACTGTTTTTTCTTTCCTGGAAAATATAAACATTTTTGAGCACCACATGAACCCACTGAATATTACAATAAGCCTGTCTTGATTTATACTTAAAACTCAAGGCATATGAGGAATATCATTATCTAGATTAACATAAAAAATAACATTTTCAAGTTGAAGGAATTAGACTCATGCTTATATTTTATCCCTGGATAAGTTCTTATCCCTCTTTTTCTACCTAGAGTACCTTAGGTTAAAATTTTGTTTTTAAGAGTCAGATCTAGGGCTGGGGATATAGCTCAGTTGGTAGAGTGCTTGCCTTGCAAGCCCAAGGCCCTGAGTTCAATCCCCAGCACCGCAAAAGAAAAAAAAAAAGTCAGATCTAAAATGATAGTTCCTGGTGTCATTTGGATACCATATCATTTGCCATATAACTTAGAAAATCATGCTTCCTGGTATCATTGGTTTGGTTTTGGCAATTGTCACAAATATTTACATCACTCTTCCCACAAACAGGATTTGGGGGAAGCCAGGATGTTCTGATACTTCCTGCTTATTCATAACACTTGAATAACTAAAACTCACAAATAGGAGACAAATTTTTTACCAACTAGTTGGAACTTCAAAGGATAAATTCTTTATTAAAAGCAGTCTCATTATGAAGAGATTTGCAGCAATCTTTATTTAGCAGCAGAAGGTGCAAAACGGAAGAACATTAGCTCACTCCCTCCTGGGTGGGGACATACAGAGGACACGCAAATGTGCTGCTTTTAAAGTGATTCCAAGGGAAAATAAATATCTTAGACCTCTGTTCCCCATTCTACAACCTTCTCCCCATTTGTGTTTCTCCCCTTCTTATGCCACAGGCTGATGTTTTATTTAGGCGTTTACTATGACAGGCAATAATTCTAACTTGGTATTTGACTTCATTGGATTTTAGTTAAAATAGATCCAGATTGGAATGGGATGCCTTGTGAGAGAGTGGACTCCTTCATTCTCTGATGCAGATGCTGGGTAGTTATACACAGGGGATGTTGAAGGGAACTTGCTTTGGAAGTTTGGTCTATTTGGCTAATAAAATTCTTTCCAATTTCTGAGATTTTATGTAAAGATCTAAATGGATATGATCATATTTATCTTTTGTTTTCATTGTCTAACTATTGTCTAATTTGTGTGAGATGTTTAGTATTTTACCTAATTTTGTGCTTTTTTTGTTCCTTTTCTCTTTATGCAGGTGCATACTTGATTTTAAAATCACTTGGTTGTTGGTAATGCCCACAGGCAGTTATCACAAGAATACTCAATAGCCAGAGTCTCCCTGGGGCAAACCACAGCAAGTCCAGAGTAACAACTCTACTATGGATCCTAGACACTCAAACCAGGAAGCTTGAGGCAAGGGAACAAAAAGGGGTACTGGGAGATCATAAGAATGATTTGGATTACAATTTTGGACATAAAAATCTAAGATAGTTATATTGTAAATATAGCCAGGTCTTTTCTCGAAGAAAATAGAGTAGATACATCTCGTTCTGTGATTAATGGGTTATATTTGTTCAATACTGCCTTGATCATTAGGAGATGAATTAGAATCTAAATTGCCTGATAGGATTATTCTACTTCTGTGTCCTCTTTTTCTCACTGCTACTATTTTAATTGAGTTTTATATTCTTCTTGTATAACAAGCTAATGATTATGGCCCTGTCTCCATTCTTCCTGAGTCCTCCAAACTTAACATGCCTTGTGAAATTGGGTCCCTGAGTGATTAAACAAATGATCAATTAGCTGCTCTTGTGATCCAGGAATGGAAGAAGAAACAATAGTGGCCTGTTACTGAATTCCTTTTTCCATCAATTCCAGAAAGACTTGGGGGCTTGTAAAGAATTCTTAATCATGTCTTCTGGTAATGAGAGACCGTTATGGATTAAAAAAAGACTGACCCAGCTCAGTGGTAGAGTGCTTGTTAGCATGTACAAGCTGGGTTTGATCTCCAGTACCCCAAAACAAACAAACAAAACTGACCTAAACTATGGAATCATAAAATTTTAGGACCGGGGCATACACATTAGTACCATCGTGGCTGCCTTAAAAAGCATTGATCAACCTTGGGGTTCTACACCAGGGCATTTAACTTCCTTCAATTGGGCCAAGGAGATGCCCTTACTTTTCTGATCAAGGAAATGAGGCCTGCACCAGATTCCATACAAGTAGTGTCAGTGTGAGGCTGACACCCATCTCAGGGCTGTGTTCTCTAACAAGGAAACATTGTTTTAAACTTGTTTTCTTTTTCATCCGTTTTTCACCCCCAGTTCCAGTTCTTCACTTCAGTTTTTTCACCTCTGCATTTATCAAACATCAGTTACATCTTTGAAGGATTTCTCTTGCACAATAACTTGGACACTCCAGACTGTTGAGTTTATTTAGAGTCTCTGAAACCAGGGACACTTGAAATAATCTGAGAGTACATGGAGTTCAGGAAGCTCCCCACATTACCATGCACACATCTTGAGATGAAATTGACCAGGCAGATGGCATCCATACGTAAGGATTCCAATGGCACTGGGTTGGAAACCCAGGAAGGCATTCTTGGGGCCCTCCCTTGCTCTTAATTCTGACCTGTAAACTATACTCTGGGGTAAGCAGGTCACATGAGAGGCTCCCAGGTGGCCCAGTCAACCTCAGGAGTCTCTTGGGGCCTTCCAAACTGAGGAAAGCACTTTGCCTTGCAGAAACTAAGGCTCCCAAACTGGAAAGCAAGCATTGTCCTAGGAAGGTGCTTGACTTCTACAGCCCCAGCGAAACTCAAAGTGTTTAGTCTTCCTTCATCCAGTCCCCACGACTTTTTTGTTTTTTCAAAACTTTTTTTTTTTTTTTTTAAAGCAACAAATTCTGCGGGTTATCACTTATGCCCCACCCCATTCTTCTAAGTCAGCTTTTGTGCAGGAAAATAGAGAACTGTTTTCATTGCCTTATCAGTGTCCCAGGAAAGGGGAAAGGAGCGTCTGGTCCAATATCTGCGCCCTGCCTGGGGACAATGAAATGCTGAAAGCAGGCTCCAGGGGCAAGGGGCTGCCCCTTCAGACCCACAGAGTGTCTGCAAGGACCAGGGAAGGAGGCCATGGAGGAGGGGCCCTGCGGAGCCTGCTGAAAGCATAATAGCCCCCGGGGTGGGCTGCTCCAAACAGGAAGGGTGTGGGCAGGATCTGAGTGCAGCTGCTCCTGCCGCCCATTCCCACAGCCTTTGATCAGCAGGCAAATGGCATTTTGTGCCCTGAGATAAATGCCTGGTCAGAGGGTGTGGGTGGCTGTGGAGGGGGATAGGATTTGAGATGAAGGTGTTTTATAGCCTGCCTTAAGGATCTGTGTTTCAAACCTGGGATCAGGATGTGCAAGGTACAGGGGGACAGAAAGTTTTCCCATGAACACATTCATTCCTTCACCCAACATCTGTCCTGGATCCAGAAGACACTGTGCGGGAATCAATGATGAATAACACTTAAGCTGTTTCTAGTCTGGTATGGAGAGTCTCGAGTGAAGGAAGGTTTGGGGGGATATGAGACATTTACATGTGTGGTAGCAACAGGTGGGGCCCGTTCTTGGGCTTTATGCGTTCTCCTCCTCCCTAGAATCAGATACTTGCCCTGACCACTCCCTCTTCCCTGTTTGGGATGTGTGCTCTGCAGCTAAGAATTGGTGGGAAAAAGAAATCCTATGGGTGGAGACAGATGAACAAAAACAAGGAAAACTGTTTGGTCAAATAGCAAAGGCTCACACAAAACAAGGGATCAAAACCTGTGAATAGACAGTGGAAAGTGTCATTGCAGAAGGCAGGAAGGAGATGTTGAAGAATGGTAAGAGTAGAGAGAGGTTCCATCCAGCCAGGTGGTGATGGTAAGCTGGGAGGAATCAAAACCTCTTTGGAAGGCACCTTGGAAGGCCTTGAAGGAGGTGTGAGACGAAAGTCAGATATGTGGCGGTGCCCAGGTGCTGGGAAGGGTGGGGGAGGTAGAAAGGACATTTGGGGACAAATAAAATATCATAAGTAGACCATCGTGGCAGAGATAGTCATACCTGGTGGAAAATAGCTCAGTTTTCTTGAGAATGTATGTTTACACACACACACACACACACACACACACACACACACACTGAGGGGGTAGTGGGGAGAGCTACAAGTTCAAGTAGAGCTTGAACTTTGGATGCAGGAACTTTGGATGCAGACTGAGAACTTTAAACCTATGAGCAAGCCACAGTTTTATCCCTTCATCTGTTATTAACCAATCCTGACTTTCCTACCACCTGAAGGAAATTTCCAAAATCCCATGTGTTAATGTCCTTACTCTCAGTTGCACCCAAAGTCTGAGGACAACACATTATAAAAGCTTAATAAAGGGCCTGACTTCTTTCAGAAACTCTAGGCAAAGGCCTCTTACTATTCATTTCTGGATTCGTAAAACAAATATCTCCTGGGGGCTTACTTTTGCTGGGCATTGTACCAGATTGAGAGGTGGGGGGATATGGCATTGAATAAAAAATGCAGTCTTGCCCCCAGGTAGCTGACATCCTAGGGGCCGGAGCCACCAACTCACAAGGAGCAAGTTGCTCTGTGAGGAAGAATAATGCAGAATAAGACCTTAGAGCTGTGCTGCTGGTCTTGTTTCCATGTGGTGGTCAGGGAAGGCCTTTCTGATAATTGAGTGTTATTTGGGCAGCAACCCAACTGAAGTGGGGGGAAAAGAATTCCAGGCAGAGGAAACTGTCTTGGGGAATTTGGTACATTGGAAAATGGAAACAAGGAGAAGGTTTATGTCCAAGTCCACTTACAATGGACAAAGAAATGAAAGGATGAAGTGGCACCAGAGCAGAGCCAGGGCTATATGCTCGATCTGGAACCAATCTGCTTTCCTGGCAAACATGCTGCCCTCCAGAGTGTTGCCTCTTGGTGGCCCATTCTGGATGTTTAATATAACCTTCTAAAGATGAAGACAAACAAGTTTACCAAAAATATCTCCATAGATTTGGGTGAGAGAATTTGAATTAGGAAAATGTGGTTTGAAATTCTTCTATGACACTGAATGTGGTTTTGGAAGAAGTCTATGAAATCTTAAAAGGCTGTTGGTCTGTCAGGGATGAAGAAGACATTCTTATAAATCAGTTATTAATCCAAACAAAAAAATTCTCCTGTGAAATGAAATGGAAGGCTAACATCCCTCATGCCTTCTATCAGCCAACAAATCACCACTAACAATTTGCTGATGTCAAATTGTATCTAGCTCTCATTCAGGTGTATTCCCTTGGAATAGAGAATGAGCATTAAATGTGTATCATGATCAACATGTAATACTGGAGGATCTTTTTGGTTGGGTTTTACATCGTAATGTCTGGTAGGCTCCTGGTGTGTTTATAAGACACCATAACAAACAAATTGAACAGTGAAAAATACAACCAATAGCTGGTAGTGTTACCTTCACATCATACCAATAATTCTATTATTCTCTTCCTCCACCAGAATGACCTGTTCTGCATTTTTGTGGGTATCAGGGACCAACGGATAAGTGTCCCATCTGGTGCACGTTATTTCTGTTACCACTTAATTTCTCAAAGATCTATTTTATGAGATGGAACCAGTGTGTGTACAAGCCTTGCCATAGTTGCTATTAACATTTACTTTTATCAAAATTAAAAACTCCATACCCAGGAGGAGGCGTGAGGCTCATTTACAGTAGAACTGCCCCTTGATGCTAAGGTGGAATGACTGATGTAGAAGCTTTGGAGTTTAGGGTTTTGATTTATGGGGTAGTGTCTGGAGGAAGGGTATGCACTCTGTTTCCGTAAAGTAGAGCCAGTTTCTGGCTTCTCTTCTTCTCAAGAGATTTTTCTGTTGTTTTCTATGTGAAGGGTCCTGTGTGAGATGGAGATGGCTAAGTGATTCCATTATGCATGGTGTCTCACACATCTTAACCAATTAGAAAAGGCTGTAGAGAATTACATGGAATTAATCCCATCCAGAAGGACTAGGGGTAGCCTCAACTACTCAAACTCTAGTTACTTGGTTTACAATGTCACAAGAGTGCCTTGATGGGATTAAGGCTGTGTCTCTCAGGCTGTTTGTTATTCTTTGTGAACTGTGTGTGTGTGTATGTGTGTGTGTGTGTGTGTGTGTGTGTCTGCAACTGTGTCAGCATTTGTCAGTAGCTGAAGTTAAGCCATCACATTTATATTATTCAATCTGCCAAGTCATATGATGGTTTTAGAAAATGGTCACTTCATTTACATTTATAAAGACTATGCCATGTAGTTGACTTCTCTTGACTTTTTTAAGTATTTGTTTTGAAGTTTCATTTAATACAGGAAATAGGCATAATCTCCAATAAGTGAACTTTAACAACTAAGACCCCAGGAGCCTTCCCTGGTTGGCAAAAAAAAAAAAAAAATTTCCTTCACATGCTATAAACCTCCTTCTGGGATATCCTATTTCTTATCTGGAGATGAAAGTCAGGATTAATACAGACGATTAAGAAAATACCCTGCATCCTCTTTAAAATTAAACTCTGCTTGGAAGTTTCTTTTCTTACTAAAATAGTGTCAGTGGTAAAAGTAAAAGCAGATTGCAGGTATTTTTGGTGTTTTCCATATATATTTTTAAAACTCGAAACAGTGATATCCTCTGTATGTATTAATGCACAAAAAGTGACAGTAGAATGTAACTTTAAGGCAAATAATTGTTTCTTGTGTGGGTGTGTGGGGGGGAATATTGGGAATTAAACCCAGGTGTGCTTTACCATTGAGCTACATACCCAGCTCATGTGTATTTTTATACTTTTTGTATAAAAAAGTATTTTTTTTTTAATTCTGAGATAGGGTTTTGCTAAGTTGCTTTGGGCCTTGCTAAGTTGCCTATGCTGGCCTCAAACCTGCAATCCTCCTTCCTCAACCTCCTTGTCACTGAGGTTACAGGCATGTACTACTGAGCCTGACTAAGTACCAACTGTTATTAATCAATAATAATTAGGCACTATAGTCAACATACCAAAGAAGTTGAAAATGCATCTAAGGAAAAATCTTAAATTCTTTCAATTAAGTCATCCACTCAAAAAGCTCTCAGTTATGTATTGTGCATCTACATGCCGAGTAAATACATGCACACATGCACACACCCACATCCAAGCAGAGTTAATCTACTTTGTAGAGCCTAAAGAAAAGAAACCCTTCTGCAGATAGCATTCCTGAAGGTTTCTCACCCTTGCCTTTGCTTTCAAAGGCAGGGAACAACGTGGCTCCTTCCCAGACAGTCAGACATGCTATAAAAAGTAACATCAGCCTTGGGAATTATAAAGGGAGAAGGGATATGCCATAAACAGGGATAAACATCTTCCTTTATACAAGGCTGTCAGATGCATTTAAGCAGAGACCTGCTCTTGTCCCCATGGTGGCCCCTCTTTCCTGTCCAGGGACCAATGAAGCGGGGCTTTCCCTAAGTGGCCCATGGTGAGAGGCTTAGATAAGGCACAAAGTTGCCCTCAATAGACTTAAAACCCCCATCTCTGGGACAAAGTGGGGAAGCTTTACTTTTGTTACCACCCTATCGAAGGAAAAAAAGCCCAAGGAAAACATTCATTGCACAAAGCTTACATTGTGTGCTGAGAAAGCCTGATCCTTGACTATTGTCTACACTCTTATTTATGCAACAGAGATGATTTTCAGGGGCTTAGCAAAATTATCAACAGGGCCATTTTAACACTCTATGTTTATTTGGCGAGTCCACTCTCCCTTTTCTAGGCAAGAGAGAACTAACACATTCAAGCAACTTTCTTTAAACAAAAAATTACAAAGGGAAGAACAATGTTCATTTCTGAACAGGAAAGCCCCTTTCCTGTAAAATGTTCTGATATAATAAGAAAGGGACTTATTCCAAGTCTTCCAGAACTGATTTTACACACTTGATGTGCTGACATATTATACACATTACATAGTATATACACAGTATATGAAATAGGATTATTTCAGGGTTTTTTGCTTTTTTTTGTTGTTTTTGTTGTTTTTTTTTTTTTTTTAATGTGAACAAGTACAACTACTAGCCAGAGGGTTTTATCTGGCCAACTCTAAAACCCAGCTAAGCTTTAAGTTAAACATAATGTTTTGAATTTGTGGTGGGCTGGGTGCAGGGAGAGATGGAGAGCACCAATGACAGATGGTAGAGGGAAGAATGGGCTTTAGGACCCATGTCCCAGGTTCTGAATTACAATTGCATCCCCTTAATAAGTATCGTTTTATTTTGATTTTTGAGTTATAATATTGTGATAATAATATTTCCCTTGCAGGCCTCCAGTTATACATGTAAAAAATCTCCATTTCAAAATGAGTGTGAAAAATAAACTTCAAATGCAGTTAAGTACCAAGGGTGGATAACAGCGCCGAAAGATTGAGTTTTCTACCCTACCTCCCTTGAGAGTCTCAGGAAATTGGAGAAAACTTTGCTAGGTCATGCCAGTGATATTTCAAACTGGAATCCATTATCCATTCAACACATACTTTGTGACCTGTTCTGTGCCAGGTCCTATAGTGAGTTTGCAGAGTGCTTCAGGGAGCCTCATGTGTTTGATTTGAATTTGATTCTAGGCATATACTTCAAACATCTTTTAAAAAGAATGGAATGGAAATGTTGTGCATGGTCAGTCCATTGTCTACTCAATTTTAGCTCTTAACATGCCTCAGAGGCTGAAACTTGTGCTCTCAGGTTACCTTGTTTTTGTATAGACTCAGAATACAGCTTCACTGGCCTCTAAGAACGTTTACTTCTTGTAAATGTGTCATTGGTTAGGATTTAACGGTGCTTAAACGTTCATTTAAAAATTTGGGACTGCTCGTATCCGCACAGGTGAAACTGCACAAGTGTTAGAAGAATAATGTGCTCCATTAAACTCCAGGTCAAGGCCAGAGACCTGCTCAGAGCATGTCCTGTTGACAGTGTAACTGCAAAGTTGTGCAAACATGCATGACAAGTTGTCTTGTTCAAAAGAGTTAAGGACACTTGCTGTAAACTTCAAGTGCTTTTCTTTCAACTTTTGTATTTATGAGAGAAAAAATGATTGTTACATATTGCTAGAGATTCTACGAACTCTCCCTACTTGCTTCTTTGAAGCAATCACTTTAGTTGAAGAGCATGCTGAGGTTGTAAGGGGAACTTTCAAAAGTTCTACCATTTGTAAAGAATTAGGATTTTTCTCAATACTGTACCACAGTGCAGAAAAAAAGAAAAAAGAAAAAAAAAAAAAAACAGAGAAAGGAGAGAGAGAGATTGAGGATACTTTCAAATTATTTTTTAAATCAAAAAACCTATTCATGCTCTATGATTGATTTCATAGTAAGTTAATGTTATAAATTAATTCCAGAAAAAGAAATATGCTAATGAAATGATATTTTGCCCGTTTACATACGGGAGCACAGAGTACTGTTAAACAAGTACGGGAGCCTTGGCTTCATGTGTCACTTTCTCCAAAAGGAAGGTCATGGCGAAGAGGAGCCAAAGTGCTGCAGAAGCTCTTTAGAAGAAAGAAGCTGTTTAAGACACTGCTTCTTTCCTTTTTCTTCCCCAATAAAATAGAAACTTAAACCCCAAACAGGTAGTCTGTTCAGTAACACAGACAAAAGTGTTGTATGGCATGACTGAATCTGTATAGAATGGAGACTGTCTTAGCTATTTTTGTTTCGGTGACTAAAAGGAACTGACTGGAACAAATTTTAAAGGAGGAAAAGTTTATTTGAGGGCTCATGGTTTCAGAGGTCTTAGGCCACAGAAGACCAGCTCCATTCCTTGGGGCTCAAGGTGAGCCTGAACATCATGGTGGGAGAGTATGGCAGAGGGACACAGCTCACATCACAATGATCAGGAAGCAGAGAGAGACTCCACTCTCCAGATACAAAATATATACCCTATAGCCACACCCCAATTCCCACCTCCTCCAACCACACCCTCCCACTTCAACTAATCCCATCAATGATTAATCCACTAATTGGGTTAAGAATCTTACAACCCAATCATTTCTCCTCTGAACCTTTCTGTATTGTCTCACATGTAAGCTTTTGGGGGATACCTCACATCAAACCATAACAGAGAATGAAATCATCTCTTGGTAGAATTCCCTTTGTAAAAGCATGATCAAGGTGCATGACCCACCCCACCCCCAATTCCCCAGGCTGGACTTTTCTGGCTCTGAGAGACTTATTTGTCTTTTAACCAAAATGCCATTTCATCCTTAATTCTCCAGAAAAACACTCACAGAAAAAATATCACGTGGATGGCCAAAACCAGCTTTATAAATATTCCTGTGGGAATGTTTTCTTGCTGTGGTCAGCACTGAGTGCAGGACATCCCAGTATCTCACTGCTCTATTAACTCCAGTGAGCGAATACCACTTCCTGTTCGCAGATCTCACAGCTGAAAGGGAGGAGAGAAGAAAGAGGGAGCAACCTGCCCACTGCTGGAGCTGCTGATGGCATCTGGGGAGAGGTCATATTTTTTCCTCAAAAACTTGCTGTGTATGTAGGGATGAGGTAGGGGTATTAGAAAAGCCTTTATTAACGCAGTATCCTGTATGGGTAACAAAGTCTAACTATGGTAGCTTATATGTTGATCTTTATATTAAGGATTCACACTTAGTTTTGGTGTCTTGACATCCAGACTAGGTAATCAAATAGATACAAATTCCTATTAACATGCTGGATTGTTTACTTTGTTTTATTCTTTTAGAAATTAATGAGACAATTCCCTCCCCCACCCCCAGAACTCCTTGTCACCTGGCTGTCTTCTGAGATCTATTTCAAATTAGCTTGTCATTCTCCAATCTGTACCTTCCTCCAATTGTCCCTTCTTCTGGTGGACTTGCTCTATAATTTTTGTTTCTTTTCTCTGAAAAGAACATTATTTCCTGTTTTTATAAGAATATTGTTATGGTTTGGATCTTAAATGACCTCCAAGAGCTCATGTGTTGAAGTCTTAGCCCCCATTGTAGCAATGTTTAGAGGTGAGGTTTGGAAAGTGATGGGATCATGAGGACTCTTGAGTTTATCAGTGGACTAATCCACTGACAGAATAATAACTTAATGAGCTATTGGAGGAGGTGGAAACTTTAGAAGGTGGGACTGACTGGAGGTGGGAAGTCATTCAGTGACATTCCCTTGATGGATGTACTAGAACCCTGACCAGCTTATCTTTCTTTTTCCTCCTGTTCTCTATAAGGTGAGAATATCTGCTCTACTATGTGCTCCCCACCATGATGTTCTGCTTTGCCACTGGCACAAGTAATGGGGCCAAATCATGGAATTCCTGTGAAGCAAAATAAAATCTTTCCTCCTTTAGGTTGATTTTTCTCAGAGATTTTGTCACATAGATGGAAAACCCACTACCACAAATGCACTCTTCTGTATTTTTCTGCTGATGTTCATGGAATTCTCTTGCACAGATTCCAAATGACCTGATCTAAATTTTGTCATTTTTCATTTCAGAACCATTGCCCCTACCCCAAGATCAGCTCAAGATGACCAATGGTATTCACCTTTCCCAGCACTGAAATATTCCCTATCACTCATCACCAAACTAGATTGAACATGAAGTGGTGACTAAGCAGTGGGAAGAAACTTTATCATCCGATCTTTCTCATCCCCTACACGAGACACTTTAAACAAAAGACACACAGAGCTAATCATCTGAAAATCCTGCCAGGGTGAAAACAAGCAAATCTTCAAAAACGAGTTAAAACAGGTGGAAAGGGATCTATCCTAATGCTTACCTGAGTAGACAGTTGAAATCATTATTTTACTTTTATAAAATAATGTGTGGGGGCAAAAGTAGCCCAGAGGTTAAATTTGGTCTGACTTCTTGGGATAAAAGCTTAGCTGGGACTTACCCATGTTCTTGAGCAAGTCACTCCTTGTTCACTCCTTGTATCTATTTCCCTAACTCTGAAAAGGACATAATACCTCCATCCCGAGGGTCCTGGGGCTCAGTGTCAGTGAAGTACTTTGCAATCCGCTGCTGAAAGGTGCTCAGCAAGTTCAAAGAACCAGTATTAAGAATTGTTTATCATCTTTATAAACCAGTAAATCCGTCTCATGGGTGTAAAATGATTCTTCCTAGCTTGATTCCCTCCACATACCAAAACAAACTTCAGATTCTTCTATGCTATCAGCTTAACATTGTGCCTCAGCTGTTTACATGCACAAAGCCCTTCCCATCTCCTTTTGATTTGCAGCATGTGCTGAGCCCAAGACAAAAGAACATACTATTCACAAGTGTGACTCATGTGAAAATTGAAACTTCATGCTCTGTTTTATTAAGGGCCTTGCTTTCCATCTGTGGGTTAAAATAATTGGGAATAAAGATAAACACTGTCTAAAAAAAAAAAAAACATGAGCACTGAGTTAGTCAATAAAGTAAATTTGAATTGTTAGGTGGCAAATCTAGTGGACAAATGAGGAAACTGAGAGTCAAAAACCTAGCGATGAACCAGATGTGTTATTTTGCCAGGTGCTGTATTGAAATGCATTATTTTAATTAATAGTAACAAGGTTCAATTGCAAAACACGATGATCGTTTAGGTTTTATTTGAGAAATTAGGGAGCTAAGAAGAGGCAAAGAGGGCATCTGGCAAGAAGCATGGATGAAGAGGTTGGAAAAGACCCAATAGAAGAGATGGTATTACAGGTTAGAGGGAAGAAAGAAAGAAAGGTGATATTCATTGTGTGCCAACTTTGTGCCAAACATCATGCTAAGCTCCTTACATACACTATCTCATTTAATCCTAGTAATGACTTTGCGAGATAGGCATTATGATTGCTTTCATTTTATTGAAGCTGAGAGCTTATGTCATTTTTCCAGGGTAATGGAACTACTAAATGACAGAACAGGAATTCCTACTGGGTTTCATATGACTCTCAGTCTAACACTTTATACCACACCCTGGCGCCATTTTAGGAAAAAAACCACTGTTGATACTAGAGCTTATTACTGGGTTCCTTATTATGACTTCTTAATAAACACACCGAAATAATGCTATTAGTTTTCATCATGGCCTTGTGTGGTTTTTTTTTTTTTTTTGCTTCTGTGGGGCCAACCATATTTCCTTTTCCTAAATCATATTGGTATTAAAAATCTGCTCTTTGAATTAGACTGTGTTATGTCTTAAATATGAGGCTTGCAGTGAAAATATACAATATCAATTATGATACCTGGTGACAGAGATAAAGGGGCATTGATGTGAAATTTGAGCATTTTAGAAGGTATGAGAAGATCCTTTCCTGAACAGTTTTTTTCTGAGTAGTGTGCTCGGAAAGGAAAACCCTCACTCTGGGGAGTTCTGTGAGGAAAAACTGAATTGCTCAGAAGAGGGCAACTTTTGTCCCCATCATATCTACAGTCAATGTCTGTCTCCAGAAAATTAGTTCCCAAATATCCCCTAGCTTGCTAGTACCTGTATGGTCACTTTATCCATCCAATCTCCACCCTGACCTCTGGATTACCCCTTTCTCTATGCCTCAGAGATCTAGAATCATCTCCCTGCCTGAAGTTTTTCTCTTCTTCTCTAGCCTGAGGCCATGAAACAGTGGTTCTACACAGAATCCACAGTTTTGACCTTCTTCAGGACTGCATCTGAGTTTTTTTCTTCTTTGTTCCTCAGTTTAAGAATGAATAAGAGCAGAGATCCACAGTGGTTCTTCCTCCTTGACTAGAAGAGCAATAGGTTATACCTTCATCAAGGAAGAGGCAGGAATAAAGATTCAATAACTGGAAGGCCCTATGGAGGCTGATTCTTTACCAAAATGTGTATTTTTGTGTGTGTCCAGATTGTTTCCTGGTAGCATTCTAATTTCACATTTTTTAAAAAGTGGCTTTTGCTCTCTAAAATTATCATTGCACCTATCGTTTTTATTGCAGAGGAAAAGGTAAAGAAGTGACAATGTAAAGGTCAAACCTATTGCTTTAGAAACAGCTCTGAGAAAAAAAATCTTGTCTCTGGTATGTAAAACAATCTAAGTACCAGGAATGGCCAGGAGAGCCCGTGCACACAAACTTAGCCTGGACCCTGTTTTTATCAAGGTTTATTGCATTTGGATCCTAATGTCTCTCTGATATCTTTTCTTCTTACAGCTTTTTCTATATCTTTAGGTTTTATACTTTCTTTCTCACCTTACCCAGCTATTTTTATGATTTTTGTTTCTTTCTACCTACCATCTTTAGAAGAAGGAAGAGTGACTTAAAACTTAGGAAGAGAAAGTTTTTCATCTATGTGAGGTCTATACAATAGAACTTTCTGAAATGATGGAAATGTTCTACATCTTCACTCTCTAGTACAAGAATTCACTTGTCACATGAAGTTACCAAGAAGTTAAAATGCAATTATGGTGGCACTAAGCAATGGCAGTAGACTAGAACCTGGGACAGGGAGAAATTTTGTTTTGTTTTGTTTTGTTTTTGGTAGCAAAGATTAAATCCAGGGATGCTTAACCACTAAGTGACATCCCCAGCCCTTTTTTTGTATTTTATTTAGGGACAGGGTCTTCCTGTGAGTTGCTTAGGGCCTCACTAAGTTACTGAGGCTGGATTTGAACTCATGATCTCCTGCCTCAGCCTTCCATGCCACTGGGATAATAGGCATGTACCTCCACACCAATCTTGGGGGAAGAATTAAGAAGAGGAATACACTAGAGAAGTGGGTCATTTAATTCTATGATTAAATTCTTGCATTGTTCTCCTCTGTCTTCTTGGGGTGGGGGGAGACTTATGCATAAAATCAACCAGAATCAGCACAACAAAAACCTTGAGAACTGAACTTTGGTGGTATGTAATATCTCCCAGGCTTCAGACTGGACTCTGAGAAGTGCACAGGTGAGGCAGACCACAGTAGCACAGCAAGGCTTTGAAACCAATTTGACATTTAACCCACAGTTTACAAAAGTGGACAGAGACACATGTTGACTGTAAGATTTTTAAAGATTCTGGATTCTTTTAACATAACTTTAAAAATGTTCAGAAATCAATTCAAAATTATTCACTATACCAAGAATCAGGAAAATCTTAAGAAAGAATAACAAACATGCTGTTATGGTTTGGTTTTGAGATGTCCCCCAAAAGTTCACATGTGAGACATTGCAAGAAGGTTTGGAAAAGAAATGATTGGGTTATAGCCTTAACCTAAGCATGAATTAATCCCGGATGGAAGTAACTGAATGATAACTGGAGGCAGGTGGGATGTGGCTGGAGGAAGTGGTTCATTGGGGGGGTGGCTATGGGGTATTTATTTTGTATCTGCAGAGTGGAGACTCTCTCTTTCTGCTTCCTAATCTCAGTTGAGCTGCTTCCCTCTGCCACATACTCTGCCATGTCCTGCCTTACCTTGAGTCCCAAGGAATGGAGCCGGCATTCTCTGGATTAAGACCTCTGAAACTATGAGCCCTCAAAAAAATTTTTCCCCCTCTGAAGTTGTTGTGGTTGGGTTTTTAAGTCAGAGCAGCAGAGTAGCTGACTACAACACATGCCAAGGCCAGAATGATACAAAGGTTGGTATTAAATGACTGAGTTTTAAGTCAGTTATCATAAAAATACTCCAGCAAGTAATTAGAAACACTCTTTTTTTTTTTTTTTTTTTTTTAATTCCTCTAGCTATGTGTATTACTTTATTTGGGCTGCTATAGTCAAGTGCCACCAAATGGTGGTTTATTTTATTTTATTTTATTTTATTTTATTTTTAGTTCATTGTATACAAATGGAGCACAACTATCATTTTTCTGGTTGTACACAAAGTAGAATTTGCCTATTCATACATTATAAACACTCTTGAATAGAAAAAAATAGAACGTCTCAGCAAAGAAATACAAAGAACAAAATAGAAAATTTAGACTGAAAAATACAATAACAGAAGTACAAAACTATAGGTATTAGAGCAGAATGGAGATGGCAGAAGAAAATTTTAAGTATGGCAATATAAATTATCTAATCTGAACAAAGGAGAATTTTTAAAAAATGAACAGAACCCCAGAGACATGTGAACAATAACAAAAGAGCTAATATTTGTGTCAGCGGACTCCAAGAAAGAGATGGAAGGAATGAGGGTCCTTATTATTTGAAGAAATTATGGTTGGAAACATCCCAAACTTAGTGAAAGATATTAGCTAACAGATTTAATAACTCAGTAAACTCCAGACAAATAAACCAAAATAAACCCACACCTAGAAACATCACTATCAGATCTCTAAAAACTAAAGACAAAGAAAAAACATTGAAAGCAGCCAGAGAAATGACAGCTTGATGAGGGAATCAATGATTCAAAAAATGATAGGTTTTTCCCCAGACAGAAGGAAGTAGTATGATTTTTTAAGTTATTATATACACATATAAAACTATCAACACAGTATTCAATATCTAACACAAATATTGCTCAGAAATACAGGTGAAATAAAGATATTGTTAGATGCAGGGAACAAAGAGAATTTGGTCAAAAGAAATTCTTCAGACATAAAGGAAAAAATAAAGAAATTAGAAGGTCAACAATAAAGAAATAATAGAAAGAATAATACTGAAAAAATACAATAGACTACTACTTTCCTCTTGTTTTAAAAAATTACATTTGATAGTTGCAAACAAAAATTATAACACTGTTCCAGTGGTGTTCAGTGTATGTGAAGTGACATTGGAGATATCAATATCTTAAATAGAGCTGGGCAAAGAGATCTGAATGGTAACAAAATTTCTCAGTTCCACTTAGAACAGTAAATTATGGACAGCAATATATTGTGGTAAGTTAAGTGTACATATGGTAAGCTATTTGAAGAGAGAAATAAAATTATTATAGGTAAATTAAAATGAAATTCCAAAAAAAGTTTATGTAACCCACAAAAAGCCACAAAAAGAAAGAGAAAAAGCAGTAGAATGCACAAAAACAAATAAGAAAACAACAACCTGAATTCAATTAACATGCTATTAATTACCTTTAAAGAAAACAGTCTGAACACATTAATTAAAAGACAGAGATAAGAAAAATGGATTCTAAAAATGATGCAACTCTATGTTATCTACAAGAAGGTTGCTTCAAATACAAGTAATTTATAAGTTATAGGTAACTTGAAAGTATGAAAATGGAAAAAGATGTATCTTGCAAACACTAATCAAGGAAGAGTTGGAGTGTCTATATTACTCTCAGTCAAAAGACTTCAAAGCAAAGCAATTTACTAAGGACAAAGACATTACAAAATGTCAAAAAGGTCAATTAACTGAACACATAATAGATCTAACCACATATGTGCCAAGCAACAGAACTTCAAAATACACAAAGCAAAAATAAACAGAACTGAAAAGAGAAATAGATAAGCCAAGAATTATACCTGGGGGTTCTATTGTGGTTTATATATGAAGTGTCCCCCACAAAGCTCATGTGGCAATGCAGGATTGTTCAGAGGTCAAACAGTTAGTGTATGAGAGCTGTAACCTCATCAGGTAGGTTAATCCATTTGATGGATTAATAATTTGAATGGATTACTGAATAGTAACTGTAACCAGGTAAGGCATGGTTGTGGGAGGTAGGTTACTGGGAGTGAGCCCTTGGGGATTACATATCTTGTCCCTTGATCCTCTTTCTCTGTCTCTCCCTGGCTGCCATGAGCTGAGCAGATCTCCTTTACCACACCCTTCTGCCAAGATTTTCTGCGTCACATCATGCCCAGAGTAATGGAGTTGGCTGACCATGAACTGAATGTCTGAAACCATGAGCCCAAAATAAAGTTTTCCTTCTCTAAGTTGTTCTCATCAAGTGTTTTGGTCACAGTGATGAAAAGCTGACTAACACAGCTTCTCTCAATGATCAATAAATCACCAGTGAGAGGAGCACAAAAATTCAACATGAATATTCATAGCAGCTTTATTTGTAAAATTAAAAAACTGGAAACAACTTAAATTTTCTTTACCATATGGATAAAAAATGACATTGGATATCCATACAACAATGATAAAAAGAAATGAACTGTGGTACACACAATAACTTAATGAATTATGGGGCATGATTTAAAAAAATATCTCAAAATGTTACAGATGGTTTTATTTATATAACATTCTAAAATGACAAAATTGTACTAAAGACAACAGATCAGTGGTTGTCAAGAGTTAGGATTTGGGGCAAGTATAGATTATAAAGGGGTGATGAATCCTGATTATTGCCATGGTAGTAAAAATCTATGCAATGAAATTTCTTAAAGTGAATATAAAAACTAGTAAAATTCAAACAAAATTTGCATTTAGTTAGTAATGCTGTACCAAAATCAATTTGTAGGCTTTTGTAATTGTACAGAGGTTATATAAGATGATACCATTAGGGGAAACCCCATGAAAGACACATGGGAACTCCCTGTACTCTTTTTGCAATTTCTATCTAAGCCATAAATTATTTCAAAATAAAAATCAACTGAACTTTTAATGTGATTTAATTCTTATTAATTTAAATAGTAATATATAGCTCATTGGTATGGTATTAGACAGTGCAGGTCTATACTAAGTTATGTCAAATAACTTTATTTCTCTGTTTGTAGTCTTAGGTTCCTGAACACAATTTCCATGTGTGAATTTTTTTTCAATATACAGTCCATATTCTTTGAATGCCGCTAACCAGCTACAACTGAATTAAATCAGAGCATCGTAAAATTCAAGGATGCACAAGTAACGTGTTCAGTTATTCTAATCCAGTCTGTTGACTAATGCAGATGGCAGAATGTTAATTCCTCAGGTACGCCATAAAGGTTTTAAACCTCATAACCATGTTTTGTAAGCTCATGAGTAGGAAGAAGTCTATAGTTGTTCAGAACCTTAATTATCTCTTTTTACTGACAAAATCCAAGCATGTTACTGCCTCCAAATCCCTAGGAATGAACAGTTGGCCCTTGACTTTTAATGTTTGCCAGCACAGGTTAAGAGATGAAGTCCTTTCTCAGAGCCCACACAAGTCAAACCCCTCTGACATGCAGAAGGTGTTTGATTTTGTCCACTCCGTTCATTCCCTTATTTTTTTCAAAGCACCTTCACTCCAGATAAAATATACACACTCATAAAGAGGCAAATTCTTTGTGTGCTAGCCCCATCTCCACCCCAGCCCTGCACAAAAGCATTCTGATCCTAACTAACTGTACAAGCTTTCCTGGGGACACTGGAAGGCGGAGGCACTTCAGGCTGTTTTGGACTTCCTTGATCAACCCCTCCTTCCAATCGCTGGTAAAGTGATTGTGGAAGTTCTTGTGACTTCAGCCCTGAGGAAAGGCTAGGCCTGGTTATCCAGAGATGCCTAGGGAACACTATCAAGGTCATCTTCAGTGGCATTTGGAGAAGATGAAATCATTATCACTACCATTATTAAAAGCTACCAGTGATAAAAAGCACAGTTACAGTTGTTTTTGTCGCCATCTTAAATTTACATACATCACGTCCACTTGTCACCTCTACTTGGGAAAACACTCATATCCCTCTCCCCTCAGAAAACACCCATTTTTTCCCTTCTCTGCTCAGAGGCACACGCTACTCTCATGTTGGCAGACAAACTCAGGGAGACTCAGATACTATTAAGCTCTGAAAGGGCAGGAGACAGGCTGTTCCCTCTTAAGTCCCCAAGAATAATGTAATGTGTGGCTCTGCTATAGTTTGGATTTGGAGTGTCACCCAAATGCCCCTGTGTTAAAGGTTTAGTCCCCAAGTTGGCACCATTTGGAGGTGGTGAGATCTTTGAGAGGTGAGGCCCAGTAGAAGGTTTTCAGGTCACTGAGCGTGTGCCCTTGAAGGGGATCATGGGACCCAACCTCTTCCTCTTCCTGTCTTTCACTTCCTGGCTGTGAGGTGAGGGGCTTTGCTCACTGGGTGCTCCCACCATGATGGGCTGCATCACCACCACAGAACTAAAAGCAATGTGTCTGCCCAGTCAAGGACAGAGTCTTCAAGACTGTGAGTCAAAATAGAATGTTGCTTTTTTTTTTTTTAAGTACCAGATATTGAACTCAGGGGTGCTCAACCACTGAGTCACATCCCCAGCCCTGTTTTGTATTTTATTTAGAGACAGGGTCTCAATGAGTTGCTTAGTGCCTCACCATTTCTGAGGCTGGCTTTGAACTTTCAATCCTGCCTCAGCCTCCTGCTGCTGGGATTACCAGTGTGCCCCACTGTGCCAGGCAAAATGTTGCTTTTTAGATTGATTATCTCAGGCTTTTGTTTTAGTGAGAGAAAGCCAACTAACACAGGCTTAATCAATATTCAGAAAGTAGCTGTTAAATAGCTAAATGAATCAGTTTACATTTCACAAAAAGAGATGATCATTTTTGTTTCACACTGAGAGATGATGCCACAAGATTGGATTTTATGGCAATCAACCATAAAATAAATTTCAAATTACCACAAAGAGTGCCTGTTGGAATTTTATCTTCTTTGAAAGATCTCTTTCTCAATGGAGGAACACTAAGCACAAAAATATTAAGACCAAGACATTAACTAATCTTCACTTCCGACTTTTATTTTACTTGTTTAAAATACTTCGAGTCTCGTAAGAATCCTATCCTCTGAAAAACATGCTCTTGGCAACCTGATCCAGCTAAGGTCCTATCTTGGGCCCTACTTCTTGGAAATAGAGCCTGAGAAGGATTGTGGGATGTGTTTATTAGGAGAGTGCGCTCAGGATAAGAGAGTGAGGGAAGCAGGATGGGGCAGGAGAAAGAGTTGGAAAGAATATAGAATCAGTTGGAGCTCTCCAGCCTGGTCCCACAGAGAGCCTGGAGCATGAATTGTACCCTAGACTGGTGTCAGACTTTTGTGGTTCATGTTAATGAGTCTTTGAGTTCATGCTGTCCCTTTTAAGGGCACAGATGCATTGCCTCTCAGGAAAAGTAGTTCCCATTTGGTCAAGGTCAAGTTTCCAGAGAAGGGAGCAGCTGGGAGCCATTAGCAGGCAAACTTAGAGAAGCTGCAGGGTGAGTGCACTGGCTGAAAAAGAGGGAGCTTGGCAGGGCTCCAACAGAAGCTCCAACAGTCTGTCCCTTTTACCACTCATATCCAGTTGTTTGTCGCATGGAATTCACTCCATCCAGAGGCAGATTTTCCAGGCTCTGGTTAGCCGGGAAGGTGGAGTTTAGAGGTTGACTGACATCAAATGGCTGAGTCAGTCTGTCTGTGGTTATTTCATGACTGGGGATTTAAATGGGGCTGATGGACATTATGATCCATGCACACTTTAAGTTTTTGACAATTATGCCAATTTCTGCTTTTCCATCTCAGATGCAATTTTTAAAAATGTATTGCCTTGTAAGTTTCAGGGATGTTCACTTGATTTTTCTTACTATAATAGCTCTTTCTCTACTAGTCAATGTGAGGGTTCTCTCAAATGTTAAGTATGTGTATTCTGATTATAAATTTTTCTAGTTAGGAAATTGACCTTGTGAACCCATTTTGATATAGACCTGAATTAGAATTCCTGAACTGCATATAGCCCTACCTCTAATGAGAGGATTCCTAGCATATGTAAGTGGCTTTATTAGTCCATTTTTCATCACTATGATAAAATACCTGAGGAAGGCTAACTTTATAAAGAAAAGAGATTTATTTGCTCATAGTTCTGGAGGTTCGAGTGTTTGCATTGAGTGAGGGCCTTCTTGCTGGCAAAGTCTCGAAGCAGTACAGGGCATAACATGACATGACAAGAGATAGGGAGTGTGTGCGTGTGTGTGTGTGTGTGTGTATGTGTGTTTTCTGGTGTCTTTTTCTTTCTCTCTCTCTTTTTTTTTTTTAAACATTTTTTAGATGTCAATAGATCTTTATTTTATTCATTTTTTTATATGCGGTGTTGAGAATTGAACCCAGTGCCTCACACATGCTAGGCAAGCGCTCTACCACTGAGCCACAACCTCAGCCACTCTCTCTCTCTCTTTCTTATAGAAAGTCACCAGTATTCAATCACTGAGAATTCCTCCCTGATGACCTTATTCAATACTAATCACCTCCCAAAGTGATAGACTACCATACTCAGTTTGTCTACCCTGTTATTACTTCACTATGGAATTAAATTTCAATACATAAACCCTTGAAGTCAGACCATATCAAGCCCATAGTATTCAGTCCCTGCCTCTAAGATTCACCTCCTTCTCACAACCCAAAATACACTCATTCCTTCCTGAATAGTTCCAGTCTTAACTTGCTCCAGCATTAATTCAAAAGTCCAAAGTCTCACCTGATGTCTCAGGCAAACTCCTTGCAGTTGTGAACCTACAAAAATCAAACACAAGTTACACACTTCCAAGGTACAATAGAAGAAACAGATAAGTAGAAAAGAGTAACTGGCACGAGGTCAGACTGAAACTCAGAAGGGCAGACTTTATATCTTAAAGCTCCAAGTCCAGGATCCTGTGCATACTACCATACCTAAGGATTAGAGCATCCCCACCCATTGCTTTGCTGGTCACAGAACACATAGATGCTCTCTCAGCCCGATTTGGCAGGTTGCCTACAGCTTTCCCTGTGGCTATTGCATGCTATTATTGGTAGTTATGCCTTTCTGGGGTCCTCACTGAGGGTCCACCCTCACAGCTCCACTAGGCATCACCCCATTGGGAGCTCTCTGCGGGGGCTTGGACTCTACAGCAAATTTTGGTCTCTCTTCCCAGTCTTTCCTTTGAAATCCCAGTGGGGGCAGCCATAACCCCATCACTCTTGCATTCCACACACCTGCAAACTTAGCATAAGGGTCTGCTGCCAGCATGAGCCGCCCCAGGACTACTTGAGCCATGGCAGCAGATATGGAGTGCTTCACTGGCTGAAAGTGAAGGAAGAGATCCTGAGGCAGTTCTGGGAGATGAACCCGAGGAAGTCCCTAAAACTGGGTAATTTGAAAAGGAAAAGGTGTATTTAGCTCACAGTTTTGGAGGTTGAAAGTCTGAATAGCATGGCATAGGCTCTGATGAGGCATCCTTGGCCACATCACATTATAATGGATGGCGTACTGGCAGGAATGCTCGCCAAAGAGAGAAAGCCAGAATGGCAGAGGGAGGCCCGTCTTGTTCTAACAACCTTCATAGAGCCAAACAGGACCCCATGAGAACCTGAATTGCTTCTGAGGGTAGAACCCTCAATGACTTCTCCCAGCACTGAGGGCCACACTTCCAGTACATGATCACTTGGGGTCCAATCGCATCCAAACCATAGCAACAAGAATAGGGAGGGAGTTTTGACAGGACAGCAACAAGGCCCACAGTAGGGTCTTTCTTTCTGCCCAGAGCTCCTCTCCATGGCTTTTTCTCAGTCCTTACATGTAGTGACATTACCAATTTATAGGGCTGTTTGTGCCCCACATCAGCAAGCATCTTTTCTAGAGCAACAAGAGAAGTTCACCTTCCTATCTTTACATTCCCCCAAATTAAGGCAATGCCTTCCAGATAGTAGGCACTAAAAAATTTTGTTGATTTGCCCTTTCACCATTAATAATAAAGCCATAAAATAATGTGACAATATAATGTATAGCATTTCATCTTCTTGGAGCTGAAATATCGTGACATTTCAACCTATGAATTTGGGGGGAACAAAAATATTCAATATATAGCAAATCCTCATATATTCCATGCTGGCATTAGTGCCTTGGAGAGTGAAAGAGAGTCCTGAGCTAACATGCTTGCTCTGCCTTGCCATGTGATGTCCTTGGCCATGTTGTGATGCAGCAAGAAGGCCCTCACCAGATGCCAAATAGATTCTGGCACGATACTCTCGGACTTACCAGCCTCCAGAACTATGGAAAACTTTAACACCTGTGAGCCACATAACATATTTTCTATATGAATTACCTCATCTCAGGTATTTTTTAGTTGTAACAGAAAATAAACTAAGATAATCACCTTTCCTCTATTTTTCTTTTTTGTTTTGTTTTTTCTTTCTTTCTTTTTCATGGTGCTATGGATCCCTGTCGTTTCCTGTCATTTCTAATAACATGTTTTTCATGTCTATCTGGCACCTTACCAGAATCAGCCTTAATGTCCGTGTTTCTAGCATGCACCTCAAAACTCTTCCAGTTTCTATCCTTTACTCATTTCCAAAGCTGCTTCCACGATTTAGGGCATCATTAGAGTAGCACCCCACTTCTTGCTACCAAAATCTGTCTTAGTCTGCTCAAGTTGTACACTGGGAGCTTAAAACAATATCAGTTTATTTTTTCACAGTTTTGGATGCTGGGAAGTGTGAGTCTAGGGTGCCAGTATGGTGGAGATTGTCAAGGGCTCTCTTAATGGCTTGCAGACTGACACTTTCTCCTTGTGTCCTCACAGCCCTTTCTTGATGCACGAATAAGGGGTGGGGCAAAAAAGAGAGAGAGAGAGGATGAGTCCTCTGATGTATCTTTTTATACAGATACTAATTTTTTTTGATAGACCTTTGTTTTATTCATTTATTTATATGTGATCTGAGAATCCAACCCAGTGCCTCACACATGCTAGGCAAGCGCTCTACCACGGAGCCACAACTCCAGCCCCAGACGCTAATTTTAACAGATCAGGGCCCCACACTTATGACTTTATTTTACATTAGCTATTTCCTCATAGGCCCTATTTCCACTGTAGCTGTGGGGTTAGGACTTCAGCATATGGAAGACACAATTCAGTCCATAGCACCTTGGGAGCATTTAAGGAGAGAGATAATCTATTATCATCACATAGTTAATAAACTTAAGGTCTTAGTAATTGTTTTTAATTTGAATGTGCTCTTTTAGGGTTACCAGATTTAGCAATACAAATAAGGAATGCCCAGTTAAATTTGAATTTTTTATAAACAGCAAGTGTGCCCCATGCAATCTTTCTATATATTTTAACACAATCACTGCTAGTTTTCACTCAGATAAGAGATCATACCTTATGTATTTACAAGCCATCTAGGGTAGATATCTCCTCCTTGAATTAACACATGAGGAGTGAGATTAAGTATTTCAAAATGTCCCAGTAAAATTTGTTGCTACATTAGTCTAACATTTCTCTGTGTAGACACCTGAAAGAAAAACCATTTCTCCTTTCTGCCAAATTTGTCTCTTATTATCTGATCAAGAAAAAATTTATTATTTACATCAGTTTATGAAGCTCCAAAATGCAAGTATTTTTCTTCTCCTTAAAATCAATTTTTAAATGAAGGAACGTTTATTTTAAAAAAGCATTCTCAATTCTGTAATAACTTCACAGAACTCTCTCTGAATGTTCAGCTTTTCTGGAAAAGCCTACATTTCTAACAAACCACTTTTTACAAATACTCAGAACAATGTAGCCATGGTGTCAGGCTTTCCGAGGACTCTGAAGACATGTTCGTTGCACCTCTTCACATTAATTCTTTGTCCCAAGGCTGCCATTCGCTGTATTTTAGGCAAGGTAGCACTTATCTCAAGCATAGGGTTTCAGCTGCTAGCATACTCTGTGACTCCCAATCACTTTCTCTGCCTTAAAGTCTTTGTAACTGTTCCTGGAGAAACCCTCAAGCCAAGCAGGTGACACAATTTGCATCTGACTCAATGCTGTCACAGAAGCTGTACCCAAGATAATTTTACATTCAGCCACAGACACATTATACTGTTTTTTTAAAAGGGATTACCAATTGGAAATGAGAGCTGAAATGTATCCTATACCCTACAATTGTACGTACTAAGTACTAACGTCTTAAGAGAAACAATGTCACCCTATCTATGGAATCTAGCTGCCCAGCGAAATATTCAGCAAATATTTCTTACATGGAAGTATCTGATTTAAATGTCAGTGTTCTCTAAATTACTTTACCGGTCTCCAATCTCCTTTTCAGGTTTCCTAGGATTGCTTTTCTTTCTCTTCTCACCTCTAAGTCCATAAACACACAGTGCATTGTCTCGCTTATCATCTGTAAAGAAATAAACTCTACTTGAATGACCCAAGCTCCTGGCTAGCTAATGCTGAATTGTAAGCTGTTAGGAGTAGAGAACATAAGAACATAAAATTATGTTTTTCTCTTTGGGTCTTGATTTCATCAATCCAGAGAACGGGAACTTGTGAATTCAAAATACTTTTTGGGGGGTTTGGGGATGGCTCTCAGTGATAGAGTGTTTGCCTAGCATGTGCCAGGCCCTGGGTTCAATCCCTAGCACTGACAAAAGACATTTTTTTCCTGTTAAGGATTGACAGGAAAATCTTAAAATTGTATACCAAGGTGACATATGCTGTTTTTCAGAAGTCTGAACTATAAAAATTGCAATACAGGGCAGGGGCTGTAGCTCAGTGACAGAGCGCTTGCCTGGCATGCATGAGGCACTGGGTTTGATCCTTAGCACCACATAAAAATAAACAAAATAAATGCATTCTGTCCATCTCTAACTACAATTTTTTTTTAAAGTTGCAATACAGTATTGAATAACAGCTACTCTGCCATACATTTCTCTTTACTGTTCCTGACTCTACATTCCACCTTGCCCTCTAGACTCCAAGCTTCATGGAGATAGGGCTTTTCCCTTATTTTGCTCACTTCTCTATTTCCAGTCCCTGAACAGTGCCTGTGCGTGATATACTCTTTATTAGAAAATGTATGAAGAAATAAAATATGGGCTAAAAACTGTGCTTGATTTTATCTCCCCAGTGAGTAAATCATGAACAATACTTGGTGAAGAGGAATACTCCCAATCGGCACTAATTTCTTCCCTACCGTCAAGGTGGGTGTTCATCGGGCATACCAGCTCTTTCTAATTGATGTTTTGAAAACTCCTTTTGCCAAACATTAGTGACTTTTGTCCTGCCATGTTTACATACCTGAGACCAAGAACAGGCACTTTTTGAAGTTAATTAAAGATTCACTTATGTTAAACATTTCCGGATGATAGCAAGAGCCTAACTTGGCAGACAGTAATCTCTAGAACTTCCCTCTGTGATTTTTTTCAGGTCTCGAAGGGCCTGGTACTAATGGGATTGATAGAAGAAAGATGGAATGATGGGGAGATGCTCTAATCCTGCCCACAGCAAGGGTGCCTGTGAATTCAGAGACAAAGATCATCGTCTTCCCCTTCCTAGCAGCAACCTGAGTGCACATTACCTGCAAAACAAAAAACAAAAACCAACAACCATAAAAAACCTTTTCTGGGTTCCTCCTGCCACCCAGTGACTTTGTGGTATGCTTTTCCTTTATCTGTTCTTCTGTGTTCAAAGGCCAAAAGCTAATTTCAATACCAGCTTAAAAACTAACTTGATCAGATTGCTTTGCAACCTTTTCACCTGGAAGTTATTTTCTCCCATGATGCAGTAGGTTTTGAAAGATTTTGTCTGTTTTTAAAACTGTATTTACAAACTAATAATTAATTTTCCATTTTCATTTTATTTTAGGGACTTCGATGACCAGAATTTCTCATCAGAAAATGATAAGCCTGTTCCTCCAAGCCATTGATACTGTTCCAGCCAACACTGAAGAAACTTAACTATTAACCTTATAGAAGGACATCATGGGTAATGTACGAGTCTGTAATTAGGGTCTTTGAAATATTGAAAGCAGTTTGGAGGACTTTTGGGGGTGTGGGGTGGGGGTCCAAGGACAAGGCTGTGCATTGGGACCAACGGGGGAGCTTCAAAGTACTGTTTCTCAGGCCCCATTCCAGAGCAATCAAATTAAGTTTTCTGGGCCTTGGAGTGATTTTAATGCATGACTAAGGGTAAAACCCCTGCCCAAGTGGCATATCGAAAGTAAATGTTAAAAAAAAGAAAAGAAATTAAAGGAAAGAAAAGACAAAGTCTGCCTCAGAGGGTGCATTCATATTTGTGAGGAGTCATTTGGAGTTTCTGGCTTTTCTCCTGCTAATGGCAACTCCTGGCAGGGAAGGTCAAAGTGAACCCTTCTTCCCTGAAACACCTCCCTTCCCTGAGCACATCTCAGGACAGGACAGAGGACTTCCAAGCCTGTGGACTAGGGAGGCAGCTCCAGCTCAAACTGTCTCAGGATTAAATTCCCTGCAGTCAATTAAATACACGAAGGCACCATTTATTTCTCCACTCACACTCCTCTTCTCAACAAGCCTGCGTTCACAAAGTTTTCTCTCCTTCCTGCACAGATTTGGTGTCTTCTTTGTTTTCTCAGGCTCTGCCTTTACAAGCATTTCAATGACAATCGAAGTTACAGAGCTGCCTAATAGCAAGGGACCTGCCTCTGTCTCTGCAGGGTTGTTTCTTTAGTATGGTCCCAGGTCTCTCAGGCTGACTTCCTTGTTCCTAACTTGTTATTCCTTCATACTTCTGGAGAATGACCTGTTTATTTAAAATGTTCAATATTACCCTTAAGGCTTTGCAGATAAGAAGAAGTATTTCAAATGAGAAGAGAAATTAATTCTTCTAGAAAAATGGCAGTAAAATGAAAGTTGAACAAATTCTCTAATTTGATAGATTTGCAACTGCCTTAGAGCTTTTTGTAGATTCTCTTTGATAAGCCTAGTATATTATTCTGTAGTATCCTTTTGATTTCAGAAAACAAATGCCCCTGGTTCTCTTCAGTTAACATGCCTTTCTAAAAGCCTGGAACCACAAAATAAAAACAAAAACAAAAACAAGAAAACATCTAACTCAGCCCTCTGGTTAGGTTCTGGAATGTAGAAATCTTACAGTGAATGAACTACAGAGGCAGTTTAGCTGCTGGACAGAACAAGGCTTAGCAGAAGGCCAAGGTTGAATCTCTGCTCTGCTACTGACTAGCTGTGTGATTGTAGGCAAATTACTGAAACTTCATGAGGTTCAGATTACACATCTGTAAAGAAAGACTAAAAATATTATCTCAAAGGGTCATTAGGATTTATTTTCTTATTTTTCAACGGTATTGGGATTTGAACCCAGGGTCTCACACATGCTAAGCCAGAGCTCTATCATTAAGCTATAATCCCAGAAGTTTTTGAATTTAATGAGAAACATCTTCAAAACTTTTAGTACTGAGTCTATTGGTAAAGGGCAATTTACACATAGTTGCTATTAGTATAATTCAAAAAAGTAAATGACATTCCTTTTTCTCAAAAAGTTTAAAATCTTATTGGGGGGAACGATTAATGCATGAAAAAATGGAAAATAATACAACTTAGATGTTACGGTTTGAATCTGGAATGTCCCCCAAAACTTATGTGTTGAAGGCCTGGTGGGCAATGCATCACTGTTCAGAGGTGGGGTGCTTGAGAAGTGATTGAGTCGTGAGTGCTCTGTCCTGGTCAGTGGGTTAATTTTTTGATGGAGTCATAGCTGAATGGACTTCTGGTGGTGGAAAATGGAGGAGGTGGGCCTAACTGAAGGCAGCGGTCCTTGGGTACATGTCCTTGGGGACTGTATCAATCTCTGGCTCCTAGTATGTGCTCTCTTCCTCTCTCTGCTTCCCAGCTAGGATAAGGTAAGCAGATCTGCTCTGCAACACCCACCCGCCATGATGTTCTGCTTCACCACAAGCCCACACTGACAGGGTCAAATGACCATAGACTAAAACCTCTGACATAGTGATACAAATCTTTCTGCTGTAACTTGTTTTTTTCTCAGGATTTTGTCACAGCAACAGAAAACTAACTAACACTTTAGAATATAATGAAGTTCCCAATTAAGAGGGAAGATAAAGGAAAGGTTTCTGAACTAATATTGAGACCTGAGGTCTAGTTCGGAACTGTCATCAATGACTGTGTACATAGGCAGATTATTTAACTTCTCCTATTTCTTTAACAGTGATATACATGCATTAAAGTAGAAGAAGGGGTTCCAACTTCTAAGAGTCCATGAACAATGAGAATCCTTACGTTATTTTTGTTATTTCAAAAAACACAATAAAATTGGAGTTAATACCACAATAAGCTGCTCAGTTTAACTGAACTGTTGAAACTGATTGCTTTTGCAGAATTAAAAAGAAACCACTTTGGAATGATAACAATGCTTTTTATGCAAATGAGAAATTATAGTTAGCCATAGGACCACAGGAATTTGTAAAATGAATTCTTGGTTTTTAAAAGGTTGGAGGCTACTGTCAGAAGCAATATTTTTCAATATCCTTTCCTATTTGATTATTTCATGAATTTTGTAATAAGTTAGAGTATATCTTCTTAAAAAATCAGTGCAATAAGTTTTCAGTTTAAATTTTTATTTCCTCCAGATTCCTTAATAAAAACTTCTACTCTGAGAATGATTACATTGCACTTCTAATGCTTTGCTTTTGGGGGGGTGCTATTATATTTCCAATGATTTTTTATTTTTGTTTTTGTTTTTTTTGGTACTGGGGATTGAACCCAGGGGTACTCGACCACTGAGCCACATCCCCAGCCCTATTTTGTATTTTATTTAGAGACAGGGTCTCACTGTGTTGCTTAGGGCCTCGCTAAGATGCTGAGGCCGACTTTGAACTCGTGATCCTCCTGCCTAGACTCCCAAGTGCTGGGATTACAGGCGTGCACCACACGCTTGGCTCCAATGATTTTTTAAATAGACTTTGTGTTTCAGAGCAGTGTTAGCGTGATATTTCATTATACTGCTCATTTTCTGCTTCATATCTATTTCTTCTTTCCCAAGTAGACTGTAAATTCCTCAAGGAGTGGTCATTGTTTTAGATTTATTTTCTAGCCCTTATTTTATAAAATGTTACTAATTTAAATTAAGTAAATTGAATTGTCACTTGTATACCTTACATCTTCAAATTAAGTACTTTTGAGAAAATCATGGCTCTTTGAGATGAAAAAGGGTGTTTAAAAATTTATTTGTTGAAGTCAATTAAATGACTTGATCTGCGTGTGGGGGCAAATATTTTAAAAAGAAGTTAGGATTTGGTCAGAATGCTAAGCTGAATTTTGAAATGCATATTAATACTGTGAACTTTATTTTTATTTATTTATTCATTTTTAAATCTTGGGGACCAACCCTAAATACTGTAGTCTATATAATGGCACTTACACATTCTGTTATGTATATTGCATAGGAAATCTTAGAGATGGACAAAATAATTAGGACAGATTCTATTAATCCAAGAGCATAGGATTTCTATTGGTACGATCTTAATCACCTTATACTCTCAGGTACACACAGTAGATAACGTGTATCATCATACCTTATGAAATGGGTTTCCTCCAGCTCTGTTGGCCTACTTGTTCTACATGAGATTTGCATCAGATTTCACAACTGGTTCACTGTTAATAAGAAGGACTTATATATATATTTTTTTGAACCCAGGGCCTTGTTCTTGCAAGGCAAGCACTCTACCAACTGGGCTATATCCCCAGCTCAGAAGGACCTAATTTTTCTGTGAATGGCAAGAGAGTTTTGGTAACCATCTTGAAAGAGGCATTGTTATTTTTCATCTCTTGAGATACTATTTATTTCACCATTTAATGACTTTTTTTAAAAATTGCCACTTTTTTAAAAAATATTTTTTAGATGTTGATAGACCTTTATTTTATTCTTTTATTTATATGTGGTGCTGAGAATTGAACCCGGTGCCTCATGCATGCTAGGCAAGCACTTTAACCACTGAGCCACAACCCCAGCCCCTGCCATTTCTTTTGACTATGGATACCCTCTGATTTTTATATATCTTAACTTCTCTGTCTAATTTATTTATGTAACTTCTCTAATTTATTTACCTTTGCTTACTTAATTTTAGTTTTCATTTGTTTTTTTTAAACTGATACTTAATGTCAGACTAAAATGACCAAATATAGATATTCTATGAAACATAAATATATTTTCCATCATCACTGCCATTTACCCAAACTTCTAATTAGCATAACTCCTCACAACAACAACAACAATAATGGGATTATCTCAGTGTTGGACAAAAGCATGACTTCTGAAATTTGTGTATCATTCTAAGCTTGGAGTCTATGACAAAGTTTTGAAAACTTAAAATGTGAAAGTCATATATTTAAAGATGAAGCCTCCTTCTGGGGTTGAGGATTCAGTTGACATGGTTGAATGGATCAGGTAAAGAGAGGTAACCAGTCACATGTTTGATCAGAAAAGACAGCACTGAAGATTTGTCCCACATAGTTGGCAGATTGGTTATATACCAGGGCACTGAACAAATAATTAAATATATGGAGGATAACAGGGAAAAAGAAGTTATAAATAAGAAAAGGAAGAAGGTTAATATAAATCCCAGATTGGAATTTATGATATTGATGGAAATTCACAAGTTATTTTCTTTGGTGCAGCTATATAGAGATAAGATACCAGTCTCTTGGCTGCCATAAGGAAACACCAGAGCCTAGGTGACTCAAATAGCATAAATGTATTTTCTTACTGTTCTGAAGTCTGTAAGTCTGAGGTCAAGGTTTCAGTATGGTTGGGTTCTGGGGAAGGTTCTCTTCCTGGCTTACAGATGACTGACTTCTCACTATATCCTTCTCACCATACCAATGACTTGGTTTTAGTGCATGCATTCAGAGAAAGAGTCAGAGCACGTTCTCTGGTTTCTCTTATAAAGACTTCAGTCCTCTCCAATCAGGGTCCTATCCTTATGACCTCAGTCAACCACAGGTACCTCTTTACAGATACTATCTCCAAATAGAGCTAAAAGGTAGGTTAGAACTTCAACATATAAAGTTGGAGAGATTAAAAATGCTCAGTTCATATAAGCAATATGTTTCAGTGAACACCTCTATCATCTAGATCTTTTTTCACCAAGAGGATCCAGGGTCCTTGGAGACATGGTCAGAAAACTCGAAATAAACCTAGAACATGGTATTGAACTAGACAATAAGAAAGTATTCAAATCATGACACTAAAGGCAGCTTGAATGAGCCCCTACTTGCCAAATCTAGCACATTATGAGCACCAAAAATGAATGAGTAATAAGAGTAAAAGATTGCAAACATTTAATAAAATAGAAAATCATTTCCCCATTAATAGGTAGGTAGGTAGGAAGGTAGAGAGATGGAGAGACAGATAGATCGAAAATAGAAGAGAAGGAAAAGTTCTACCTTTTGGTAGAGTAAATGATGGAAATTATTTTTTGGTAAGCATCATTATAATAATTTAGATAAAAAAATAATTGACGGGTGCTAAATCTAACTTCTGATAGTTTGATGAAGATCAAGACATTTATAGCATTGAAGTCTGTTCCATCAAATACTTGTCAATAATTTATTAATAAATAGTACAAAAAAAGTGACGGACATCTTAACCAACTAGCCAAGGTTAACAGCACTCAGTGAACAAATTGATGTTGTGTCTTAATGCTTCAAGGCCACAGTATCACTACTATGATATTCCTGATATAAAGCATAACCTGCATCATGAGAAAAGCTCAAACAAACTCAGGTTGGAAACTATTAAACTATTTAAAAAGATCAAATTCATAGAGAACAAGAAGAGCCAAAGCATATCTCAAGTTGAAGGAGACTAAAAAGACATGGCAACTAAACACAATAGGAATCCTGGATTAACTCCTCAATGTATAAAGAACATTATGAAAACAATAGTAAAATTGGAATGAATCTGAGAATTTGCTGAACATCGCTATCTATGTTCATTTATTTTTGTTGTTTTTAAATTAAGTTTTTATTCATGCATTTTATTGCACGTAATAGTGCGGTTCACATGACATAATCATACATGCACACAATTTGCTCTTTAATGTTCATTTTCTGATGCTGATAGTTATTCTATACCCAAATAGGAGAATATCCTTAGCTTTAAGAAATGAACCCTTAATTTTTAAGAACTAGTAGTGCATTGTATCTGCTTCTTATTCTTGAAAAGTTCAGAAAAAAATCTGTCTTGTATAGAATACATAGAACAATTAAGTTGATATTATATACCAAGAGGGATTTTGGTAAAATCTGAATGATTGGCTAATTTGGTGTAGTTATATAGGAGTTCTTGGTGCAATTTCTTTTTTTTTTTATGGGTACCAGGGATTGAACTCAGGGGCACCCAACCACTGAGCCACATCCCAAACCTTTTTTGTATTTTATTTAGAGACAGGGTCTCACTGAGTTGCTTAGCGTCCCACTGTTGCTGAAGCTGGCTTTGAATTTTTTTTTTTTTTTTTTTTGGTTGGCTTTGAATTCTTGATTCTCCTGCCTCAGCCTTCCAAGCCACTGGAATTATAGGCATGTGCCGCAGCACTCAGTTTCTTGGTATTATTCTTGATATTTTTTGTATGTTTGAAATTATTTCAGAATAATGGTTAAAAACTTTATGAAATTGAGAGAAAACATTATAGAAAAGCAACTTACGTCAATTATCCAAGACTGGAAATTAACAAATGTACAAGAAATTATGGAACATACTAAAGTAAAATATATTGGAAGTGCTCATATACCATAAAAATCCTTTTGGGAAGAATCATAAGCTATTGATAGACAACAATAGCCTGAAATGAAACTAAGTGATGTTGGAATTCAGTCATAAAGATAACCCCCTTCATTGCAACTTCATTCCTGAAATCATGTGGTAATTCCTTCCTCATATTAAAATGGAATGTGTTTAGGTGTGGAGTTATGGATGGTGGTGAGGGGACCACTAGATTTTCTGAAAAAATAAATGTAGTCATTTTCTAATTTTCCTGAGTAATCCAGGGACATTTTGACTGGGTTTATATCATCATGCAATTATTTGGTTTATCCCTGTGTTCATATTAAATCTCATTCCTTGGCTATGATAGGAATGAACACTCTTAATATTGGTTCACTACAGGCAGCACCTAATCTACATAAATTTGGAAAGCGTGGTGTGAGGATAGGATATGAGGATAGGATTGCTATCTTCTCCCTTGAATCAATGTGAGAGAGAGACCAAGGGTGGTTCTTAGGGAACTGTGTTAGTTTTGTGTTACTATAATGAAATATCTGAAATAATCAACTTATACAAAAGACAGGTTTATTTTGATTCACAGTTTTGGAGATTTCAGTCCCTGACTAGTTGGCCCTGTTGCTTTGGGGCCTGTAGTGAGGCAATATATCATGGCAGGAGCACATTGGGGAGGAAGTTACTTACCTTATGGTGGATGGGAAGCAAACACAGAAGAAGAGGAGGGATCTGGGTCCCAATATCACCTTAAGGGCACACCATCATAGACCTAACTTCTTCCCACCAGGCTCCACCTCTTAAGGTTCCACCACCTCCCAATAGCACCAAGGTGGAACCCAAGCCTTTTACAGATTAGCCTTTAGGGGGCATTTCAGATCAGATGATAGCAGAGGATTCACATCATTTAAAACCCTATCCAATAATGACAGAAAGCCTGGATAATATAGCTTAAGTATATTCTACAGCAATAGTTTTCAAGATATGGTTACCAGACCAGTAGCATCAACACCATTTAGGAACTTGTGAATGCCAATTCTCAGGTCCCACCCTAGTCCTATTAATTAGGACCCTGAGGAGTAGGACCCAGCAATCTGAGTTTTAAAAAGTCCTTTGGGAAACCCTAAAGCATGCTTAAGTTTGCGAACCACTGGTAAGTCATCCACTTAGCATGTCTGGAAGAGTACCATCTGTTGAGAAATACTCAGGCACCTATGCCTCCTCTGAAAGGGAAGTAATTCCCAATTTCCTTACAGTTAAAAGCCTTCAGAAAGAATCACCATAATTTAAGTGGCTGGAGCTTTTAGGGAGCTGCTTAATATCACCATAAATAAAAATTTAAAAACAATTAGAGAGGCATCAGAAGCTCTTCTTATCCTCTTGTGATCCTCTAAATGCACCAAGGACTATGCCATATTGCTATTATAATTTTATATGTACCACTATATTAAGGTTCTTGGTTTGGAGTCCTTGCTTTTGGGAACCAAACACCTGTCATTTTATGGCACCATGGAGTGATTAATAAAGGCTTTTCTATAATGCACTGGGTCATAATGCAAATGCATCTTGGTCCTTAAATGAATATTGCTCAATACAATACCTGAAGGCCAGCAAGCAATAAATTCTTCTATAGGGGCAAGTTGAGGCAGAGGTCTGTCTTGGGTTTGAAATTAATCAGGATTGGGAAGTCAAGACAACCTTCTAAGAGGTATGGAGGGGAAAAGGGGTAGTGGAAGGCAGAGGAATTTCTGAATTCCCCCTCTGTCTGGTATAAACAGAGGCAGTCAGTCAGCAGATGTGCTTTGCCAGCTGTCCACAGATTTTTGAGGGTTTCAGGGCCTTCCATGCACACTATTGAGAAAGGATGCAAGAGCATTGGTGTTTCAAACACAGAGAGCTTTTTCAGAATTTGGGATTCTTGCTGTTTTCAAGGAGGGGATATTTGTTTAATTTGGACCAGTCATCCCATCTTGACAAAGGACAATAACCATGACTCTGAGATTTTTAAGGGTAACATGTTTGCCTATTGGGGAAAATTCTACCTGAAGTTTGCTGCAACACCTGGAAAAAAGGTTATTTCCCTTCTGTTTGTAGACTGTTTACTCTTCTGTTAGAAGCAAAGTCAGCTTTTGTTTGTAAATTGGCATATCTGTGCCACCGGTAAATATTACCAGTTTGATATAACAACCCCGTGGGCCTTGAGACCTTTGTAGACCCAAGATCCCACAGGGGATGAACCTAGATTTGAGACCCAGGTAGGGTTGGGTTTCACTCACCTGTTGACATCCATCCAGGTGGGTCACCTCCAAGGTGCAAGCCCCAGTTAGTCTTCTGAGCCCTATGTCTTCAGGTCTTTTAAATGCTACCGCTTAAGAAAGATTTTGTGGGTCTGTGGCCCTGGAACTTGCTAGGACCACTCCCTCTCCTATCTAAACCCAAGTCCGAAAACTATTGTCAGCCCCAGCTGCCCTTCCCCATTGCTGCTCTCTGGACCCCACTATGCCATCTCTTAGCACTTAATTTTTTCCCCTCCTCTTTCTAATGGCTTTCCTAAATCCACACATGCTTTCTAATGAAGGTTGCCATAAACCCACCATCAACTCTTTGTAAGAGAACTTCCTCGAGTGCCTTAATGAAGAGAAGGGGAAACAGATTTCTGCATTAGTGGGAGTGATGTGCAATTCTCATCTATCAGACAGTTGGGACAAGAGAGTACAGTTCAGTTTAAGTAAATCCATCCTTTGATCCCATTGTTCTGGACTATTTGCCTCTCCTGGAACATTCAGCAACATGCTACGTTCTTTTTACCTTTGGTTCTTTGAAAATATGATTGTGGCATCATCACCAACATTTTTATTTTTATTTTATTTTATTTTATATTTTATTTTAATTTTATTTTTTTGGTACTGGGGATTGAACCCAGGGACACTTAACCACTGAGCCACATCCCCAGCCCTTTTTTATATTTTATTAGAATCAGGGTCTCACTGAGTTGCTTAGGGCCTTGCTAAGTTGCTGAGGCTGGGTTTGAACTCACCATTCTTCTGCCTCAGCCTCCTGAGTCACTGGGATTGCAGGCGTGCGCCACTGTAACCGGCATCACAAACATCCTTACTGAAACTTATGCAGTGTGTACTAGGTACCTGATGCTTTCATAAGAACTTGGGTACTTACTCTTAATGTCACCAATTACAGATCAGTTCACCGATGCTTGGGCATTGTGTGGCTTGCCCATGACTTAGAGCTAGTAAGTGGTGGAATTAAGGGCAAACCTGGTTATTGAAACAGTGGTGCTTCCTTCCAACCCCACTCTTACTCATCCTTCAGGTTAGTGTCATCAATTCAAAGAAACCTTCCCTGGACCCGTCCAGCATCCTTCTGTGTCCTCCATGACACTGCTGTTTACCGTTTTGTCTATCTCTTGCTTCTGACTTAAGCCTATTCTGGAAAGTGGAGTTTATGTAGACTTGGGGGTTCAGTTACTTTGTTCATATCTTTTGCCTCTGGGGTATCTGTGCTTTTATACCACAACTGTGTCAGAAGTCATGTTTTCATCTATATTGGTGAAATATACTGAAATTGCTGGAAATTTATCCAATTACCTTAGAATATGAAGTGTTCATAAATAAAAGAGAAAATCCTTGAAAGAAGGTAAGAGGGGTGTGATATTAGGTTTTTGAGAGTCCAAAATGTGGGAGAACACTCTAACTTCTTTGCCATTTGAAGTCAGGCTGCATGGGCTGGTATAAACACTAGACAGAGATGTGGGAGAACAGAAGCCGAATCACAGAAACTACTTCTCATTGTGGGACTTTGGGAAGATCATTTAAAATTCTCTGAGCATCCATTTCCTTTAAGAACATTTTTTAGTTCTCAAGCTAGATAATTTTGCTTTGAAAATAGAATTAAGAGTGCTGAGAGCCGGGCGCGGTGGTGCATGCCTGTAATCCCAGCACTTGGGAGGCTGAGGCAGGAGAATCGCGAGTTCAAAGTCAGCCTCAGCAATTTAGGGAGGCCCCTTAAGCAACTCAGTGAGACCCTGTCTCTAAATAAAATACAAAATAGGGCTGCAGATGTGGCTCAGTGATGGAGTGCCCCCTAGGTTCTATCACCAGTACCAAAAAAAAAGTGCTATGTAAGAATATGATACAATTCTGAGCAAAAAGCAAGGAAAATAAGTATGACTATTCTTATACAGGTCTTCAAATTCCTTCATTGCAGTTTGAAAAAATGAAAATAATATATTGCCTGGAGAGCAAAAGAATATGTATTTACAAATGCCTGCTTTTTTGTGTAACCGCATTTGAACTTCATGCAAAAAACCAAAAACCTTTATAGGCCTATTTAGCAATCACTCCATAGGGTTGACTATTCATATGTTAGAGCCCAATGATTTTTATCAGCCATATGATCCTAGTTGGCAATAGCAGACTTAGTAAACTTGGTGTTTCACAGAAGTGTGGGCAGTAGTCTGGGCTCTCTTCTCCCATAGACTAACTGACTTCTTTTGTTTTGAATTTTATGTATGGTTTCCCTATTAACATGGACCCAGTATTCTGGGAAAGTCCATAAAACAAAAAGTTCAGGATGTGACCTGCACAGATTGCTGACTGTCTTTCTCAGGCTGGGTTTTATGAACTCCCCCATGTATGACAGTGTTTTGCTTTGTTTTGAATGTGTTTGATGGTGGAGGAATACCAAACCATTGTGGCAAATGTCACAAGGATGTAACAGAGTCCTGAGCAGTCCACAGAGAGGGATTCATTACATACCAAAGAGTGAGATTCAAATGACGTATATATTCAAAATAGAAGTGTTGTTAAAAACTGACTTTATTGACGTAAAAAGACTTGAATTTATTAGCAGGTCATGGGTCTGATGAAAAACCTTCTAAAATAGACTTACAAAAAAGAAGTATAAGAAGGGAAAAATCACCATTAGGATGAATAATACCAACATCACCACTCCTCTGCAAACTTTGCCAAAACGCAATTCCTATCAACCTGATTACAGGAGGAGTTTCTAAGTAGTTTCTAAGTCACTTCTTTCACAAACCAACAATTCATTCAGTCGAGAAGTTAAATGAGTATTTGTTGCTCTGTGATGATAAACAGAGCTGTTTAATTCTTACCTGGATATTGCTGGGGATACTTAGCCTTAGTCAGTCACTATACTACAGTATTTTAAAAAAAACAAAATAAACTTTTCAATCCCCATTGTGTGTCGAAGATAAGGTTTTAGTATTTGTTAGGGTTCTGTTACTTTTTAATTTTTTTAACATTTATATCCTTTTTTTTTTTTTTTTGCAGTCCTGGGGATTGAACCCAGGGCCTTGCGCTTATGAGGAAAGCACTCTACCAACTGAGCTCTGTCCCCAGCCCATATCCCTTTATTTTTTTTTTAATTTTATTTATTTATTTTTTATTCACACAATTCATATAATCTTACATATACATAGGGTAATACTGTCTGTCTCAGTCTAGTATTTTTCCTTCCCCCATCCCCTCCCGTCCCATTTTCATGTACACCATGTGCATGTAGTGTATTTATACATGCACACAGTGTGATTTTGTCAAATTCATCCTCAGGTGTTCCCTTTCCTTCCCTCCTCTCTCCTCAGTCTCCTACTCCACTGATCTTCCCTCTATCCTTATGATATCGGAGGGGTGGGACTATCTCTTACAGTTAAGAAACTTGAAATCTATTGAAGAGAAAGCATACATAAAAACCTGTACTCTTTAATATTCTTTGAGTATTGTTTGCCAGCACTATGTTAAATACTTTACATAATGTTGTTTTATTTTATCCGAACAATAACAGAACCATAGGGGTCGATATTATCATTCCCTCCTAACAAATGAGGGAATTGAGATTTGGAGACATTAAATCCCTTCCCCAGCATCCCGCAGCTTGCGAGCAGTGGACTCAGAATTTGAAACAAGGTTTGTCTGACTAGATCCTTAGCCAGCAACCAGTGCACACCTGCAAATGACAGATTCTCTACCCAATAATATGGGAACAAGGAAAAATATAGTTCAGACTGAATACTTGAGCTTTTTATAATGACACAAAATAAAGAAAGCTTGTTAATAGTGATGTTTTGGAGATCAAGTTTGAATATGTTTGTCTGATCAGAATAGACAGAGAACATTATCCAAGAACATAGAGAAAACAAACAAAATGTGTAGTGAGTGTATTTTACATTAGTTTTTACTACCAAACTTTGTCCCCTTTTACCACACTGTCCTTCCATTTCTCTGTCCTTTTGTTTCTACTTTATGTTTAGAATTGTTGCCTAAAAATCTGAAGTAAATGGGAGAAGGGGCTTCTCATATCATAGACTGAAACTCTGTCCTTTTCATCTGCAGTGTCATTATGTGGATAAAGGGATTTATTTTCTGATCATTTGCTTCTAGACTTAACTACGGTCGCTTTCTTCTCACTGGCCACTTTCCTCCCTTGGACTTTGACTGCCTGGGTGATGGAGCCCGGCCTGGGCCTCTACCACCAGCACCTGCTCTCTTACCCTTTGAAACCTGCTGCACCTTTCTGTTGGGTCTCCTCTATCCAGGCCAGGCTGCTGGGGCCCTAGGATGGGGCTCTCTACCTGATCCTTGGTGTCCATAATGAATCTCTCTCCTTGCTGGTCCCCAAGCCTAGCCCTTCAGCCTTTGCCTCATCTGACCCTCCCCACAGGCACCTGACCTTATCCTCTGAGCCATTCCTAGGCTTGGTCCAGCTGTGTCTTTACTGGGAAAGGTCCCCTCTCTCTTTTCTTCTTAGATCCCCCCTACTCTGATTGATAGAGCTGCTCTTCTTTTTTGTACATTGCCAGTGACATTGAGAACCTCAGAGAAGGTGCTAACCTTTGTGACATTTGTGTAGTTATTATTCTGCACACCTTCCTCTTGCACCAGGGTGTGTGACCCTGTTCTTTTCATCATTACGTGCCCGTGTGAACTTTCCATTTTCAACTCTACGGAGCAGGAGTCCTGTCTACTTTAGTCTCTATTTAAAAGATTTCAAGCTGCACTCTGTGTATTTGGGCAATCGAATCCTTTGGCTATTAGAACCAATGGAACACAATTTAAAGAAAAACAAGATAACACTAATTTTTGGACAGCTTTTATGGAATTCATTTATTTTTCTTTCTGTGTTTTGGCTAGCGTGTGCGAATTTTATGGTAGAGTCATACGAATTCTAAATAATTAAATAA
This sequence comes from Glaucomys volans, assembly GCA_020662805.1. Taxonomy (NCBI): domain Eukaryota; kingdom Metazoa; phylum Chordata; class Mammalia; order Rodentia; family Sciuridae; genus Glaucomys; species Glaucomys volans. Next base: position 131,211 of record JAJEJO010000110.1, on the reverse strand, counting down.
GAATAGTCTGAAGTGGTGAAAATTCCAGATTACATTCATTTTTAAATGAAAACAGTGGTATCACTTTCAAGAACATATAGTGATATGACTCATTTACAAAGTATTAACAATATTGTTCAAGGAGACCTACAATATTAGCATAACAGTCCGCAGGCCAAATGTTATATTGAGCACAGGAAGGCCTCGTGGATCTCAATTTTCCCTTATGAAAACCTTCTGTCCTCGGACAAGTCCTTCACCTCCCAGGTCATGTCTTCTCCCGAATTAGTGCAGAAGATTCTGTGAGAAAATGTAACTAAATTTATTCACATGTATGCATTGAGAAGATGAGTAGCAAAGACATTCGGTTAATATTAATATTTTTATTTTTTTAAAAGATACTTTAAAAGTAATTAATTTGTTTTTTCTTATAATTTTAATTACATTCATAATTTACTCAGTAAAGTCTTCATAGTTCTTTGCCTGAATGATCCATATATTCTTTTAAAGAGATTTAAATGAATATGGATTAGGTGTAATAAGGATAAGAACTTTTTCTCAGCTGCTTCCTCAACCATGCATCTCCTAAAATTTTCTGTCTAGTATGAGCAGAGAATTGTGGAAGCAGGAAGTAGCAGGCTTTATGTCCTGCCCCTGCCTGGCCTGAGTGTGCCCTGACTGGTCCATGGTCTATACTGGCATGGAGAATCAAGGCAATGTCACCCTGGAGTTGCTCCTTCCTCTTCCATTTCAAATTAACCCACAAACTTGGTATCAAAATTTTTCAGAAAAGTGGGAATGATAACATTATGGAGACACTTCTCTCCACACGGATGACAGATGTGGCTTGAATTCATTCTCAACCCAGAGACCAATGGTGTGGAAATGGAAATGAGAGGAGAGGCGAAATTCTAGGGCCCTCTTTTGCCATCAGCCAGTAGGTTGGGATTTTGTTTTGGTTTTGTTTTGTTTTTTGTAGAAACTGAAAAAAGTCTATATGATTCCTGATGATTTAACAGGAACTCCCTTGGTAAAGAAGGGTTGTTTTTAAGCATTTAGGAAACAATAGCAGGGAGAACAATTTTGATTCAGTGATAAAAAGAATTAAAAAGAAATGATGCCTGATGCCCCAGAGTGGCAGCTCTCTCAATGTGAATCCCACCACTGGTGGGTGATGGGATCTACTGAGGGCAGAGTCCAGCACCGAGACAACTTTGAAGACTAATACTTTCTTTGGGAGAAAAATCATTCAATCAGGGACTCTGGAAAGTCTCATGCATCTAATCAGTTTTGCTCATTTTCTTCTTTCTTATTCATTTATTTACAGAATAAATATCTTAGAATATCTTGGAATAACCACTGACTTTATTACTATTTTTAGCAATCTTTTTGACATGTTTATAATCTTAAAATGACTTTTATGATAAATTAATTTTTTCCCGTTTCTTTGAAATGTCCTATACATTCACCTAGTATTTTCCAAACCGATCCTTTTAATATGAATTATTTCTATTGATCTTCCTATACTTCAAAGATACATGTGACTTTAAGTGGGAACTTGAATTGCCCTTTACTTTTGCTTTCATTAATAATATAAACTTTTTCTAAATACAAATTCCTTGACGTGATTTTAAGCAATGAAGTAGATAAAGTTATATTGAACTACTGTGAGAATCAAAGAAACATTAGAATAGAATTCTATTAATCAGTTTTCCATTATTGTAATAAAATACCTGATATAATCAACTTAAAAAGAGGAAAGGTTTATTTTAGCTCACAGTGTCAGAGGTTTCAGTTTATAGTCAGTTGGCCCATTGCTTTTAGGCCTGTGGGGAGACTCTCACTAGACCCACCTCTTAAAGGTTCCCAATAGTGCCATAAACTGGAGACTAACCCTTTAACACGTGGACCTTGGGGACATTTATCCAAACCATAACAAGTGGACTTTCAAAACATTTTGTCTTTCATATTTATTTTACTTAGGGTATGAGCAGATAGTTAAAAGTTTTTCATTCAAGTTTGACTCAATGACAGTGAAAACAATCAATAGTCAAAGTGCGAATAGGTGACTGCAGCTCCGCAAGTCTGAGTGTCCACGCAGATCAATTTGCTAAGGAGAGCTATCTAAATCAGCCTACAGGATATCTGGGGCAAAAAAACCATGTAGAAATAGTTTTTATTTTGGCATCCTGAGGTCTTTTACATATTCTGACATCCTGGGTGTCTCCTTGTCCCTACCCCAGAGTGCTTTTTCTCAAAGGAAAGTGTTAGCATGCCATTTCCTTCCTTAAAAACCTCCAATGGTGTCTCTTTGCTCAGAGGGTAGATCCAAACTACTGCAAGTTGGAGCTTTTGAGAGTGGGTCTCTGTCCCCTTGCCAGTCTCATCTTTCAACCTTTCCCTAGTGTACCCTATGCCTCATCCTGAGGACTAGTGTCCAGGCTTGCAAGTGTGCCCACAGCTTCACCCTTTGCTCAAATTGTTCCATCAGGCAGAAATGTGCTCTCCCTTACTTCCTTTCCCCTTGACCTGACCTGGTTCAAGCATCACTTCCTCTCTCAGCCTAAAGAACTGTTCTTGCCTTTCTTTCCCCATCAGAGCTTCACATCCATCTCTGACCATACGATGCATGGTCCATGGCATCCTTTCTCCACTACTGACTTGAGTTCTTTGAAACAAAGATCTGGCCAACATGTTCATTTTTGTGTCACAGTCCTGATTAAGGTCTCCGAAAGTGTGTGTCGAATGAATGATTGATCAGGTCAATAAAGAAAGACTTGCACTATCAACTATATCCTTTTATAATAATTATAATTACAGCTAATGATTTCTTATCAATAATTTTTAACAATGCCTGTTTCATAGACTGTCTCCATCCCTTCCTTTTGTGATATCACTACAGGTTTTGCAGAATCACAAACAGTCCAGAGTTAATAGTCAGAAATTTTTTATTTTCTTTAGCTCTCAGCTGGTTTTCTGGGATTTAACATCCAAGTTGTTTGTACACTAAATAATAAAATAACAACCAGGAAATGTTCTGCTGAGTGTTAAAGAAATTTTAAGCTGGGCATGGTGGTGTGCGCCTATAACCCCAGTGGCTCGGGAGGCTGAGGTTGGAGGATCGAGAGTTCAAAGCCAGCCTCAGCAAAAGCAAAGTGCTAAGCAACTCAGTGAGATCCTGTCTCTCAATAAAATACAGGATAGGGTTGGGGTTGTGGCTCAGTGATCGAGTGCCCCTGAGATCATCCCCAGTACTAAAAAAGAAAAAAAAGAAAAAGAAAAGAAAAGAAAAGAAAAAAGAAAAGAAAAGAAAAGAAAAGAAAAGAAAAGAAAAGAAAAGAAATTTTAGCTTCCTCTTCACCTGGTCTAGGCGGGAATCAACGTGCCCAAGGAATAGAACCACTGCAACTAGACCTCCTGGAACTGACTCATTCAGCAGGAAATGGATTTAAACATGAATCAAAGGGCTCCCAAGAATTGAGAATGGGTGGTGGAAAGTTGCAGAAACTCTATGTGTATGTGTTTGTGTAAGAAAGGGAAATTATCTTCCATGTCAAAGGACAAGAAAAAAATTATATATTGAATGTATTTTCCCTTTAAAATGTCCAAACTGAACTCCTGGTATCTTTTTGCTTTAACTCTACAGCTTTTCCCATCTTGTGAATAAAAACTCCATTCTTCCAATTGCTCCCACCAAAATTCTTAAATTCAAAGTTAAGATATCATCCTTAAATCTTCTTTTTCTTTCATATTCCGTATTGAATCTGACAGGAAATCAGTTCACTCTTCCATCAAAAACTCTTAAGAATTCAACACCTTTATAATACCCATCTAGCCATCTCTCTTGCTCCAAGCCACAATGTTTCGCCTGGATCATCCCCTTGCCTTCTGCCTAATGACTTTTCATAATTCCCCAGGCATTTATTTTCAGCATATCAGTTGGAATGGTCCTGTTGGAACAGAATCAGTTCATGTCTCTGTTTAAAACACTCCCCAAGCTTTCCATTTCATTAGTAAAGCCCTTCCTGTGAGCCACAACCCCACATGATCTGTCTTTTCCTGACCATATCTCTTTTCCATCTTCCTGGCTTTCTCTGCTCCAGTCACACCAACCTTGTCCTTCCTGTTTCACATTGTTGCCTCAAACCCTTTGCACTTGCCATTCCCTCTGCTTCAAATTTCCTTCCCTGTTTGAATAGGTTCCTCAACTTCCTATTCAGGTCTTTCCTGCTGAAACCCTTCCTGGCTATTCTAATTAGATTTTACTTCCTACATTTTCCAAGTCTTTTATGCTGAAAACTTTTGCAATTGTTATTATGAATCGAAATGATGGCATTTGTCTTTATTCTTCATTAAGCTTGTCTTACTGTCTGGGTGGCTCTCTCGTAATGAGCAAACCTACCCTGGAGAAATTTTCTTAGAAGTTCCATGTTCATTTATCAGGACTGCTGTAGAAGGAATTCATGGTCTGGTGGAAAGTAAGAGGAAGAAAGGAGATGAGCTAATTTTGTGTCTGGTACTTAATAGGCATTATTTCATTTAAATAGACATTATTACATTTAAATGTAATATCATCTTGATTTCAGATGTGAAGAAGCTGCCACTAAGTGGTGGTGTAATATTCCCACAAGACCATATAGCTATTAAATAGTGTGATTGAGATCCATATAGGAGCCCACCCCTCTATATGGCCTCCATTTCCAATCCTTCCACTTGGATACAAAATTCCAGAATAAGAAGGTTGATTGGACAATTGCTGCAAAATTGATGAATCAAATTAATCAAATAATCCATTCTTTCAATCATTGAGTGATTTGTTCATTCTGTTGACATCTATTTAGTTTGCAAAATTGGGAAATTGTTTTGGTCTTATTGAAAAATCAAAAGACATCTCTCAGGCTCAGTTGGCAATAATCATATCATATTGCAGGAATCATATCATAGTTTTATTTGACATTTAAACAAGAATAAGTAGAACCTATGGTGTGGCTATGTGTATTGGGGATAGAGCAATGATAAGACAGAGAGGAGAGATGGGAAGAAGCTAAGAAGCCGGTCTAATGGCACAGAGGCCAATAGAGTAAATATTCTTTTCCTTTTTTTTTTTTTTAACTGGGGATTGAACTCAGGGGCACTCAACCACTGAGACACATCCCAGCCCTATTTTGTATTTTATTTAGAGACAGGGTCTCACTGAGTTGCTTAGCACCATGCCCTTGCTGAGGCCTCAGCCTCCCAAGCTGCTGGAATTACAGGAGTGTGCCACCACACCCAGCTAGAGTAAATTTTTAAAGTCTTAAAATCAATTGATCAAGTTGGGAAATATAAGACATTCATTCTGCCCTGTCCCTGTGCTGATGAAAGCTAAGCAGAAATGCCTACCAGAATACCTTATGAATTATAGTGATAGGTTACCTGTGACTAATGATGCCTCATCTGGAATTCTCTCTACCCTCAAACAATCTGCTGTGTTAGTTGGCTTTTCATTTATGTAACAAATACCTGAGAAAAACAACTTAAAGTAGGAAAGGTTTGTTTGGTATCACATTTCCAGAGGTTTCAGTCCATGTACAGCTGACTCCATTGCATTGGACCTGAGATAAGGCAGAACAACATGGTGGAAGGGCATGGTGGAGGAAATCAGCTCAGCTCATGGCAACTGGAAAACAGAAAAATAAAGAGACCAAGGACAAAACATACTTTTCCAGGGCATGCCCCCCAGTGACACACTTCCTTCAGTGAGGCCACACCCCCTTTCTACCACCTACCACTAATGTGATCAAATTATTCTCTATCAATGGATTAATCCTCTTACCAGGTCAGAGCCCTCATGACCCAACTCTTCCTCAAAGCCCTACCTCTGAATATTGCTACATTAGGGACCAAGCTTTCAACATATGAGCTTTTGGGAAACATTCCAGATCCAAACCATAACACCTGCTATCATGATGAGTGTTCCCATGGGAGAGAAAACCAAGGTCTGACAGAAAGACCTCAAACTGAAATAGGGGCGAAGTTATTTAAGTTATTGACATCCCTGGCCTGTCGAGGGTCTTAGTTCAATGTTCTATGATTGGAGGTCCAGTTGCTTTTGATGTTTCAAAAGAAACTCCTTCACTTGTAAAGCACCAAAGATCGCCAATACAAATATCATATTCTCCTTGGCAAAACGGTTGCTGTTTTGGGATTCTGTCTTCTTCACACCTTTAGCTGACACAGAACTGAGCTTGTTGGGAGTCACTGTGTCCTTCCTGTCCCCAGAGAGTTGTATTTGTCAACAGAATATCTTCTCTCTCACAAAGCAAACCCTTCTTTGGTCTCAAAGGGGAAGAAAGGCAACATTGGCTTTACCTTCCACAGTGTTCCCAGTCATCATCTGCTCTTTCCTGCTCTATAAATTCGAGGACAAGAGACACAGCAACTGTATGACTATTCTTATTTCCAATGAACAAAAAAAAAATTCTGTTTCCAGTGTACTCACCAACATCTTTCCCATGCAATTCTAACTTCAAGTCCCAGATTTAAATGGATGTTAGATGAAATATTTTAAATACAGAGAACATTCTGTAATGATTGCTTTAAGCACTGCCATTTTCTTGTTTTGGGGGAGCCCTGATCAGCCCAACAACTTGCTTCTGACTGTTTCTTTTTATTTTTTATTTTTTAGTGGTCAGTGGACTTCATTTTACTTATTTATTTATATGTGGTGCTGAGGATTGAACCCAGTGCCTCACATATGCTAGGCAAACACTCCACCACTGAGCCACCATCCTAGCCCTCTGTTTCTTTTTATAAAATGGACATTGCTTGTCAATGCCTTACCTTTTCAGTCTATAGACTCTTTGGCCCACAGGTCTGGCTGCTGCTTCCCCAAGAACACTGACTCACATTTCCATCAGGCAAATCCAAGTTGACTTAGTGGGTTGTGTTTCAGCTGCATAATTGATGCTTTTGGTGGATGAGGTCCCAGGTTTGGACCGCAATTTCTGAGCTCTCAGGAAAATTTGATTGAGTTGAAACCTGTGTGATAAAATGTCTCCTCACACTAATACTAGTTCTTTTAGATGAATCCTAAACCTCAGTAACCAAAATGAATTAGATCCACACACTATAAAACCATAACATGGCTCAATTTTGATAGTACAGTAGAACCATCCAGAATTTGGATTCTTATCAGAATTCTGGCCAGAAGGAGCTTACCAGTTTAGCCAAAGTTGTGGTATTTAGAGACTCAAGGTTCTGAGTATGTAAAGCTCATTTAGATATTGGAAAACATATGCATTCCATTTAGGACCCTCCTCTTGAGAAAATGGCCATGACTCCTATGTAGAAGGAACATGGAACTAACACACTTTTGTCAGCTGTATAAATATCATTTGGCAAAGCTATGAGCTGGCATTCCAACAATCAGAACATAGGCTTTCATCTCCACTATAACCTCAGAGAGGCAGTCTGCCTGTATTTAACCTCTCAAGGCTTTTGCTTCATTTTAGCCAACAGAATGCTCCAATGTAGCACCATTAAAGATAAAGAGAGGACTGTCAGGAAGACTCCAGAAGATTGCCATAAGGGTATCAGTGATGCAAAGACAATTAATGGGTCCTCTGCCTGTCATAGGCATTGGAGCATTTCCCAGATAAAACCAAAACTAAAGTACCCTATTTGAGATGCAGCCTAACTTAAGCCCAAATGAAGTTCCATTTTTCAATCTTTCATGCCTTGACTGGTTCCCACATGGGCCAGATTTGTCTTCATTTCTGAACTGTACTGCCTGTACTTAGATGAGACACATTTATTTCCATTCACACCTAGAATAGAGGTACTGTAGAAAACTTCTTGGTTCATGATGCCCTTTGTGTTGAGTTTTTTTTTTTTTTTAGTGATGTGAATAAGCAAGTACATTTTATTAAGAACAAGTCCAAACAATACAATAGTAGCTTGCTCAGTGTTCAAGAGATATCACTGTTAAAATGCCTTATAATCCCACTGTGTGTTTGCTGGGGTGCCCTGGGGCCCCTGGCAGCACAATTAGGTGCTGTAATGTACCTGAATGGAAAGTTTGATATGGTTACCTCCTCTCTTAATAAAGGAGTGAACCAATCTGGTAGAGGAAATGAAAATAGAGTAAAATACATTATAGAGCAAAGTAAGATGCTATGCCATAATAAGAAAATTATTTTTATTGGTCAGGATGATTCATTGCAGAAAAAAAGACCCACTATATTGACTGAGAGCAGAAAATGGTTTCTTAAAAAGTTAGGTTGTTTATGGAATTTCTAGAGAGGCCAGGGAAGCAAAGTTGGATGCTGAACAGCCAGGAGATTCTCAAGCATACCACAAAACTGGTTACTGAAATGCTCATTTTTGCAGCCTCTCCTATCTTCCAGTCAGCACCGTAGGCCTGGGACTCTGCACAGTGCCACAGGAGAACAAATAACAGGGCCATGAAACCTACATTCACTGAGTGTACCTGACATCACAGTGGCTATTTGAGCCTTCTAAGTTTCATGTGAGCCTAGATCGTCACTTGGGAAACCTAGAACATAGGTTGAAACCCCAGGTGAGAAGCATCTGGGATTAGTGGCTTTTTGGTTTTCCAGCTTCTTCAAAACAAAAAGGCACTCCAGAGGAGAACTGGAGGGGGTGTCCACTGATCTAATCTGCAGTATCTGGCACAGGCTCAAGTGAATACAGTGGTTGCTAAGAAAGAGTAAGAGTTCAGAATTGGTTGTGGGAAAGTAGAAATCCATCCATCCTGGACACCGAACTTGGACTGGGCTTTAGAAGAATGGTGGTCTCTCAGCAGGCAGAAATATGCGTGACCAGTCATGGTGGGAAAAATCAGACCAGGAAAGGTGCAGATGCAGCAGAGTGTAAGATAAGACTCAGGAAAATGCCAGTGAGAGTTGTTTGAAGCTTACTTTACTGAGTAAAGAAAAGGAGATGTAAGGTTGGGAACTTGAATTGTATCAATGTGCAAGGAGTCTTAAACTGGATGGAGAAGGAGTCCTTAAGACCTGGCAGTCTTCCCTGAAGATTTTTGACCAAAAATAAATGGAATTTTAAAGAGAAAATATAAAGAGAAATATAAAGAGAAAAACAGTTGGGCATCTCCTTTATCTACCTCATTCCCTGGGTGTCCCATCTGTCCCATGGCTTCGAAGGCATCCAGAGGCTAGAAATCTCACATTCCCGTGTCCAACCCAGGCCTCTTTTGATCTTTGGACTTAACATCCAACTACCTACTGTCCAGGATATGGATACAGACATCTCATACTCAACATGTCCAAAATGGAAACCTTACTCCTCCCTCTACTTTATAGACCTCCTCATCACAGTCTTCCCTCTTAGTAAATTGAAGATTCAAATTTTGAATTCTCAGGTAAAAGTCATGGTGTTACCCCTGACTCCTTTCTTTCTCTCACTCTGCATATCAACTATCAGCAAATTATGCCAATCCAAAAGACATCCAGAGCCTGACACTCTCTCTTCACTTCCTTCACTACCACCCCTCTATCATCTCCTGCCTAGATTGCTACAATGGCTCCTTCCAATCTTCCAGCTTCCAAGCATTCTTCACACAGCAATAGGAATGTTTTTTAACAAGTTGGACCAGATGATGCCATTCGGTGGTTCAAAATCTTCTAGGGAGCCGGGCGCAGTGGTGCACGCCTATAATCCCAGCGACTAGGGAGTCTGAGGCAGGAGGATCGCGAGTTCAAAGCCAGCCTCAGCATCTTAGCGAGGCCCTAAGCAACTCAGTGAGACCCTGTCTCTAAATAAAATACAAAATAGGGCTGGGGATGTGGCTCAATGGTCAAGTGCCCCTGACTTCAATCCCTGGTTCAAAAAAAAAAAAAAAAAAAAAAATTCTTCTAGGGGCTACTCATCTCTCCAAGGTGAAAACCAGAGTCCTCACAAAGCCTAGTTGACCCCACCCCAATTGGGCTCATATACATCTGTAACCTCCCTAGCCGCTAGTTTCCCTTTGCTCAATGTGCTGCAGCCTCAGGCATTCTTGTCATTCCCTAAACACTCCAAACACCTGACTCAGACTATTGTACTTGTTTCTTCTGGCTGTCTCACTTTTCTTCAGGAATCTGCTCAGAGAGCACATATCAAAGAGGTCTTCCATAATTACTCTGTGTGAAAAAGCACTGACAGTATCTTCTTTATGTGCATTTATCACAATGTACTCCATAGAAATTATTGACAGTTACCATGAATAAAACAGTACCTGGCACATAGAAAATGTTCAGTAAATATTTGTTGCATGGTACAATTGATGGAGGACAGATTCATAATGAGGATACATTATTAAGAACTAGTCAGTAAAGTGGTAGATGATTTTTTTACTTCTACCTCTCCAGGGCCCCCATCTTATCATTCAATACATGATGTGTGAATGAAAATTTGCTAGACAAATCTTGAAAAACTTGTATCTCCTATGACAATTTGTTCACCAGCCCTAAATATAGAATAGCATGGCTTAGACATCCAACAGGAGGGCAATTACAATTCCATACTCTTTGATGACCCCTGACAGTTTATAAGGCACTTTCACATTCTCCTTCTAATTGTATCCTCACAACAACACTGAGAATTGGTGGAGTGGATTGTTTCCATTTTAAAAAGGAGAAAAATAAGATTTAGAGAGACAAAGTAACTTCCCTTGGTTACACAGCAAGAAGGTGGGCAAATAGAACTCCAAAAGCATCTGAGAAACTCCCGTTATTGACTTTTTCTTGCCACACCAGGCGCATGGACCTTAATAAAAATGCTTTGCAAACAATGGAGTCTGTTCCCTACACCCTTTGTCTCTCTTAGTTTAGCAGCTCGGCCAAAGAAGTGGGTAACTTTGAGGTTGGTGCAGCTGCTGAATTCAAGAGAAACTGATGTGATTTGTAATGTGTGCTCAGTATGAAAGCACCTTCCACATCAGCTGCTGGGTGCATGCAATTGCCCCAGGTTTAGATCTATAGTGATTCAGACACAGCTTTGTGGGGATTGATCGAGAAAATGCATTCTGTTGGTGGGAAGAAATCTGGTGGTGAATGAATGAATATGAATGCGGACTTTCAGGAAGTCTCTTTGTCAACAGGTTCAACACTGCTTTCATGTGTCTGAGTGATTTGTTTGGAAGCCTGAAGAGTAGGGCTTTCCATAATGCAGTTGTGATCTAGTTTAAATAGAAGGAGGATCTTCCTGATGGGTGTTAATAAGGACTTCCTGAGCAAGGTATCCTGGAGTGTTTGTGGCTCCCTACCTCCCTGAGAGAGAGAATACAAAAGGAATCCTCCGGCTCAGCCCTGCTGCACAAGCCTTGAGGCAGCTAAGGAGGAGTTTAGGATCTGCTACTTCAAAGTACTGCACCTTGGCATTTAAGAAAGCAGCCAAGCAGGAAGTCACCCTCACCTTCACTTTCCCCTTCTACCTGGAAGCAGATCATAAATTAGAAAGAGCATTCATTAATTTCTACACTTCTTAAGATCATAAGACCCTCATTTAAGAGGTAAGATCATCCTTATCTTTAAAGATACAGGGACACAGAGAAGAATTTGATCAAACAGGACTTCCTAAGTCCCCCCAGTTTATTACCATCAGATTATACCCCTTTTGTCCAATCGTATTTCTCCATGGCTACCCATGACTTCCTTAATCTTAGCATGAGAAGACACAGGTTTCCCTTCTTTTGGTCTTCATTTCTTTGTGTGATATAAATATTTGCATACTTTTATTAATCTGCTTTTTATTCCAGGGAATTTATACATGAACAGCCGTGGATCAGGAAAGGAAATTTTTCCTCCCCTATACTAGTCTCACTGTGAGGAGCGAGGACTGAAGTCTAAAAGCTGAAAAGTAAATGTTTCTGGAAAAGTTAAAATTGCTCCTGTTTCCAATTGCCTGACACATGAGGAAAACCAAGAGGGACAGATTGCTTTCATTTGGAAAATGGGAAACTCAGAGATGGCAACTGTATAGAAGGTGTAATTATAGAGGATTTAATTTTTCCCAACAATAGACAGTTCAAATATTAACATATATCCTAGGAGACAGGGAGCTTTTAAGGACCATAACAAAATATCACTCATTGGCATAAAAATATTTGTGAAATAAATTATTAGCAAAGTTTGAAAATGAGGATCACCATATTCTATCTGGGTATCATGTACATAAAACGAATGGTTCATGCAATACCTGCACATTTGAAATCTCTTACTTTATCTCAGTTAATGGAACTGTCAGGCAGAACGTTTATGAACCTCAATTTTCAGTATAATCGGGATAGCTTGGTGTACTTTGCATGGGGAAATATAACCAGAGTAAATGTATGTTTGAACTCCCTACTAAACACCTAAAATTCCTCATCTGAATGGTCTTCTTAAAAACACAGTCACTCTCCCCTCATCCTTAGAGATTCTGATTTAGTAAATTTAGATGAGGCCATAGAAACCAAAGTGTGAAGCAGCTTTCTGGGTAATTCTGATTTCCAGCCAACTTTGGGAAGCACAAACCCACATTTTTCCTTTGCTGGGATGTGGCATACAGCATGCTGTTTACATAAACCCAACCTTTTTCTTGATCTCTTAACTACTTTCCTAGCAATGCTGAGCACGAAACCATTGCAGTTATTTGAAAAGTCCAGTTAACTGGATTTCTGTATGATACTGTGGGACCATAATGTCTGCTGGATTTCTTTGCACTGGGAGTGAGAAGTTAGCATGGAGTGGCCTTTGCGGTCTCCAAGCTTAAGCATTTGCAACATTAGTCTATCTTATCTGTCATCTGGGGACAGATAACATTTTTTCTCCACCTTCAAAAAATTTTTACCTCCATTTTCATGTTTTTTCTCTTCCAGTCCCATATTTCTGTTCTTGTTAAAGACAGAATGTTTCAGTTTTCCATGGAAAACAAACAAATAAAAGGAAGAGTAACTTTATGTGGCTGTTGAGGAAATGGCAGATTGTGAATAACTGGGGAACCTTGCGTGAGATTTCAGTCTCACTCAAAAACAACTCTCTCTACTCAGCAAAGAGCAGACTCTTCAACCTTCTCATGGAAGGATTTAGTATTCTTTTCAAAGCTACATATCAAAACCCACACACAATGGAAACATTCCCTCTCGTTGGGGCATCAAAGAAGGAACTTGCAGACCAGGCTCTCTCAAATGAAGCCTTTTCATTGCAGCCTCAGATTTTCTCTCTGGGGATCATTGACTTAAAACCATGAAGAGGAGGGTGAGGGGCCATCATACCATTTCCATTAAAAGCAGTGGTTGATGGCCATTTTCTCATTTTCTTTCTCTTCTTCCCTATTTTGCAGTAAAGCTAGCATGCCAATAAAATGAGGCTTCCTGCAATAGGCCAGACAACACTATTCTTCCCCCTAATGCCAGTTGCTTTTCAAGTGGGTGGTGGGATAACTAAGAACATTTGTTGCTGGGCAGAGTCTCTTCAAAACCATTAAAACAAAGTATTCTGCCCTTTCTTTATGTGGGGATCCTTTTTTTTTTCTCTGCATAATTTAATTTCTTTGGGGAGAAGACCAGTGGTCAGTTAAAAGTTACAACCACTCCGTCTACACAAATTAAAACAGGAATAGAGACCTTCTCATTTACACGAGATCTGTTTGATGGACCTTATCCTGGACACTGAGAATGAACAGGGAAGGATAGAAACTCAAAAATGTTTGCATGTACTTTGTGCCGGGATTCTTGACCAATAGAAACTGTGAGTTAATAAGTGTGTGCTATCTTAAGCTAAATTTTCAGATATCTTGTTACAGAGCAATAGATAACCAGAGCACATGCAGTGTTTTTATGAACATCATCCTTGCACTCTACAGACATATAGAAAGGTAGGTAAATCACAAGATCACAACCCAAAGACTTTTACAAAGGGAACATGTGCATGCAGTTACCATCAGAATCAAGAGATAGAACATTACCAATGTTCCAGAAGTTCTCCTTTGCCTCTTAAACCATTAACATCCTTCCTAAGATGATAATTATTTTTATTTATATCATTTTAGGTGAATTTGCCTATTTTTAGCTTAATGTACTTGGAATCAGGGATTATGTACTCATTTGTACCTACCTTTTTTTTTTCTCTGATTACATTTTGGAGATATATCCTTGAAGCTTCAGGTAGCAGTATTTCATTTACATTAATTGGTATACCACAAAGTTTTTCTAAATCCATTCTACTGTATGTTGGTTTTGTTTTTTATATTTATTTATTTTACTATTAGAAGTGATGTTGCTATGAACATCCTAATGCATGCCTTTTGATTTTGCATTTCTGTTGAGAACACACATAGGAGTGACGTTTCCAAATCAATGGGATATATATATGTTCTATTTTCCAAATGGCTATACCAGTTACAATTTTGTTAGCAGTGTATGAGTTCCAGTTGCCCTAATTGCCATTTACACTTAATATTATTACCAGGTTTATTTGAAATTTTAACCAGTTTGGAGCATCTGCAGTAGAATCTCATTGTGGTTTACTTTTTGTTTTCCTAAAAATTAATGATTTAAAGTACTTTCTCATGTTTATTGACTTTTTGAATATTTTCATTCATCAAATATCAAGATAAAATTTGATATTGATAGGGGGCTGGGGCTGGGGCTCAGTGGCAGAGTGCTTGCCTAGCACGTGTAAGGCACTAGGTTTGAGTTTCAGCACCACATATAAATAAATAAATTTATTTATTTATTTTAATTTTTAAAAAACTTTAATTTTGAAAAAATTGATATTGATAAATTGATAAATTTTGATAATTGATAAATTTGATCCTCTTTAGTCTAAATTAAGGCACACTATTTTAAAGCATGGATATTCAAGGTGGAAGTGGTGGCACATGCCTGTAATCCCAGCAAGTTGGGAGTTGAGGCAGGAAGATGGCAAGTTCTAGGTCAGCCTTAGCAATTTAGCAAGACCCTAAGCAACTTACTGCAACCCTGTCTCAAAATAAAAAATAAAACTGGCTGGAGATGTGGCTCAGTGTAAAGCACCTCTGGGTTAAATCCCCAGTACTGAAAAAAAAAAAAAAAAAAAAAGAGAAGAATAAAACATGGATATTGAATTTGCCCAGCCCCATTTTTAAAAATATTATTCCCATTTCATTTAAGTGGTGTTGTAAAAGTTTCCCGGGGCTGCATAACAAAATGCTCAAAACTGGGTAGCTTAAAACAATAGAAACTTCTTGTCCTACATTTCTGGATGCTAGGGCTCCAAAATCAAGTTATGGACAGAACCGTTCTCTCTCAGTTTCCTGTAGGGATGAATCCTTCCTTGCTTCTTTCCAGCTTGTAGTGGTTTGCAGGCAATAGTTGGTGCTCTTTAGCTTGCAGTTGTAGCAGTTCAATCTCTACCACCATCACCAATAATGTCTGTGCTCAAATAGTCCTGTTTTAATCAGCTTTTTCGCTATTGTGACTAAAAAACCTGACAAGAACGATTTTAGAGGAGGCAGAGCTTATATGGGGGCTCACAGTTTCAGAAGTCTCAGTCCATAGATTGGTTCCATTAGGCTCCAGGTGAGGCAGAACATCATGGCCGGGCGAAGAGTGTGTTGAAGAGAAGTGGCTCACGTGATGATCAGGAGGCGGAGAGAAGTTCAGCTCACAAAATACATACCCCAAAGGCACACCACCAAAGACCCGCCTCTTCCACTCATACCCTACCTGCCTTTGTGACCACTCAGTTAATCCCTGTCAGGGGATTAATTCACTGATTGGGTTAAGGCTCTCATAACCCAATCATTTCATCTCGAAGAGTTCTTGCACTGTCTACACAGGAGCTTTTGGAAGACACCTAATAACACCATAACAGTCCCTCTTCTAATTGTCAGTAATATTGGATTAAGGGCCCACACTACCCCGTCAAGACACTATCTCAACTCATTACATCTACAACAACTCCATTCCCAAAGCAGGTCACACTAAGTGACCACAGTGAGGACTTCAATATATCTTTTAGGGAGTCACAGTTTAACTATAACAGGCATTTTTGTCATAAATCAAATGAATATACATATGTGAGCCTTATACTAATACCTTCTATACTATTCCTGGGCATTCTATTTTTTCCTTGGACTATTTGTCTATTCTTATCATAACTACACTGCCTAAATTAACTGTGACTTTAAAATAAATCTTCATATATATTCCCATAGCATATATTTTTCAACTTTATCATCTATCAGACAATCTTCAATCTATCTTGAATTTCCTGTGTGGGATTGTTTTCTTTCTATTTGAAGAATTCCCATTACTATATTTTTGGTGTGGATATGCCAGTGACAAGTTCTCTGTTTTTGTTTGTCAGAGAGCAACTTTATTTTCTTTCAATTTTGATGTATGTTTCTTCCAAATATAGTAGTGGGCATTTCATTTTAAGGGATACGACTCCATTCTCATTTGACTTCTACTAATAGAAATTTTGTTGTTGCTGTTTTAAAGATAATATATCTTATTTCACTGGTTCCTTGCTGAAATTTCTGTCTTCGATTTTTAGCAGTTTAACTCTGATGCCTGGATTTGAATTTTTTAGTACAGTATTAATCTTTCTTGTAATTCCTGCAACTACTCGAAATGGTTTGATGGCTTTGATTCATTTTAGAAAGTGATGAATCCTTAAATATGGAATATCTGATGAATATTAAAATATTACATCTGCCTTATCTTCTTTCCTTTCAAATTAAGGAACTAAATTCAGGCATAGACTTTTTCTATCTCATAAGCTTTGCTATGGTTTGAGTATCTCCACCAGAACTCATATTGAAATCTAATCCCCAGTGTGACGTGCTAAGAGGTGAGACATTTAAGGGATGATTAGGTCATGAAGACTCTGCTCTCAAGGATCAGTGGGTAATCTCCAAAGTGGTTCCGTTATAAAAGCCAGTTTAGCTCTGTCTTTTATGTGGGCATCTATCACTGTGAGATGGCCTGAGTACCACTTCAGGATACCAGAGAGAGAGTCCCAATCAGCAAAAAGACCCGCATTATATGCAACCCCTCAACCCTGAACCTTTCAACCTCTAGAACCATGAGCTGAACAAATCTTCATTATTTATAAATTTCCCAGTCTGTGGTAATCAGTTATGGCAAGAGAAAACTGTCAAAGACATAACTTTAATTCTCTTTTCTGTATATTCTATACTTTTTTCTCATTATGCTCTCACCTGGTTATATTGAAATGATATCTTTCACTTAAAAACTTTCTTGTCTGCTCTAATTTTCTGTCAAATCCATCTCTTATGTTCTTAGCTTTAGTAATAATGTTCATCTGAGTCATTTTTTAATATGAGACCATATGCTGTGTGCTTTATATTCATTATCCCATTTGAATCCTCATGACTACCCTGTAATAAGGGAATTATTAATATTCATATTTTCAGAGGATGAAAACAGGTTCAGAGAGATTAAATTGACTAATGTTACACAGCAAGGAGCTGATGCTTGGATTCAAATCCAGGAAATCTGACTCAGAATAGGCTTTCAAAGCCTTAAGTCACAGGCTGCCATCTGTAAGAAGATTGTTGTATGTTGGACATTGTTCCAAGTGCATTACATGGGTTAACTTACTGAATTTTCACAATGGCCTAGAGGTAGGTACTCTTATTGCTATTCTATAGATGGGAACACTGAGGCTCAAAGAAGATAAAGCTTGCCTAAGAATTCAGAGCTCATAAGTACAAGTTAGGATTTCAACTAAGTCTTTCCCCAAAGTCCATGCCCTTAATTCCTGTACCAAACTGCCTCCTAGCTAAATCAGGGAAGTTGAAACTGAGATACAGCACAGACAAGGGAAAGAATAAATGGTATACCACCATTACAAAAGTAAAGACAATACTTAGAAGTAGGGGAGAAGGTGCTTGGGAGGGGCAGAGTGGGTAAAACACTGTGAGGTGGATTTAAAACAAAGAAAAGGAAGGTATGGAAGACTAATACATAAAGACTAATTTATGCAATACATAAATTACAAAAGAGTATATTTTGTATGCAGCACATTCTTTGGAATGTGCTTTGCACAATCCTAATGTAGAGGACATGGCTCTCAGCTCTGAGCAGTGCATCAAGAAGGCTGTTTAAAGGCTGTTTAATGCTGAGTCCTGGCAAGTCCATAGGGTCAGGAGGTTATGAACACCGACCATGGTCATCGTGAAGATCTGACTGATAATTACTGGGTTTGGAAGATAAGTATCAAGAAGACAAAGATGAGGTTAGAATGGTCCACAGGGTACCATCACAAGCAGTGGGAATCTGAAAACTGGAACTGAATATGTGGGGGTAACCAAGCTAACTCTGGGCTGTAATTATCAAACCACTTCCCTGGCTCTCTCAAAACACATGTGTGTGTGTGTGTGTGTGTGTGTGTGCGCGCGCGCGCGCACGTTGGGAGTTTACAAAAGACATTTTGTTTGGGTTGTAATAAGTAACCTTAGGCAAGTTTTCCTGTCCATGGATGAGACTGTTATTTCTATTCGTGTGTTACTAGATGCAAATAAGTCTCTCCTTTTATGTAACTCAGTTGAGATTCCTGTAAACGCTGGGGATAAATAGCTTGTTTTTCAGTTTTCTTGAGACGAACCACATGAAGAATCCAGGCACCAGACTGGCATCTGGGATACAGCACAGACAAGGGATCTCCTCCTCCATCTTGGCAATATAGAACTGAAAATGATTTGTAGTAAAAGGATTAATAAAGGAACTCATCTCTTCCAATTAGCCCTACGAAAAAAGGCAGAGTAAAATGTACTCTTCTTCTCTTTGGTAAAGCACTCCAACATTTAACATCCTTTATAGTTAGAAATGTCCAAATGTAAATCTTTCTTTTAAAATTGAAGGCTTTCCCCCTGTTCTCAGTGAAACAAAGAACATGAAACCAGATTGCAAGACCAATTTAGGTTCTCCCTTTAATCTCACTCATATTTGCAACCATATACTTAGATGTGTATTTATTTGTTTGTTGTCCCTCTACCCTCATTTACGGTCTAGGGCCCAAGGACAGGGAACATGTCTATTTTGTTCACTATTGCATTCCCAGAGCAAATTCCTGTGCTTAGTACATCGTAGGCTGTCAATAAATATTTGATGCCTATACTAAATAAATGGGAGAGGAGGTCATGTCTATAATTTTGGATCAATCCAAGATTTTTGTTTAGTGCCATTGAATATGGTTGGCACTTATTTAATGTCTGCCATGTCATATTAGGTGAGGTTGGTAAGTCATTCCTACTCATGAATGGGCTCCCTTCATTCCATCTTTAGGGATTGCTCAAAACAGTACATCAACATCTCTCACCAGGGCTAGTGAGACTCCAAATTATCTTCTAGTTTTTCCTCTTGTCAATCTCACTCAACTAGGTCAAGTTCATAGAATTTGTACAACACCAAGAGTACGTTCTAATGTAAGTTATGCCCTGTGGATGGTAATGAGGCGTGAGTATAGGGTCATCATTTGCAACAAATGTCATGGTTTGTGGATAGCTGGAGAGCACTGAAAACTCAACAATGAAGAAATGAACAATTCATCAAAGAAGATACACAGAAAGTAATAAGCATATTACATGATGCTTTACATCCTATGTCATCAAAGAAATGCAAATAACAGTGATACCACTACCCACTTACTAGAATGGCCAAAATCCAAACACTGACAGCACCAAGGGCTGGTGAGAATGTGGAGCAAGATGAATTCTCACTCATTGCTGAAGGGAATGAAGAGTGGTATAGCCACTGTGGAAGACACTTGGCAGTTTCTTAGAAACTAAACACATTCTTTCCAAATGATCCAGGAGTTTTACTTTTTGCTCTTTACCCAAAGAAGTTGAAATTCTATGCCCATACAAAAACCTGCATTGAATGTTGGTAGCATATTTATTTATGATTGACAAAATTTGGAAGTAATCAAGAAGTACTTCAGTAAGTGAGTGGATAAATAAACTTTGGTTCAATCAGACAATGGAAAGTTACTTTGGTGCTAAAAGGAAATTGAACTATCAAGCCAGGAAGGAACCTTAATCAAGTATTATTGGAAGAAATCAATCTGAAAAGGCTACACACTGTATGATTTCAACTATTAGACACTCTGGAAAAGGCCAAACTGTGAAGTGAAAAGGTCATAGGAGCAGGAGGGATGAGTAGGTGAAGCACAGAGGACTTTTAAGAGAGTGAAACTGCTCTGTACAATATGAGAATGATGGGTACATGTCATTACACTTGTCCAAATCCATAGACTATACAACACCGAGTATACTCTAATGTGAACTGTGAACTTTGGGTGGTGACGATGTGTCATGTAAGGTCATCAATTGTATCAAGTGTCATGGCTTGAGGATAATGCGGGAGACTGTGCATATGTGGGGGCATGGGTACAAGGGAACTTAGTTTCTGCTCAATTTTGCTATGAACCTAAAACTACTCTAAAAAATAAAGAAATGGGAGGCTGGGGATATAGCTCAGTTGGTAGAGTGCTTGCCTCGCATGCACAGGGCCCTGGGTTCAATCCCCAGCACCAAAAAAATAAAATAAAGAAATGGGGAAATAAGTAAGTTAGGATATGGGCAAAGAGAAGAGCAGTTGGTGCTACTTAAATGGGTGGTCAGGGAAGGCCTTTGTGCTAAGGTGCCATGTGAGTCAAGAGCTGAGAGGAAGTGAGGAAGTGAACTACTAGATAATCTGGGCTGAAAACATACAGTGGCCACCATAAAAGCTATTCCACCTTACTGTGCTCTGACAGAACACAGTGGGCTTGTCTGGGAAAGGAATGCCTTTCTTTTTATTCTTCATTTAACAGATGACATTGGAAGCATTGAGTGCTGTATGTCTACTATTAGATATTTCACTCATACAAAATAATATATGATGTAAGTGTATTCTTCTTGAATGCCACAGCTTAAATATGAGGTATAGACAAAATAGTGATAAGTATGAAAATAATATTCAATAATTTCAAACATTTAATACATGCTAAGTATCATGCAAAGTCTTTTACCTACTTCTCTCATTTAATCTACCCAGACACTCATGAGACAAGCATTATAATTACCCTCCAGCTTACATAAAAGGAAACTGAGGTTCTAGAAATTTGAATAACTTATATAACACCACACAAATAAAAATGGCAAAGATTCAAATCTAGGGAGACTGACCCCAGGGCCCCTCCATTATCTATTCACAATGGAACCTGGGTGCTATTGTGTGTAGGCCCAGTGAAGGACAGGGAGGGATTAGTTTAAGGACATGCTGACTCAAGGTGATGAGACCTGTCTCTACAGACTGGAAGAACTCTCAGTGGGAAAGGATTACACTTGGGTCCAAAGAAGAATGTGAAAGCCATAGGGAATCAAATCACCTGAATTTTTTAAAAAATAATTTTCTGACAAAGTTTGCTCAAGCTAATAAGGACTACCCTTATAGACAATCTCATCCCCATTACTCAAGGCATTCAGAAGGGAAAGAATACAGAGGAAATAGTCAGAATTATTTTGTAAACCATGGGTATTTCCCAATTGTTAGGTCATGAAATTAATTTAGTGAGATATTAATAGCATTATTTTTAAATGACATGGAAAAATTCAGAAGAGAAACTCTATGAAGTGCAACATTTGTGAAACTTTGGTTTTGTTTTATATATGGGCATCCATTTAGTGAGTTGTGAAAATGTATTTCTTGTGAGTCATTAAATAGACAGGAAAGCTGCTGGCTTAAAGAATTGATCTCCAAACTTGGTTGGTCTTTGAAACAGTGTTCCTTGGTAAAGTTATCTCCGGCATCCAGCGAGTAGAGAAACCCACAAACAACATAAGTGAGTTTTTCATTTTGCTAAATTTGATCTAAATGATCATTCCTTGGTTTCAGATTATGTATCAGTGTTAAAATGTCCCTTCTTTTATTTATTTAATTTTTAAATTGAGGGGTGTTAGAAACAAATATATGAAAAAGTGTTCCACATCTTTAGAAATTAGGGAAATGCAAATCAAAATTTCACTGAGATTTCATCTTACTCATCAGAATGGTCACCATCAAGAATACAAACAACAATAAACTCTAGAGAGAATGTGGAGAAAAAGAGACACTTTTTGACTGGTGGCATGATTGTAAATTAGTATAACCACTATGAAAATCAGTATAGACAGTCCTCAAAAGATCAGGAATGAAACCACCAAGCTATAACACTCCTCAGTATTTATCCTAAAGAAAGTAAAGTCATCTTACTAGAGTGATACATGCATATCTATATAGCAGCACAATTCACAATAACCAAAATATGGAACCAGCCTAGGTATTCATTAATGGATGAATGGATAAAGAAAATGTGGTATACATACAAAATGGAGTTTTATTCAGCCATAAAGAAGAATAAAATTATGTCATTTGCAGGAATATGGATGAAACTTGAGAACATTATGTAAAGTGAATTAAGCCAAGCTCAGAAAGTTAAGTCATATATTTTCCCTCATATGTGGAAGCTAGAGAGGAAAATGGAGAAGAAGGGTTAGGGGTATCTCATGAAAATTGAAGAGAGACCAGTAGAGTAGAAGAAAGAGCTCAAGGATAGAGAGGAATGGAAGGGAAACACTTTTAACAAACTATATTATTATATTGTGTGCACGTATGAATATGTAACAAACAATATGTATAATTATAATGCACCAATAAAAAATATGGGGGAAAATGAGAGGTAGTGTTTCCAAAAATGGCCACAAAATTTTTATCCATACTATATCACCTTTTGAATTTTTATTTTGTCACTTTTCCATCAAAAGACAAAATCTCTTTCCCCTTCTCATGAATCTGGGCTGGCCCTAGCTCCACTGTTCAATACTAGAACACAGTGGAAGTAAGGCTGTGCAATTCCAAGGCTCAGATTTCAGAGATCTGCAACTTCTACTCTTATCTCATAGAATGTTTCCTTTCAGAACCCTGCTGCCATCTAATGTGACAGTCCAAGTAGCCATGTGGAGAGGTCCACATGGAGGAAAAACAATATTCTTGACTGGCATCCCCCCTAATTGCTAAGCTGACACACAGGTTCCTTTTGACTTTCCAGCTATCCAACTGACACCTTAGGAGGTGTGCATTCTTGCACAACTCACAAAATTGTGGGAAATAATAAATTTTTACCATTGTGAACCATTATATTTTTGGGTGATTTTTTATGCAGCATTGGTAACAAAAGTAGGTGGTGACAATATATCCTAGCAGATTGTCTGTTTATTTGTTTTTAATGTCTACTCTTGACATAATAAAAAATAGGTAACCTGACACATATACCCTACTTGGAAAGGAAATGAACATATAAATTTTTGCATCCATAAGATTGGTTACATAGGAACCCAGAACTTGATAATCTTCCTTTCAATCCTGAGATTCCAGAGGTCCCACATTTGTGAAACTTACCCAAATACTCCTCTTGCCCTTGCAAGAGAAAGAAATAGGATGGAATAAACAGGGCATCTCATTGTCTTCTCTTAAAACTATGACCTTGTAACTATTTTAGTGTCTTTCACACTATTGTGTAAGAATCTGCACTTCCACTTGGTGAACTGCTTGAAATAAGAGCTTTGTCTTATCTGTTTTTGCTTCCTCAGCATCTGTTTTATTGCTGGGCATTTAGCATGCTCTTAATAACCTACCAGAACTGAACTTTACCTTACTATTATTATTCTTTCATAACGTCTTTTGTGGCTCCCCATCACTAGTATGCTGGGGAGAGCATCTGTCATATGCGTACAGCCTGTGATGTTTATTTCATGGAAATGTAATAAGAAGAGAGAGCATTTGAAAGAAGGCAAATGCAAAGGAAAAATCACCATGCCCCTGTAAGGAGTGATAGTCATAGCTGTTAAATATTTCCTCACAAAAGCAACTTACTGAAGTCCTAGAAACAAATGGGCATAATTCTTTATCAACACCTCAGAACTTCAGCAAGGAATTGAAGTGAATGCAAATTATTGAGTCCATCCTTCCTATCAAAAGATTCCTGTGGGCACAGAAGAATCAAAAACAGAGGTTTTGGGCTGGCATTGTGGCTCAGTGGTAGAGCACTCGCCCAGCATGCATGAGACCCTGGGTTTGATCTTCAGCACCACATATAAATAAAGGTATCATGTCCACCTACAACTAAAAAACAATTTAAAGAAAAAAAAAAGAAGGTTTGACATACTGATGTTTATTTTCCTGGTGTCGCTATTTCCTTTTCTTATGACCTATATGTCAGATGGGGTCTTAAGTAAATCAATTTTACCAGATAATTTTACATATTAAATGTAACTGAACCAATAATAATTGAACCACCCATTAATTATACCAACTTCTAGTCAGTTATATGATTTGGTCATTTATTGATGCATCTATTTTTCAAGTTACTGAATATGTAGTTAAGCAAAATATTTGCTAAAATTGTTCACTGCTGACAGTTCCTTGCTATTGATAGAGGGTTACTAACCTCCACTTATAAGACCGCTAGATGTCTACTGCCTGGGTGGAAAGAAGGGACTGCTGGACACCATGAAGTTCATTTTATATTCACAGACATTTTCCTTTAGGAATTGTATCTGTGTTAATGGCTTTACTATTCTTTATCCCAGAAACATTTCCTCTTCAGCTACATGAATGTACGTGGTCTTTGAACAACTGAGTTGCCCCAATTGCCAAATGTGTATAAAGCTGTGTCGCATCCACTTTTCTCTCTAAATATTTTCCATTGTTTTAAAATAAAGAGCTTTTATAAAAATCAAATTCTACTAGTAAATTGCACACTGTTAATACTCTTTCTTTCTTCATTAAATGAGTGTAAAAGACCCACTGGCTTGTTCTAAAGTTTTAAGATACTAAGAGGAAATGATCATGGATTGAACACTAATTCTGGGGTTTGGTTCTTTGTTATCAAGAGATCAGAGAGCATCATTGCAATGTTCCTCCCCAAAGGAGTTCATCCACAAAGAAACCAAAAAAAAAAAAAAAAAAGAGAGGATGTGGGAGATCATTGGGCAATGCTTATTTTTGTAATAAACCTTAGGTTAGTCTTGACTTTCTTGGATCTGATGATTCCCCATTATAAGAAGAAACATCTTTAACAAATTAGGAGCACTGTAGTGGTGAATATAGGAATTCTCTGTCCATTGGGATGGATGAAACAAAGCACTTTCTTAAGGGGGAAAAGGGGAACATTTTCATTTTAGATGTTTAATTTCTCAGTTTTCAGACGCATTTTATTTGATCCTAGGATTACTGATGTGCTGAAACCAAGAACTATTTTTAACACTCTGATTCCATGAGTTTGGAGGTAGTTTGTGACTACATTTTTAAAAGTATTCTACTTTAAAAGTATAAATTCTGATCTAGCATATGATAATCATTCTCCTTTATCAGGTAAATACCATCCCTTTGTACTAATGTTCTTTTGACCATATGATACAAAATATCCTGGACATTGTAATGAGTTTTATATTAAATCAGAAGAGACCTCCCCGCGCAAAAAAGAAAAAAGAAAAAAGAAAATGAGGCAAAATGACATTTTCCATGAAGTGGTTACTGAGGAATTTCCATTAAGGATAATAGATAAAATTCAAAGACAGGGAAGGCAAAAGTTCTTTGGTTTTTAGACCCTAAAACTTCATGTTAGGATTCTCCTATAACTCAAGAAGACAGGGATCAGCATCGGCTGAAAGAGATTTTTCACTTGAGTTCTACTAATCAAGTAATGGAGCCAGGTCTAGGTAACCATCCTTTTTCTGAACACTAAACACTGACAGGAGTAATTGAAGAATCAAAGACTCTAGGAGTCCTTGTGATACTCTTGGCTCATCCTCCCATGTCCTGCAAATTCTTCCATAAGATGTCCATGTTCTTCCCTTTGGCTCCTTCTCTTGTTTGTTTCAGATCCTAAACCCTATATCATCCCATCCCTTCATCACACAAAATGTGCACAAATTCTAAGCTTACCTGATCTCATATGCACATGGAGCAGAATTTGGATTCTCTGAAAGTGCCACTGGCCTGTCAACTTTTGCCTAATCTCTATTTTCTGTTATCACACAGTCATCCCCCCAAAGCCTGTTCCTTACTCCTCAGCCCTTCCAGTTCTGATTGTTTCATAGATCCTTCTTAGAGGCCCAGAAGTCACAGAGTTCAGTCCAGACTTCATTCCCAAGGAATGCCAATCACAGCAAAGGCTTCCAAGACTCCTGGTCAGCTCTTCCACATCTTTTGGAAACCACCCCAGGCTCTGGCTCCCTACCCTGGAGACCCATATTGAGGGGCCTACCCTCCCAATTCCCAATGCATTATTTGCATGAGCTAAGAATTCCACTAGAAACTAATTAAAAATTCTAAACTCACTAACCTGGCATGGTAGTATAAGTCTATAATTCCAGTTACTCAGGAGGCTGAGGCAGGAGGATCACAAATGCAAAACCTGCCTGGGCAACTTAGGGAGACTATGTCTCAAAATAAAAAATTAGGGCTGGAGATGTAGCTCAGTGGTAGAGCAGTTCTGGGTTCAATCTCCAGCAAAGAAAAAAAAGAAAAAGTTATAGGATTCCCTAGAGTCATGTGTTGATTCCGCTTTTTATCTTACCAGATTACTACCCTAAAGGATAGTCCCCAGCTTATATCACCAGGAAATATTGTATAGACAATATATATCTCAGGGAAAGAAAAGGTAAACATTTACAGACAGAGTAGGCCATGACAACCAATGGAGTCCAGAATGTGGAGCTGGAATAGAAGAAGGATGGCAAAGACTAAATGAACAAAGGAGGCAGCTGACTTTGGTTTTAACTGATTATAAGAATAGATCAGAATTGCCAGGTGTGATGGTGCATGCCTGTAAACCCAGTCACTAAGGAGACTGTGGCAGGAAGATGACCAGCCTTGGCAAACTAGCGAGACACTGTCTCAAAAACAAAAACAAAAACAAAAACAAAAACAAAAAAAAAACACACTGGTAGAGTGCCCCTGGGTTCAATACCTAGTTTTAAAAAAAACAGTAACAGCAATATCAGTGTTCCTTTTGAAGGAAGATAATGGACAACTTAGTGAAACAAAGATTTGAGCTCCAAACAAGGGAAGTATAGGAGACAGATAGGATATAATTATGATATGATTTTAAAATTTCAGTAAATGCAGGGTCAACCTACAACAATTTCCCACAGTATCCCCAAGCCACAGAAGACAACCCTGAAAGCAAGAGAAATACAGTAATAAAATCTCAATGGTCAGAGGTGACCTAGAAAACAACAGACTCTTAAATAATACAAGAATGTCCACAAAGCTAAAACTATGGCCCAATAGTTGACCCTATTTAGTATAATTGGGCAAGTGCCAGTGTGGTGGCATGGATTCATTTGGGCAATTTTAAAGAATGGGCTATCTGAGCTTCATCTCTGGAACTTCTCATTCGGGAGGTCTGGGGTGGGAAGCAGGAACTGCATATTTCAAGTGACTCCTGACTGATTCAGATGTGCAGCCAGAATTAAAACCCTCTGATCTAGAAGCATGGGTTCCAAACTCAGTGACTAGCATCTCCTGTGTGATTGTTGACTGTCTCTGAAGAGTCTACAGGATAAAACAATGAGGAGTGAAAGTCTGGATGCACAGGTGCATGAATGTGAAGATGCTCATGGTGGGAACCAGGAAAGGCTGTCTGAAGATTGTGTAGTTAGAGAAGAAATAAGCAACTAACATGCAGGCCTGAGATCAGCCAAAGAGTTGCAGGAAAGTGTGAAATTTGCATCAGAAAAACAACAAAAAAAAAGACCCTCTGAGAGAATTACTACTCAAGTATTAGACATTAGTGAAGGGTAGAACACAATGGAGCTAGCACACTGAGCCATGTATTATTCTCTCCCTCACTCCTCAAGTCCCTCAAACTAGTGGTCTGCAGTAGTGTCTTCCAATCTCACTCTGCCTTTATCTCCCTTCTTTACTGACACTGTGTTTTCTATTTTCAAAATCAAGGCACCATTTTCAACCTACTGTCTCATTAGAAGATAGAGTAATATGTTACAAGGGTGTGTTTGGGAGCTAGCCTTCCCTGGGTTCAAATCCTGATTCAGTACCTTCCTAGTTACCCTCCATTTAGAAGATACTTGAGCCCCAAGCTCCTTTTCTGTTCAGAAGTTTAAAAGTTACTGTGCTCAACATTTCATAAATCATCATTGCTCTTCTTGTTTACCTTTCTGCTACATTAAACACTGCACTTCTTCTTGAAATATTATTTTTTTGGAGGGCTCCTTAGCACAATATCATCTACTTTTACTTCCACTCCTTGTAGTACTCTTTTTCAATGTCCTCTTTTTATCTTCTTGCATGTCATTGGGTGTCTTCCCCAAGACTGCCAACATATGACTTTTACTTATAAGATTGTTCTACTTGCTCCTCTCTTCTGGGTAGAATTAGGGACCCCTCTTAGAGGGGTGTCCACATTGGACCCCTTCATTGGCACCCCACCAT
This sequence comes from Glaucomys volans, assembly GCA_020662805.1. NCBI lineage: Eukaryota > Metazoa > Chordata > Mammalia > Rodentia > Sciuridae > Glaucomys > Glaucomys volans. Next base: position 102,764 of record JAJEJO010000110.1, on the reverse strand, counting down.
GCCCTTTGCATACTAATTGTAGTGCTATGTTATCTTCCTCCCCTACCAGATGATGAGCTTCCAAACAGAGGGGTTGGTGACCTGGGAGCATAGCTGATTCTCAGTAAAAATCTTGGAAGAAGAGATGAAAGTTTGCAAAATAATAAATGAAGTCACTTCTTTCCAAAGCATGTGGAGTGCACATTGTCTAGTCAAATCTGATTGTTCCATTCCCTTGCCGGTGATCAATTTAGAGTTGGGCAAATCTAAGCCAGCTTGGGCCAATGAGGCAGCATATGAGGCGTACTTGAACCTTCTGTGAGAGAGAACCAAGTTTCTCCACTTCCTGCTGAGTGTGAAGGGGGAAGTATTGGCCCCAGATGCTATAGATGTCCAAGCAATGACCTGGAGGGAAGCCAGCCTCATTGTGCTGCCAGTTCTGTGGATGTCACATTGGGGATATGGAAGGAATCTGGGCCTCACATTAAATTGTTGAATCAACTGGCTCTGAGGCTGAGTCCCCCTTTGGATTTTATGTTATGTGTGATAATACTTTAGTACATATACATATATATGTAATAGAAACAAGAGCATTCTACGAAACACTAGTATCCAAGATGGAGAAGCATTGCATACTATTTCTCAAATCAGGTGAAAAGTATACAGAACACAGTTTTACTCATATTCAGCAATTGGGGCCACTCAGTTTTTCAAAGATCATTTACATCTGCACTGCTGGAGATGAGACATTTCTGAGCTACTCAGTGAAAAGGTCAGGTTACTATTATCACAGACACAATTTATGAAAGGAAATATCTATAGACATCAAGTGACAGTCCATAGCTTCCCCTAAGCCCCAGATAGTGGACTTCTAGCAATCTTACAATGTTTGTTAGTCCCTATATCAATAGCAAGGAACTGTCAGCAGTAAATGAATACAATACCTGTCTTGAGAAATGCTGGGATAAGTGTTATTATCTTCCCTGAAGTATCACTCATAAAAATCCTGACCCCAAATCTGAGGATGAGTCACCTAAACCATGAGCAGTACATTTCTCTTCCAAACTACCAATTGCATCACTCACTCAGCTTCTATGGTCCTTGTACCAGGGCTTCATCTTTGGCTATGCTGTGATTTCTAATGCTGGTGCATGTGAAGATGGAATCTGAACCTTTTTCTTCTCTGAATACCTCTCAGGCCCCAAACACGAGCTTGAGAGTCTGCCGCTTCTATTTCCATCACTTATCCTGGTCAAGACTGTAACAGGTCTTAGCATATTTTCATAACCTCTATTTCTGGAATGTCCTGTGAGATTCATATTTACAGACATTGGCAGTCACTCTTCTGGTCCCTGGAACCCAGCAGTGAGTAGGAAGGAAGGCCCCAATCCACGTTGTCCTGCCTGTGCAGTGAGAAGCATCAAAGGGGAGGAAGCAGTATCCAGGACACACACTCCACAGAAGGGTGAATCAGGGTTTGAATACGTTCAGCAGCTGTTGGAACAGAGAAAATGAATTCAGAAGTCTTTTCAAAGGTTTTGGCCAAAGCCCTGGTGAAGGGTTAAGGATGAGCTAAAAATGACTCTATGACTGGGCATGAGAAAGAGCAGGACAATTGCAAATTGTTCAGTTTTATTTGGGCTTAAGTTGAGATAATGATACTGCTATATAAAAGTCTACCTCTCCTTAAGGGTGTAGAGCAAACCTCACCCAACTCTTTAACTTCCTACACTTGGTTACCTCACCTATTGGTGATTCCACCCTTTTATTGCACCTGTATGTTTCAGTTCCTTGAAACTCCAAGCTCCTGTTCTCCAACAATACAATGCCTCATGGCAATCTGCACGTTCACACACTTTATCTCTTCCACTAAGTTATAAATTCTTCAGGGCTGGTTATGCCTCTATTTCATGGTGAGTGGTAGTTCAAATGTGGACTCTGGAGTCAGATCTTCTGGATTTGAATCCCAGACAATCCCAGACAACTTAATAGATTTGTGGTCTTTAGACAAAACCAATCAATCCAAGCCTCAGTTTTCTCATCTATAGGTTGACTTAATGATTACAGCAACAATAATATCTACTCTTTAGAGTGAGGTATGAGGATTAAACGAGACATGCATATAGAACACTTAGTAAAGTGATTACTGGTTAAAACATATATCTTAGCTAATGATTATTACCCTTTCTAAATCTAGCAGCACTCAGTACAGTGAACTAAAATAGGGGGTCCTCAAGGTGACATTTCTTGAGTAAATCCAATTCATAAATGAATGAACAAGTCTACCAAGGGCCTAAGAGACATATTATTATACAGGACAAGACTCAGGGTCTCCAGGACAGAGGAAGACATCTGGAATGGCCAGAGGTCACAGCATTCAAATTCCCAGCCTTAAATTGTCTTCTTACCATGTAATGATTCTGCAGATTTAATTTGGTTTCCTTTCTTTTGGGGTTTACTATGTCCCAAAGTCATCTCGTTTTGAAGAAGACCACCCCAGAGTTTTATAACACAAGGCTTTGTTTTGACAAATATTCTATGTGTTTCCACTTCAAGCATTTGAGAGGAGCCCTGCATCAGTTTGGTTCTTCATTCATACTGTGACTCTGGTGGATTGTCTGTGGGATGCTCTAGTCCTAAAATGTATATTTTGTGCTTTACAGTCAAAGGCATAATTTGAATTTTTCCATTATTATAAGACATTAATATCCTTGTATTCATAAAAATTTTCCTGAATTTGTTTATAAGTTTGAAGAATATTATTTCTGGTAACAGAGCTGAAGCACCTTGTATGTTTTTGTCCTTTGAATCTTCCCAATGTCTGTTGGGTCTGATATTTAATTCGGAACTGAGATATCTCAGGGAGAAGGAGAGAAAATGGGAGCTTGTAAGAGGCTCACAAGAGTCCAGCAATTTATTCAAAAGCCCCCAAAATCCTTGCATCTGCAGGGTGTTTTTGTAAAATGTTTGAGCTCTTTACAGCACAGAAAAGTGCAAATATTGTCTTCCTCTTCCCTATTTCTCCACCAGAATGACAATAAGCAACTGATAAGGGGATTTGCACAAAGCCATGCACATAAAGAGCTCCCTTCCTGGTGCCATGCAACTGTGTATGACTAAACAAATGCCCAGGGGCAACCCTAAGGGAAGGCCAGGAGCCACCCCTTCAGCAAGATCTTGAAGCAGAGTTGGCAAGTTCCAAAGATCTGCATGGAGTCCCTCAGGCTGAAGAGACTTGCTGAGGAGAAATTAGATTTTGAAGGAGAAAAGGTAGGTGAGCCATTCAGGGACTTTCCAGTGGCCTATCAAGAGTTGGAGGAACTGACCAGTAAGAATGCACTGGGAAACAAATCCTGACAGGAAAGAGCAACAGCTGGGGATACTGGCTGCAGCCCTGTGGAAGTATGCTTCCTCCATATTCTTCACCTTAGGAATTTTGGGAAAGAATCTGAAGGGGAAACTAAACATATCTTTTAATGCTCTTGGCTGAAAACAGCAAAAGAAAATACTGTGAGTTTTCTCTTAATTGTTGGACAAAGGAGGGATGTGGTTCCATTATGTCTGCCATGGTCCTCTGTTTGGCATTGTGGTAATTTGCTGGGATCTTTGTCTCTGTGAGGGATGCCACATACCACCCTGGTTCCCACTAGAGTCAGTGGTCTGTTTCCTCTTTGTCTTCCTTCTGAACTGCCACTGCATGCCTTCCACCTCCCCAAATGTGCTGTCTTGCATTATTCAACTAAAAAGATGCTTTACCAGCACCAGCGTCCTTAGATGTGGTTCACTCAAATAGCATCCTACCAGCAACTGAATAGTGACTGGCATCCATCAGCCTCTGATGAGCAAGTGAGCTGAGGGAGACAAGACCGCTTCAGGCTTAAACAAACAACAATAAGAGCATGTGCAGATTCCAAAAGAACACACACCGAATTTAATAAAGACTCAGTTGCCACAGAAGGCCATGTTTGCGGATGGTGCTGGAGTTCTTTTGTTTTCCTCCTGGGTTTTCTTGTATCGGTTTGTCCCCGAATGCCATATCTATATAGTCCCAAATGAGAGCGAGTCAATTCACCTTTGATTGTGCTGCCTTTGGGCATTGGAGAGCTGGAGGTGGGTAGTAACTGAGGGGCTTGTAAAAGCATTGCTCAAATGGAGCCAGGGAATCATTAGGTTCTGTGTTCCCCAGCCACGCCACAAATGCCTGGTTCAGCCCAGGGGAATTGGGTAAAGAGCAATGATGAGGTTTCTGTGCTGTAGTGCTCCAGGGAGAGCTTTAAAATCCACACTTTCCTGGTAGCAGTGAAAGAGCGGCACTAAAATCCAGTAGTTCTTGTATACAGAGTGTACAGAGTGTAGAAAGGAGGGCATCTGGAGGTGTCACAAAGGGGAGAAAAGCCGAACAGGCTCTGGAGCCAAAGCAAAGTAGCATGTTTGCCCTGTGAAGGCAGAAGCAAGAGCAAGGCATCCAATTCAGCAGCACATTCAGCTTTGTCACTGTGGGCAAGGGAGGGGAAAGGAGGGAAGACAGGGAAAGTACTCAGGTTCAGGTGGGTTTTCAGGTGTACTGGCTGTTCAGAGAGGGGTCCCCTTTCAGTTTTCAGAGAACACCGGGGCCTCTCTTTTCCTGGCCAGGACTGGGCATGCAGCTCCTTACAAGGCTCCTTCCCACAGCCACTTCTGCTCCCGGGCACTGCCCACGCTGACCTTTGCCCCCGATTTTCCACGCTGTGCAAAGCCAGCACACTGGGTCGTTCATTTGAATGTGCCCTTAGCCTCCAGAGGGAAGGGAAGAAGGCCAAGGAACAGAAAAATCATCTCAGGGAACTGCACATGGGCCCGCTACTGCGTCAAAATGTGACTGGTCTTCCAGGTATATGGAGTAAAAGGGTTGTCGCCTGGGAAGGTGAGTGGTGGAATTCTTTACTTTTTCAGTACAGGGAAAGGAGCGAAAGAAGAGTGAAGGCTCCAGATGGTCGTCAGCTCATGTCAATGTCTCGTCTTGCTTGCCTGGGTAAATCTGGCTTCCTGTCCTTGACCCTACATTACTCCATCCCATCAGGAGGCAGCTGGTTGCTAAAGCCTTATGCTGCTCAGCAGACGCCCTGATGGGGCCAGGAGGTGGCCGCCCTGACTCCAATTTAGTCTGCCTCTGGGTTAGCAGTGGCAGCTAGAGGTCCTGTGAAAAACGTCTGGCTGCCTCTGTTGGCCGTCCTCCAGTTAGAGCTGTTCACAGGCCTGTTCTCAGGCGGCCTCGTGCCAGAGGGTCTAACTGGGAATACAAAGTACATTGCTTTATTTTTTTTCCACCAACCTCAAAGAGATCCTTTTATGGACAGACCCGTGCCTGCCTCCTTTTTAAAGATTCCCGTTGAGAAGCTGACCTCCATTGGCCGGGGCAAGGCAACAGGTGACCCCTCAGAGAGTGGGAGGCCATCAAAGCAGCTCTGTCTCTGGTGTCTAGGCGGAACTGAAGACAAACGGAGCTTTCATCCTGCAAGGACACTGGTGCTGCCTCAGGACACACCGGGAAGTTTGGTGGGGTGGCACCACCGTGGGCCTTGGCCTCCCACAGAGGCTGTGGCTGGTCTCCAAGCTTTGGAGACTCACTGGGTTTTGTATGTCACGTTAGCAAAAGAGGAGGATTGTGACTACCTTTTAGAAAAAAAGGTCCTATTTTAACCCAAATATACCAAGATAAATTCAGTTTAAACATTTACCCTCATGGTTACCTCTGCAGATAATTGCAGAGCCAAGATTCTGAGTTAGGGCAGGGCTCTCCATGCCACCGACTGGATACGAGATGCAACACTAGGTTGGAGAGATTTCTCTTCAATATTATGGCATCCAAGAGTTTTCAAATCTGAAAGTATTAATTTGATATTATTAATTTATTTAACCATAATTAAGCATTGGAGTATGAAAAGAAATTGGAAACTGACCCCAGCCACCACTCCAGTGTCAGCTATTTGACTTCTAGATCCTGATTTAAGGGAGGACTAATCAATCATGGATCTTTATAACAAACACCAAGAGCTTTTGTTACTTTTGCTCTAAGTGAATTTGGGTTTGTTATAGTGGTCTTCTTTAGCCATGTTTTTAGATCTCTACATTTATTTTATGTTTGAAATAATGAAATAAAGAGGAAGAAACTGAAATGCTATGGGTTCTTTTTCTACTGTTAGGAGATTTGGAATAGATAAAATCGCTTACGCCCTTTGGTGTATTTTTATTCTCAGTTTTATTTTAGCCTCATGCATTTCTATGTTTTTTTTATTAATTTAACATGTATTTAGAATTCACATAATGTCTTATACTAAATTAGCCATTCAAATTGGGTGTCATAAAGACAGGAGAAGACATGGTATTTGCTGCCAGCTGTCTACAGGCCTAGAAAAGGAGGAAGTGGTACCTCACACAGTGTTCTCAGGCTGGAGGATTCAGGCCTGTTTTACTTCACTGGATCCAAGTAGCTGACACAGCAAGTTTTATGGCTTTGGGACTTGGAGCTACCCAGTACCAGTACTTAGTGGAGTCAAGGGTCAGGCTTAGATTGTTTGACTCCTCCTTTTAGAGTATTCTAGCCATGGGTAGAAAGCCTATGGAAATCAGCATTAATTAAAAAATTTTTTTTTTGTCAGTAAATTCTTACATGTTTGCTCACAACAAAAGAACTGAGCTTTAGTGGCTGATTGGACATAGGTCAATCATGAATGTTCTGTTCCTCTCAGTATCTGGATCTGTGACGGGGAGACACTCTGAAGACAAGTTATCCCACAACTCCCGATCAGGAATAACATAATAATGGTAATCATTTACATAGACATTCTTGTTTACTGCTTATGAAACTTTTTTTTTATCACCCAAAAAGCTTTGAAATGAAAAAGACTATGAGTGACTACTATGCTTTTCTCCTTTGAACTTCAGTTTCCCCAACAGCAAAAGAGATAACTGGCATTTATCTTGAATATTTAACAGATGTTTAAAAAGTCATTGTTTCATGGACAGGCTTTCCTGAGCTTAAGAGATGTTCACTAAAAACCTTTTATTGAGCATCTCTTCTCCAAGAAGCTTTATATTAGGCATTGGAAAAGTGAACAAAACTGGATCCTGTCCCTTGGAAAGCTTATAGTGTAGACAAAGAAATGGACTTTAAAAATAATACATGTGGTACACGCCTGTCATCCCAACAAACTGAGTTTGGAGTCTCATGACTGGGGCATGAAATGAGCATGAAAGCTAGGTAGGAAGTGTAGTTGGCATGGATAGGAGCAGGGAAACCAAGAATGTTCCCACAATAATAAAGACTGTTGGGTCTCATTCCTATAGAGGAAACGTTTTGAAGAAGTTTAAGCACGGGGGGAGCTGTGAGGAAATTTTCCAATTAGAAGGCCATTTCAGTAGCCCAGAGGAGAGACACTATGGGCCAGAACTAAGGCAATGGATGGGCATTGAAACTATTTAGCATATTTTAATAAATAAATCCATATAATTTTATAGCTGTATCAGTTAGGGCTCAGTCACAGAGAACAACATAGACCATGCTGGGGCTAGAGGAACAGCCACTCTGGCTGGAGAGAGGAGGTTTTTTTTTGTTTGTTTTTAAATCAGGGTATAAATGATTCTCAGAATATTTGGAAAGGTTAAGGAATCAAATTCTAAGCTGAACTTTTAGGAGTAATTTTCAATGTCATACTAGAGAACTGGGCTGCTAAGAGAGTTGCTTCTCTTATTGTGAGTATAAAAAAACATGATCAATCTGGAAGTTGCCGGAACAACCGTGCTGTCTGCTTCAAATGGCACCAGCATAATGGATGCCCCATGTCTTTATTTTCTCCTTTTTAATATTTTTTGGTGGTACCAGGGATTGAAACCAGGACCTAATGCATGCTAGGCTAGTTCTATCACTGAGCTACATCCCTAGTCCCTGTTTTTCTCCTTTCAAAACTCAGTTCTACTCTGCACACTGAGGCAGGAAGATTGCAAGGCCAGACTCAGCAACTTAGCAAAATACTTCCTTAAAATGAAAAAAGTAAAAAGGGCTGAGGATATGGCTTAGTGATTAAGTACCCCTGGGTTCAATCCCCAATAGCAAGAAAAAAAAAAAAAAAGAAAAAGAAACTCAGTTCTAAATCAAATCCCAAATCTAACACAAATATATCTGGCTAATAGTATCTAAATCACAATTGCATCTAGCTCCAAGGGCATCTTAGAAATGTCGTGAATGTCATTGTTTAGTTTTCAAGTCTTTTTGATATAGGAAGACACAGTAGAAGGAGACTGGAATAGATATAAAGCAAGCAAATATACACCATTGTATCCACCACTATAGGCAATTTAATGTAGGAAATAAGACCAAATAATGTAAGAATGACTCCCTGACCCAATTTTAATGACTAAGATGCCAACAACTGGGTCAAGTAATAGAGGAAGAAGGAAAGCAGATTTGGAATTCAGTTTTGGAAATGCTGGATTTGAAAGGTCTTTAAGTTACACAGACAGAAATGCCCATTGGATGGGTATGATTTTCTAGAATATTTGGAAAGGATAAGAAAATTAGAAAAGTAGAAAATTTGGAGGTCATCTTTTCATAGGCAATAGACAGAATTAGGGAACCAAAAAGATCATGCAAATAGATCATCAGAGCAAAAGGAAAAGAGGGTCATCAATGTTTAAGCAGGGTATTAAGGAGTTCACACAGTACAGGTTTGAGAAAGGAATAATATAAGAAAAAGAAAATTCAAGCTGATACCAAGGTAGGAGAGAATGGCAGGAATGCAGTCAACAATGTCATATGCTGCAAAGATGTAACATTGGACTAAAAAAAGTCACTTGAACATGACAGTTATAAAGGTGTTTTTATTGTTTGTTTGTTTGTTTGTACTGGGGATTGAACCCAGGGACACAACCCCCAAGTCACATCCCAGCCCTTTTTTATATTTTATTTTGAGACATTAAGTTGCCAAGGCTGGCTTTGAACTTGAAATCCTCCTGTCTCAGCCTCAAGAGCCACTGGGATTACAGGCATGTGCCATGGTGTCTGGCATAAAGGTGTTTTTAACCAAACTTAGGAAGAACTATTTGGGTGGAATGATGAATAGAGATGTTATATTGAAATAAATTTGGGGGTGATTCAGAGGTGAAGTGGAAACAAAGGGTATAGAGGCCAATTTCAAGAAATTCATGTGAGTAATAAAGCAGAAGAAGAGGGAACTGAGATCAGAGAGATTAAAATAGGTTTATAGGCAGAGCAGATGGATCCAGCAGAGAAGGAAATGTTGAGGATGAAGCACAGAGTAGACTCCAGAGAGCAAAATTCTTGACAAAAACGACAATGTGGTAGACAGAAGAATGCAAAAATGTCCATGCCCTAATGTCCAGAACATATGGGCATTTTACCATATATGGTGAAGGAGACTGCAGATATTTAGGATTCCTGAGATAGAGAGTTTATCCTGGATTATCCAGTTTGGCCTAATGTAATCAAAAGGTTCTTTATAAAATGGAGGCAAAAGATCAGAGTGAATAGTATAGATGTGACCATAGAAAGAAGAGGTTGAAGTGATACAGAGAAACCATGAACTAGTGAATGCAGGTGTTCACTAGAAGCTGAAAAGGCAAGGAAATGGATTCTCCCCTGAGGTCGCAGGAGAATCCAGCCATGCCAACACCTTGACTTTAGCCAAGTAAAACTGATTTTGGACCTCTACTTCCAAATGAGAGAGAATAAATATGTGTTGTTTTAGTGCCCTAAGTTTATAGAAATTTATTACAGCAGCAATAGGGAACTAGTATAGCCAGAAATAGTTGAATCAAAAACACATGTAGGCATTAGCTCTAGAAAGGCAGGAGAAGAAATTTCTTCCAAAGAGAAAAGAAAAAAGAATGTAAAGGTAAGTTGGGATGAGGATGCATTGGTAGGCACATGTGTGGCTGGAGGCAGGAAAGTTGAGTCTCTTAAAAGAACATAACATCATCTGGAAGCTGGTTAGAAATGCATGTTTTCGAAACTTGCTCCACATCGAGGGGAGAAATATGAAGAGTGGAGCCCAGCAATCTAGGTTTTAATAACCTTCCAGTTGCTTCTAAGGTACACCAATGTGTGAGACCACTGACTTAGTCAAGCATGATTGACCCCCATGTCAGAGGAGGGATTCATCCTTGCTGACCTGCTGAATAAAAACAAAAGCATCTGCGCAAAAATGAGTCTGTTAGAGGAGAAAAACGAAGAAAAGATCAGAGAGCTGTCTAGCTGTTGAGTAGGCCCCAATGTCTTCCACAGCATCTCGTTGCTTTGATTCTTAATTTCCCTCCTTAATTTCATAACATTCTTTACAACTGCCTCTTCAGTTGCATATTGCCAATACTGCAACTGTTCCCCCACTTCACTGGATCTTCATTTCTAATGATCCCTCTTTTTGTCTGTTGTTCCTCTCCCGATCATCTTCCTTCTAATTCACTTGCACTCCATTGAACATCACTCAACTACTTCCACCAGGACATGCAATCTCCAAGACTATTTATAATCCTCCATCTACATCAAATGTTGCCTCCATCATGTAATTTACCTTTTTCTCTCTGCTGCTAAGAACTGCTAAAGAAAATTACTCAGCCTTAAAATACTAGAGATATTATTATTATTTGTTTCAAAACTCAATCTGTTGTCTTGAAGGCTGATTTGGAAATCTTCCCACTTTGGCCTTCTCTAGTTTCCCATGGTGAGTATTCTGTTTCTCATTACTTTCATCTTAATTATAGAAATTTATTACTGTTACTCTACTGTCTTCTCTGCTGCTAGTCTGGGAGTGGCTCTTTGAGAACAACTGGCCTAAGCTATCATGGTGGTCTTATTCCCATTGTCAGTTTAGACATGAGCATGTGATTCAACCCTGGCCAATGATAACAGAAGGGACGTCTCCTCCACAGCTTCCTAGACATGTTTTCCTAAAGGTATGGAGCCATGTGGAAGCAAAACAATCTTCTCTTCCCTAGTGGGACATGTTTATTTATGAAGTCCCTAGAACAGTTCCAGTCATTATGTAGCCATGAAAGGAGTCATTGCCGAAACCCTGAAGGCAGCCACACTTCAACTGTACAGACTTAGACCCTGATACTTGTCAATATCACTGAGCTCACCATGACACTCATGGTCATGGAATTGGCTCACCATGACACCAGACTTTCTCTGAGAGTGCATAAGTTCCTCTTAATTGCATAAGTTCCTCTTAATTGGATTGTCTGTGATGTAGAGTTGACTAGATCTTACTGATGCAAGTATAGTATTGACGAGATAAGCAAAAAATTAAATTAATGTAGTATCCACTGGCTGATAACAATGTGTTAGAAAATTTGTTGCCAGCAAAAGTTAATTGTCTTTTAAGTATGCAATTTGAAAATAGTTATTAAAATAAAAAATGTATCAATGTATTTATGCAGACATCTCACTCTGAAATTTATCTTATGGAAATGAGAGTGCCCATATGAAAAAAAAGCACATAATTTAGGATATTTATTATAATTTTTGTCAAATATGAAACAAAAATAATACTTTAGTAGAGGTATATCAAATCAATTGTGGCTTATCTAACTGTATGTTATATTGTTCAGCTATTTTTAAAAATGAGTTAAGTTAATATCTATTAGATTAAGGATATAGCCATAGTATGTTGTTCATTTTTGAGAGTTATTTTAGTATTATCATAATTTTATAAAAACAGTAAATTCTCAAGCCTTTATTTTTGTGTTTATATATTCATAGGAACATGAAAAAGGATGTGGAAAAATTAACCTGAAGTCATTAACACTGATATTTCCAGAGAAACCATAGGAGAAAGAAATAGGCTAGGAAAGTTAAAAGAAAGAAGTCTTTGAATACAATACTTTGGGATAAAACACAATTTGTAGAACTCTAGTTATAATATTGAAAATATGTAAAAATTGACGTTGCAGATGGATGAGAACTGGATGATATCTAAGACAAATCAAAGGCATTCATTAAAATGGGTAATGTGATATGAGGTAGCTTTTGTCTTGGATTTTAATTGCCTTCACTGGTTTCATTAAATAATATTTAAAATGTGGGATTCTGAAATTTAAGCATTCAGTTGGCAGAGCCGAAGGTGCAAGAGCTGCATAGAGAAGTAAAGTGAAGGTGAATCTCATTAGAGGTGAGAATATCAAAGACTCTTACACCTTTACCAAGGAAGTCTCCTGGGCATATTTAGGTCTTAGAATAAGAAGGACAATCTAAGTCAAAATATTCAATAAGTGAGAGAGTGATCAGGAGAGCATGGATGACCAAAAAAAAAAAAAAAAAAAAAATCCTTAAAAAGAAAAAAAAGAGGGAGAGAAAGAGAAAAACAGAGGGAAAAACAGGAAGGAAAGAAGAGGACATAAATCTAAAACAGAAAGCATTTGGCATAAAGTTGAGAGACTTCAGTTAAAGCAGTGTGGTACAATAGGCACTCACTATGTGAAATGGACAACCAGGCTCAAGAAATTGTTGCATCTCCCCACCCCCCACCCTCCACCCCAAGTTGAATATCTGAGGGGAACTTCAATTCCATTTGGTTGCTCCTAATGTAAGCACCAATAGGTCAAATTCCATCATGGCCCCCCTGCCTGTGTGGCTCCTTTAATCCCATAGCCCTGTCCCTTCTTAGACACCCACCCTTCAGGGTCAACCAGAAATTGTCAGCTCTGACTTAAGCGGCTACAGGGGAGAAGCAGAAACACACCTGACAACTCATTGTGAGCACAAAGTGCCAGGCAGCGCCCCAGAGGTGACCAATCAGAAGCAGACCTGCTGACCCTGACGTCACCTTGGTCCATCTTTCCTGGGCAGAATCCCTAACCCCTCCCCACTATAAAGACCCTGAGCAGCCAAAGGCACTTGCGATTTTTTCCGGCACTCCCACCCCGACTTTCACCCGGGAGGGCTGGGATCTCCCCGGGAGCGCAATCTCTAATATAGCCTCCACTGTCATCTGGCTCTGATTTGGCCATTCGCTGGCAAATTTACATTTCCATCCCGGCGAGCTAATAATTTGGCTCCAAATCCGCCCCGGCGAACTCACAGAAATCATTTCTCCTTCAAGACTTCCTTGACAGTTCCAATTCCAAGAAATGTGTCACAGATAAGAACTACTGATACCGTTTGGCACTTTGTCACAGAGTGTCATTTATTACTCATCAATGCTAAATCTAATTTCATGATGGCAATATAAATACTTCATCATTCTCGTCAGGCATTCTACCATATGAAGTTCCATTCCTTTTTACTCTTTCATTTCATAAAGAAAATAAAAGACATCAGTTGGAAAATCCCCCACCTTGGCCTCTATTCCACAGCAAAACTTCTACAAAGAGGTGCTTATAATCACTGCATTTGTTTCCTTACTTCTTGCATCCTGGCTTCTGAAAGGCTTACCCACTGTCATCACCAGAAGTTGGTGGTCTCTCTTACCCAAAACATTGATTTTCATTTTGATGAACTCAATATCTTTTTTACTTCTTGTTTGACTTTCAGGCAACATTTAACATTCCTTATCATTACCTGTTTTTCCAAACCATCATAATTTAACTTGAGACACTCCACAACCTTCTTAATTCCTGCTATGTCTTTTGATATTCTTTCTCTTTTTCAAGTTCATCTCCCACTAATAGAGCTTTAAGATTCAGTTTTTTCCTCATTTTGCTTTATATTTTCGGCCTAAGAAATCTCATCCTTTTTCAACCCCTAAATTACCATCTCCAGATGGTGTTTCCACATTTATATTCACAGGTCTGATTTCCTTTCTGAATTTCAGACTCGTATACCCAGTATCCTTGCTCAATTTCCTCTGGGAAGCCTTCTCAGAATCCTGAACCAGCTTAGAGCCCCTTGTAGCATGCTGCTATATTGCTTCTCATTTCCCACTATCATTTTTCTTTCTACTTTGTTGTGATTTTTGCGATCGGCTATTTTCCCTGGGAGTGTTTTAAAACCAAAGGACTTCCTGAAAATACCCCTGTCCTTTCACTGTTTATCAATACTGGCTCCCTAACCCCTCAAATACTAAAATTTTTATGACCTTCAGAAAATTCTTGCACCATTTCTACCAAACATAGGAGAAATGCAACTCTCATGGAATTGTCAATTGTTCTGTTTTTTAAAAAAATTTTTCTAGGCTCAAATATATGTGGACACTACAAGTTCCACATGACAGAATTCACTGTTTTCTCACATAGTTTTTCAAGTAAAACTATGAGGAAGTGTAGAGCTCTTCCCCTTATCAATTTTGGAATATTCCTCTGCTTAACATTTGAAGAACTAAAAAAAAAAGTCCAGCTGCATTTTGGAGCCTCAGTTTATCTCAGGCGGAAGTTGCTGAATGGAAAATCCAGTTTTAATGTCATGTTAGGGTTACCAGATTTAACAAATATTAACACAAGACACAGTTAAATTTGACTTTCAGATATAACAACAAAATTGTTAGTGGAGACATGAGACATGCCCGTTGTGTGGCACAAACTTGTACTAAAAATTTATTCCCTGTTTATCTAAAATTCAAATTTAACTGAGTATCCTATTTTTGTTCTGGCAACACTGTATTAAGTAAACTATTTTATTTAGATGGGACCCCTTTCCGATGTTACTGTTGTGGGTTTAGAGGGTTTTTTTTTGCAGGGGGGTTGGGTTTTTTGGGGAGTTTTTTGACTCTTTTGTTCACTACTATAGCATTCTTTAAAAGGCTCTCTGTCACTCCCCAGCTCATTATCAGTGACATCATTAGCATCACCATAGCTTTAAATTATGTTAAAACAGGATTAGAAGTACTGACAAATTGTGAAGACAAGAGGCTCCTGAGGAAGTTAGGATCAAATTATGATCAAGAAAGGAAAGGAAGGAAATGCCAACCTTAGTTTGAAGATAATGCTCAGCATAGTGAATGCTCTGTAATGGAGTCAGACACAGAATACCCTGGGGAGGCCGATGGGCACTCAGCCTCACATTTCACAGATGGAGAAACTTGAACACAAAGGGGTTAGTGACTTCTTGAGGGGGGCAGGAAGCAGCTGTGTGAAGGAATGGGGGAAGAGAAGAGAAAGAAAATCTGAAACCCAGTCTTACCTAGCAAGCATGGAGAAGGCAGACATTACCAATAGGTGGATATTTTATTAGAATTCTTTTTCTTTTTTGGTATTAGGGATTGAACCCAAGGTCTTGCACATGCTTTAAATATTTTTCTTCTAACACATTCTAAAAATTGAAGGGGATATCAAGCACATTTATTCCAGTCCCTTTATTATATTGGTAGAAGAACTGAAAGCAATAGTTTGTATATAACTTGTAGGAGTCACCTGGGTAGAAAGTTTAGGACTTCTGCATCTCAGTATTTTTATGCAGCTGCCTCTAAGTTAACAATTGATCCATAAACTGTAGAAAAGAGTCAGGATGAGTCTTCTCAATCAAGTGAATGGGTAGAAAGAAGTGATCCCTTTTCTCACACACACTTGATAACAAAAGACAGGTTCCCAGGAGAAAAGCATAATGAATTTATTTGATCTAAGTTTACAGGACATGTGAGACTTCAGAATGAAGACCCAAAGATCCAGAGAAAACTCCATTTGTATACTTAGCTTCATTACAGAATGGACACCTGACTAGAAATACAATTGGACAAAATGGAATGACCTCATGGTAGTAGACCGAGAGGGCCTTTCGGTTCAGTCTTCTTAACCTCTGTGTGGCATTCCTTCCTCCCAGAAGTAGGGCAAAAACCCACTGTGGAATGAGGATCCTTGATCTACTATCAGAGAAGGCAAGTCAGAGAATTTCTTTATGGCTATCTCTTCCGCAGAAAAATAGGGGACCTTTAGAACTACATTTCTGGGTTTAAGGACTGGCTTTGGGGGATAGTGGTTTTAATTTGTATGGCCCACCTTGGGGAAGAAGAATTCTAGGCAGCCCTGGGTGTGAGAGGAGTAGGAAAAAGAAAGGCTGGAGGAGGTTGGAAGAATCTTGCTTCTGGGCCCCTTCTGTTCTGTTTGTAGGGTTCTTATGCCAAGATGCAACACACCTTTTTGAGCACCCACGTAAGTAAAATGATTCCATTGAGTTGGAGAATAATGAGATCTTAAAATGGTCCTCTCTTTTCAGTAAATTTAGGGAGTTCTGTCTAAGAATGGAGTCTGATTTTTTGCTAAAGGAAAAATGATATTAAAGAAGTAGAGTTGTGATAAACACAAAACATAAACATCAAAAACTTAATCTGTTAATCAATGAAGGAACAAGTAAGATGCTACAATTACTTTAAATGATGGTTTGATAGTCAGAAATAATATTGCCTGAATGCTACAGGCTGAGTTGTTTTCCTTAAATT
Source organism: Glaucomys volans (assembly GCA_020662805.1). Lineage (NCBI taxonomy): Eukaryota > Metazoa > Chordata > Mammalia > Rodentia > Sciuridae > Glaucomys > Glaucomys volans. The sequence goes on along the minus strand of JAJEJO010000110.1, from coordinate 86,424 downwards.
CCTATGTTAAAGCCCTACTCTCCCATGAGGCTGTAATCAAGATGGGACAGTGACTTAAAGAGGTGATTAGGGATGAATGAGGTATAAAGGTGGAGGCCTGATCTGGGAGAACTGGTTGTTGGGGTTAGAGGAAGAGCCACCTGGAATCTCTTTTCCCCTGCACCTAGTGAGAAGGTGCCCCCTGCAAACCAGAAAGACAGCCTGCATCAGAGCCCAGGCATACTGGCACCCTAACTCCAAGCCTTCAGAACTGTGAGAAAGTAAATTCCTGTTGTTACAGCTACCCACTCTTTGGTATTTTGCTATGGCAGCCCAAGCTGATTTATCCATTAAGAAAATCCAATTGCATTGCCTTGAGCAGGAATCATTTGCATAACTAAGGGCAGAAAACATTTGCAGTTTTGTACCCTTAACTTCTCTCTCTACAGAGTTCTAAAAGCCTAATCAAAGGCAGACTAAGGCACACAAGAGTATAGAGCTAAGTAATCCCCATCAGCTGCAGTGTTCTAAGGAAAGGATATAGAGTCTTCTGTCTTACCCATTTAAGTTCTTCCATAATTTTCCCTCACATTTTTTATGAAGTCACATGTGTAGCACAAATTTACCCTTGTGTTTTGAGCTCTTCTTTACTGGAGGTTTTTCCATCCTCACAACATCACTTTTGCAGGTTTCTAGGACACACAGCCCAATCTGAACTTCTCCATTTTCAACTTTAAATTGTCTTCACTCTCCATTCTTCTTTGGAATCAAAAGTGTTAATTACATTTCTCTACAGTGTCTTCACCTAAAAAATAAACATGTAAGTATGAGACATTTCCCCACTGGAAGTCCCAAAGTCAATACCAATTTACTTAGTAAAAGAAAGGGGAAGACTTTCTTCTAAATGTGTGATGTTTTTCTCTCAGAGCTAAGGAGAGTCTCAAGAGGTCATTTTGTGCTTCACATGTGAGTATCTAGAAGATAAAATTTTACTTCGACTATTAAAATTGATTTTTAAAAATTCATCTTATTTCTAGGTGATCCATTAAAAAGTTCTTATGACTATTGGTAGAAACATAAATTTTCTTATTGTCACTGTATATTTCCTTAGAGGGTCAGAGATTTAAAATTGGGAAGGAATTTAGAGATTATAGAACATTCTCCCCTCCCGATTTCAGTTCTTTTTCTATTAATCGTAAAGACTCTTCTTAAACATTTCCATGATCTCAACATTTTAAAAAGATTCCTTTATATTGTTGTACAGATGCAAAGAGAAACATAACTCTCCTTCAGCCTATAAAAAGCACACAGGCAGTCTGCTATTGCTGTAGGATGAGAGGTACCAGTTCTATTATTAATACTTTTTTTTAATGGTGTTCTTCCAAGATTTGTTACCTTAATTCACATTACAGAATAAGTGTAGATTGGATGCTGGAAGATTATCTACCCTCCTATCCATCTATCTATATGAGATGTATAGATGTTAAAAAAACATATAAACACATATATAAAGATGCTCCTGGACTTATGATGGGATTGTACCTTGATAAACTCATCATAGGCATAAATACTATAAGTCAAAAATGTTTTTAATCACCTAGCCTATCACATGTAATTGAATAATCATAATTGCTCAGTAATACATTACATGGTAGAGTATCAGTTATTTCCCTTCTGATCATGTGGCTGGGAGCTTCAACTTGTTGCTGCTACCCAGAGTCTCAAGAGATTATCATACTGCATATTGCTATTCTGGAAAAAGACTAATATTTTAAATCTGAAGCATAATTTCTACTGAATGAATATGCATTAGCAACATCATACAGATGAAAAATCACAAACTGAACCATTATAAGTCAGGGACTATGTATATCTGTGTGGATATATATAGGTATACAACACACACACACACACAAACCTGGGTTCCTGAGAAAACTTTAATATTGTTTCATTCAATCTTCACATTGCTTTTACTATACTATGGAATTATTTGCTTGACTTTTGCTGAGATTTCTGTGATAACAGGATTATAGCTTTCATCCTATTTAGGAAGCCTGTAACTACATTTATGGAAATTTTTTAAATGCATCAAAAAGTACCCAATGAAGTGGGATTTTCTTTGTTTTCTTATAGGGAGATATCATTATAAACTCACAGATTTTAACATATATTTGCATTTCCCATCTATTGCAGTTATTATTTACTTTTGCTGTTCAAATTTCTCCATCTTTGGCCAGTGGGATTGTTATTGGAGGCATTGGGTGAGGGCCCTGCCCTGGTGGTTCCAATAGACCAGGCTTGGCCACCTGTCCCAATATGCCCATCAAAGAGGTGAGCAGTGGTGATGGGCAGGAAGGGAGCTAATCAATGTGGTCTTGAGGGGAAAAGGGGTAGAGCAACCAAAGATCTGTCTTCAAGGAACTGCCAGAAACTTTGAGGTTTTATAGAGAATAAAGGTAAGGGTTAGGGCCTTCATGGGTGGGTGTTTGCATAGTTGACAGACTAGGCCATCTTGGTCAGGACATTATCAGGCTGATCATCATCTCAGGACTGGCTCTGTGAAGCTCTGGGAAGGTCTTCATTGCTTGCGGGGATGATTTGGTTCCCCTCCTGAGATGATTGCTCCTGCTTGTGGAGGCAGCCTCAATTTCATCCTGGGGTTAATTGGTCCCACTTAGGGGTAAATCTCATCATGGGTAAGCTGTTCTGTGAGGCTCCCCATTGCTTGGGGGTAGTTTTGATCCCTTGTTATAAAGATGTTTATCAACCAAGTCTGCTGTTCCTGGAATCCAAGGTAATTGCTGAAGAAAGTGGCTCAGAAGGAAAAAAAAAAAGTAAAAGAGACAAATGGAGTCAGAGAGGAACAAAATGGAGTTGGTTAGCTCAGAGGCTGACCCTCCTTCAAGATTCCCTTCAGATGGGCTCCTGAGCCTCTTTAACATAATCTCAGTAATCTTAGAAAATTTATGCTTTTTGGTGTGACATGTTCCAGGCTTACCTTGGGTGTCCTGTGCCAGACTTAGGATCAACTACTTCTACAGCCCTGGTTTCCTTAAGAAAATAGTATTTAGATCATAACATAGTCTTTGTGTCAGGGCAGCACATATTCAGAATAACATTACCAATGTTAGAGAAACAACTCATTATTTTAGAAACTGATAATCAAACATTTATATTGCTTGTCAAAAAAAATTATACTTTAGGGTGACCAAATATTATTCTGTATAGATGTCCATCTGATAAATGCAGAAAGAATGGTAGAACTAGAATATTACCATTTTGTATCCCTTAATGAATTTATGGATTTAGACAATTGTCATCTATAGCTGCTGTAATTATTAAGCTGGAATTTATTCAAAAGATATACTTGGGTTTGTATTAAATGACACATACACATGAATGTTCATTGCAGTAGTGTTATAATATCAAAATGTTGGAGTCTAAATGTTTATTATTAAGAGAATGCTTCAGTAAATTAAGGTGCATACATATATTGGAGTACCATGCAGTCATTAAAAAAAGGATGAGGCATTGGCCAAAGACTTCCCCAAGGGGCATTAAAAACAAATGAGGCAAATGAGGAAGCATTAGATATAAACTAGCAACTATATGATGTTTAGTGAAGAAAGCAAGGAAAACAATTTGTATATCTAAATTTGTTAAGTTTATCTCTAAAAGGCTGCACCATGTACTGGTAATAATGTCTACTGCTGAATAGGGGAATCAAGTAACTGGAAATAGGGTTAAAGAAAGTCTGAATTCTCACTGCACACCATGGGGAAGACCAGAGGATGCCTCCCCAAACTATTTAAGATCACTGAGCTAAAGATAATGATGATGAAGTAGATACAGGTAAGCTCTCTACCCTTTCTATTTGCCAAAAAGCAGGACCTAGATTAACAAAAACAAAAGGTATCCTATCCCCGCCCCCATCTGTCACTTTCTACCGGGAAGAACAAAGGTTAACCACTGAAGAAAACTTGGTATACTTATTGGCCTGGAGATGGTCTACCAGAGTAATCTACATTAACCAAGTTTACTCACTAGCCTTGATCTGCCATTTATTTGCCTTTGGTGAAAGTTGCCACACATAAAGATTCAAAGTTCTTTTTCTTTTTCTCATCAAACTTCTAAAAGTGTTCTGTTCCTTGTTGAAGTTGCTATTAAAAACTGAGATTCAAAGTGATCTCTTGGAAAACTATTCATTCACTGAGTATCCCTCTTATCTATATGAAATATAGATATTAATAAAGTTCTGCTTGTTTTTCTTTTATTAATCTGTCTCTTGTTATGGGAATCCATTCCAAATAACCCCTGGGGGCCATTCTTCCCCTACAACCCTTTCATACCATCTGAATTTTGTACTTTATACATGTATTTCCTACATATATTATAATATAGTCCATTTAATGTACTCAACTTTTGTCATGAGCATTATATTTTAATATAAAAAGTTTAAACTTTTCAGAAATGCTTAGATTGAACAATATTTCACTGAACAATTGCATTAGGTGACATTGTTGGTTGTGCTGTTTAACTCTTAGATGTTATCATTTTAGCTAAATTCATGAAATTGATAAATAAAGGATGTTGAAGAGAACTAATTGTTTTTTCTTGTGTTCCTCTACAGGAGTCACAGGAAAGAATAAAATTTGGCAAGACACCAAGGTTGCAGTTAGAAAAATATTTGGATTTAATTACTGAAGACAGCCCGGTGTGGTAGTACACGCCTACAATCCCAGTAGCTTGGGAGGCTGAGGCAGGAGGATCACAAGTTCAAAGCCAGCCTCAGCACTAAACAACTCAGTGAGACCCTGTCTCTAAATAAAATACAAAATAGGACTGCAGATGTGGCTTAGTGGTTGAGTGCCCCTGAGTTCAATCCCCAGTACCCCCTAAAATAATAACAATAATTACTGAAGACATTTAGCAGAATAGAGATTATGCTCCAATGACAAAAGAGTCATTTGTCTAATTTTAAACTCAATTATACCATATAAAAAAGTGTCAGAAAATTTTTCATGCTTTTGTGTCTCATACCTAAAAAGAGTTCCAGACACATTTAAAAGAAGGTTTAAATCAGAAACCTAAAGACCTGACATAATGTTTATGAGCCATACAGTTATAAGTAACAGAAAACTATGAATGCTTATTTAAAGCACTAACAAAACCTACTAACAGTTGTTTAAACCAGCTCAGCAGAGATTGTAGGCACATGGCGGTGCTGGAATGAGCTGTGCTAAGATACTATTGAGTAAATGACCATTCAGCTCAGCTCTCCAGCATCCAGGAAGGCTCTGAGGCACCTATGTGCTCAGGTTTATCCATTTATCCCAGCGTGCTCTTCATATGCAATCATTTCCACATGCATTGCATTGGATAAAAGCCTGGGAAATACTGCCTTCAACAATAAAGACATTCATTACTTTATCCAACAAGAAGTATGTAGGAGTGGTCCAGGGTGGTTGAGTCCCTCCATGATGTCCCATGTTTATCCACTGTGATCCTGACTTAGCCTCCTTCATGGTGACTGTTGGGGTTTCAAACATCACATTCTTCCATGACCATGTGTGAAAGCCAGAAGAGCAAGCTGCTTCTCCTCCTGCCCATCTTTTTGTTTGTTTGTTTCATTGGTGCTGGGGATTCAACCCAGAGCCTTGTACACTCTAGGCAAGTGCTCTACCCCTGAGCTACAACCCCAGCCCTGTCTTCTAACCAGAGGGAAAACATCTTAGGACGTCCCCAGAGGTGCCTGCTTATGTACAATTGATGGGGTTTACTTTCTAAGTGAGATGGAATTAACATGATGGGCATTTACACAACATTTCCTCTGGGGAAAGGGAGAGACTAGTCCTGAAAACTGTGGGAACCCTTGCACACAGGCCATTTGAGACTTGTCTCTAGTTTATGTAACTTGAGTTGAGATGCTTTATTTCTCTATTTATTAATTTTATGGGTGATAAAACAATGGATAAAGCAACACTAGATATATTTAACTTATGTTTATATAGGTCCTTGACTGTATGCTTCACTAAGTCTGCAAATCCCCTAATTTTTTTTGGCAAAATTTTCTGTGTGTATTTTCATTAGACAAGGCCAGTGGTTTTCATCTAAATGTTGTGGAGGACAAAAAACAGAGTAATAACTACTGGTTTTGCGATCTCTCTCTCTCTCTCTCAGGCAACTCTCATATTTTAAGGTTTGTGGAATGAATTAAGAATTGGAAAATTAGAAAATAGGTCCTGAAGAACCCTCCTTACTGGGTTAACCAGTGAATACTGGCCAGTTTGTTCCTGGAATAGATCTGACCTTTCCTGAAAGAGATAACACTAATCCTCAAACCATTAAAGAGCCCTTAGCAATGACCTAGTGACCTCATCTTCTCATTTCAGATGAAGTCCAAGTGGGTTCATTGACTTACCCAAGATCCACATCAGATTCATGACAGGTGAATTCTTAGAAACCTGCTTTCCAACTATTGAATCCTTTACTTGAAAGTGCTCATAGGTAGAAAAAATTGAAACATCTGTAAATTTTTAAATGCTAGTTCATGGGAATCTCTTAATTTCTTTTTCTCCCAAAGATTCATGATTAATTTCAAAATCTGAATCTACTGTGTCATTGCCTTAAGCCTTCTCAAAGTTCGACAAAGTTGAGCAATAAAGGATGGATGGATCATTGAAATTTCAGTTGCTGACATAATAATGGCAGCAACAACGATAATAAGATACTTACTGATCTTGACTAAGAAATTAAAGTTACCACTCTTCGACACAAAATCAAATACATGAAAGAGGAAACTTCATGTAGAAACAGCTGGGAATCAATATGGTGAAATCGTCAGCATACTTCTTTGGGCTGCAATGTATAGTCTCAGGAGACATTCTTCACCTTTTTCTTTTTTCTCTCACCATTTTTGCCATCAACTTTCTCTAGTTTTATGACACAGAAGGGAATATGAATGAGTAAGGGTTAAAATGATGAGAAGGAGGAGAAAGGAAAAGTAGAAGAGATACGCAAAATTTCTTTAATACTCAACAGTTCTTTGAAAAATTCACTCAAGCTGAGAAAAGAAATTTATGTTCAAAACTGTTCAGGTCTCCTGTTCCCATATTTTTTCCACTTCTGTCATTTAGGATGCTTTCAGTAGTAATTAATAGGAATTTCATCTGAAATATCTTAAAAATAAAGAACCAAGTTCATTGTCTCTGAAATGAATGAGGGAGAACATAGCCCCAGATCCTGTTGAAAGACACTTGTTATCATGAGGGAATCTGTTCTGAGAACCAAGAGGATATAAAAAGGGCAGAGCTAGGAGGATGTTGGGGGAAGTAAAGCTATTTTATTTTTTCATTCATCTTGGTTTTGGTTTTCTGCACTTGCAACCCAAAATAGCCTAATGGGTGCAATATTTAAAGGACTAACCCTCCATCACCAGGAGAAAGTCACAGGAAGGGATCAGGGCTGGAATATGGCAAAGATGAAAAGTCACTTCTTCAAAAAAATTTATAAGAAAAGATATTCCTACTGTGTAGTTAATAGCATAGCACATTTAAGAACACTGAATTTAAAATGACAACTCATTTGAAAGGTCGTCAGCATATTCTCTCAACCAAATCTACATATCTTCAAATGAGATAGCTAAGATTTCTCTGATTTTCTGGCTTAAAATATCCCTGTTCACTGAAATGCCCAGGATCACATTCTGATATCTATGCATCGATATTGGTCAGACTAGGAACATTTTTTTTTAAACCCAAAATAAGCACCAAATCTCGTCTGATTTTTGTTCATGACACTAACCCAAACTGGGCTTGTATTCATCATTTATAAACCCCAAAGGAGAAATCTGGGCCAAGTTTCAGGTGAAACTTCTTTTTTCCTCCTGGTTTCAAGTCAGGCAAAAATCAGTGTTTCAAGTCTATTAAAAGTGAAAGTCACTGGTGTCAACTGACACAAGATTTTCCAACCCTATGGTCTAAGCACTATGCATCATAGAAAGAACATATCATTCACATCATTCCATTTGGCAGCTAGGATTCTTCACAGACAGATGAGCTTTGCTTCGTTTCCATTTGTAAATGAAATTTTAACAATCAGAGCAGGTAACTTTTCCAAAGCCAAGAAAATTTTAGGCAAAGGGATCTCAAGATCAGATTATCAAAGTACATCCTCAGGGTGTTCATTTTAGGTGGTTAAAAAACAGGCATTTTTCACAGAGTTTGAAAATTTCTTATTTGGTATACTGAGAAATAAAAATGGCCCAAGTCTCTGATTTGGCTTATTAGGTTTCTTCATGCTCTCAATTAGGATATAGAAATCTCAGATAACAAGTTTTTAGGGGGTTTTTGTTGTTAACACAACACATCTAGGCCTTTAAAGTCTCTGAATTGAAATTACTCTTTCATTAACCAGGTTCATAGTCCTAAATGGGCCAATTTTCTTGCAGAACAGAGAGGTAAAGAGATTTGTCTCTGACTGTAAAAGCCAAGGGATGGAGTTGTAAAGAGGAGACTCCTTCACAGATGAAGAGCCTTTTTTCTTGTCTAGGAGAGAGTCATCTTTTCCCTGTTACAAAGAAGAGAATCTGCCTGAGAAAAATGTGCCTGCCCAGGGCAAACCAACCACAATCTGAGTGACGTATATCTAAGCCCAGATCAGACATCCAAGGAAAGGAAGTTGTGCAGTTGGAAGCACATTTCTGTCAAGAATGTGGATCTCAAATTTACAACTCAGGAGAAACCTCCAGGAACCCTGTGATAGCACTTCCAGGGGGCTGATTCAGTAATTCTGCGCTAGGCCCCAATAATCCACTGTTTCAATAGCTTCTTGGGTGATTCCTATAGTAGTGAACAAGATTCAGAGGACTAGAGAGGGGCAGGCTGCTTAATTAGACAGACAGGCAAGCCTTAGGAGAGGACAGTTGAGCAGAGGCTCAAAGAATGTGTCAGGTCCAGATGTGCAAAAATGTAAGGAAGGACAGCATACCTGAAATAAGTCTATTGAGCCAAAAGACAGGAAGAGGAACAATGAGGAAGGGGAATGCTGGTAAAAGGAACAGTGGAATGGGAAAGATTAAATTAGAGTTAAGGATGAACCAGATTACCCAGGGCCTCATGACCTTGATAAAATGCTGAGATTTTTTTCTAATTAGAACAGATGGCCATTGGAGCATTGTAAGCACACAATCTCTCTCTCCTTGTGCAATTGTTAGGATAAGTGTAACTATGTGGTAGGGATACACAGTGCTTGGTTCTGAATAAGAGATCAATAAATGGCAGCCATTATGATTCTTGCCTGGGTGATAAAATACTTCCCATCATCCTGTGCTCACCAGCACCACATTCACCCCAGAAGTCATCCTACCTCTTCTGTATTTCATTATCTCAGGATTGACTAGCTAGATTTAGAAAGCTGCTTCAGCTACCATGTGTGGTATGGCAGGCTCTTGAAGGAAATGTACACAGTAAACATGGCTTCCCAGTGGCCATGTAACATCCCCGTTCTCTCTCAGACTGGAAAGAACTTCAAGGATCATTAATTACCAAATTTAAAAAGCAATCCAAGGGTCTACTAGTAACTTCAAAGTAGAAAAGTTGACATACTTTTTGCAATAGTATGACATCCTATCTGGTCTCCAGAAGATTCTCCATTGCACAAGAGGAGTAGGCCACAGTACCCTGGTTTCCTTATACTTTCAGCCTTGACCAAATGCTTGTCATAGTTCTACCTTCTATAAAAAAAATGATAATGTTTCTAATGCTACCTGATTTGTTATTTTAAATACGAATCAAAGATGGTTCCAAAGATCAGTTCAAAGCTTGGTCCAAAAGTTGTATTTGTGGTTCAAGTAATCTACCTTGGCCAGCAAATATTTCTTAAGGACCCACTACCTGCTAAGCACTAAATGTATCTAGTACAGTGAGTTTTAAGGCTTTTTTTTTTTTTTTTTTTTTTTTATCTTGTCTTGTCTTTTTTTTCCAGAGACAAGTTTATTCAAACAAAATCTTTCAAGGGAGTTCAATGTGTGGAACAGGCCAACATGAAGCACCTTTGGCAAAAGTAGAGACCCTGCCTAAACTAGTCCTTTCAGATTGACCTTTGCTTTTCAAGTAAATTCCTGAGGGTTTACAGGAGGTTAAGCACATTTGAAAAGTAGCATCCTGGGCTGGGTTATCACTCAGTGGTAGAGGCTTGCTAGCAGGCTTGAGGCTCTGGTTTTGATTCGCACCACTACAAAAGTAATTCAAAAGTACTATGACAAGGAATGGGAAGCAGGGAGGGAGGGGGAAAGTTTTAGGGAGTGATATTGGCCAAATTATATTGTCATGTTGTGTGCATATATGAACATGAACAACAAATCCCATCATTATATACAACTGTAATGTACCTATAAAAATGTGGAAGGAAAAAAAGTACTTATGAAAGCTATTTTCCTCAGTTCAATAACCCTTGGACACTGATCAAAAATAAATTGAGGATAAAGTCCCAAATGCTTATTCTTTATTCTTTTTTCTATAAATTTTTTAGGCTTTATTTTAACATTTAATATGCCTTTTTAGTCAAAGTTTCTACTATCAGTGTGGTTCAAATAGCTGTCCTGAACCTTCTGTCTTCAAGAATTCCTAAGCTCTTTGTTAAAAGATAAACTTAGACACATTAAAATTTTAAAGAATTTACTTGAACAGCAAACAATTCATGAATCGACTAGTAAAATCTGTAAAGGATTTGGGCCCCACTTTGGAGCACAAAAGGAAAACTTTCATAAGGTGCCTAAGAAGTAAGGCAAAGAGAATGTTTGGCTGAAGTGGAAAGTCCCCAGTTGAAGCTCGGTTTGCAGTGTCTGATTGGTAAAGTTTAAGCTACATTTATCACTTACATTGAGTTGGGTTTTGGTTTGCATATGTAGGAACCCAAGGTGCTAGAGCTGACTCAGCCTGGTGGTCTCCTGATTATCCTTACACCTTTCCTCACACCTTTCAATGACTTATCACTTTGGCATCCCAACAACAGCATCAAGGACAGAAAGGTTTGATATTTGCACCCCAGCGAAGGTGCAAGTCTCCTTCAGAAATGCGTGAGAGGAAGTCGACCAGTTCCCAACCTGCCCTCTGTGAATTTGAATTGATTTACGTAGGAGTTTAGGAGGGTATAAAGTTCTTTTTTTAAAGCAATCTTTGCTCTTCAACATACCAATGGATGGACTCAAGGTAAGTATCTTAACTTTTTAACTTAGCCATTTTCTGTTCTATAAAAGAGATAATAAACAACACCTTTCTGGTCGAAGAATAGTAATTAGCTAGTACTTAATCAATGGGAGTTAATTGTGTAGCATAGTTATTTCCCATCCTGTAACCTGTGAGGGATTCTGGAGCAATGAAGGGGGTTGTGCCACTATTTGCAAATTGAATATGCCTACCGTATTCTTGTGTAGCTAGCTGCTATGACAAAAGGAAAATGCAAATTCTTTAAAGCATTTAATAAATTTAAGGTAGTTCTTTTTAATAAATATGTCTCCTAAGATCCAACTTCACTCACATAAAAGGTCACAAAATAGCCTGGTATTAAAGAAGGCCCTCAGCTTCCAAAGAATGGGAACAGCTTTGAGATTCATAAGGCTAGAAACAAAAGTACAGTCACAAGGCTCTGTCCCTCACTTTAAATCATGTTGCCTTCAGAAGGAATCCCACCCACCAGCTGCCTCTCCCCATCCCTCATTATTGGTTATCAGTGGGTAGATAAGGACAATGGCTTTGCTTTTCTTCACTTCCAATGTGGTGTTTCCTGGCTTCCTGTCCCCTCCCTTCCCTGTCCAGGTCCCTCCATGTCTGGGGTGTCCGGTGTCGCCAGAGCAGGCAGCGATGTCTCAGGAGTGCAGCTGTGCCGGCCAGCCACTGAGTCACAGGCTTGCGGTGGCGCTTGCCCATAATCTCGAGGGAGACAGCCCTGGTGGCGGCATCTGATTGCTAATGAGTTTTCTGGTGGCCGAGCCGTCTCATCAGGACCCTTTGTTTTTACAGACTGCCCTTTGTTGACTTGAAGCTTGTTTTCCTTGCCTCCGAGGCCCTCAAAGTTTTCCTCCCTGGGTCTGGCTGTCTCCTTTTCTTTTGAGACTTCGTGGGAGCTAAATTTAAACTTGATTAACAACATTCAGTCCAAGGAGGGTCAGGATACTATTTTCATGTTAAATGCTGCTCTTTCTGGTTCCGTTTTGTTTTGTTTTAAGACACAATAAGCCTCACAATGAGAGCCCTTCTGATTTTGTTGCTATGGAGTGAGAAGCAAAAATAAAGAGCATCAAGTGTTGAGTCCTTTGATTCTGGTCAGAGGTGTACAAGGGGGTGAATACCTTTTTGTGAGAATATAATGTACCATCAAAAGTGTACCATTGCTAAACCTAACAAATATTTTCAGTAATAATATTTTTTACCTTTTGCTCCTGAAGAACTTAATATTTGCGGGCAGCTTGAAGTCATGGAAACTTCACAGACTCCCCATATCAGATCTTCTGATCAGGATCTCCTTCTTCACTCAGTAACTTTCTCTTTCTAGCATTCTCCAAGGTGCAATTAAAATATATTCATTATCTTTCTCGTCTAGGCTGTAAGTTCTATAAGAGGAGGTACAGCGTCCCCAGTTCCCCCGACCCAGGAGACTGAACATGTAAATGAAAAGTGAGGAGAACATATATGAGAGCAGATTTCTGATCCCCAACCTCTGCAGCAACCACTTCCAGAAGCTAAACTAGAACCTCATGGTTCAGAATGGTCAAGACTTGATCACTGACTGCCAGCTTCCCTAACTTCTTCCCCATTTCCAACTCAAGACAAACTAATGAAAGCAAAATGTGTTTGAATTACACAGGTATCCCACTCCTAGTTGGTCTACTGCATGGCATCCTGAGGCTTACCAGTGCCAAAAGCCTCTCAACCACAGCAAACCTGACATCTTCCGTCTTGTTCTCTTCCCTGCCTGCCTGGGAGCATCTACTACATTCAAGTGACCGACTCTCTTGATATGACTGAATAAAGAATCTCCATTTATCTCATTTGAGATGTCTTTATTTCCCCCCACACACACACTGTCCCTGGTACTCAGGATAATATGTAGTGTATAGCAGGTATTCAGGAAAGATTAATTGAATGAGTGAATGAATATGCATCAATCTATGCAATCAATGCAAAAGAGTTCCTTTGTTTCTCTCTCTTTCTTTTTTGAGGTACTAGGGATTGAATCCAGGAGAGCTTTATCACTGACTACATGTCTAACCCTTTTTATTTTTTATTTTGAAATAGGGTCTCACTAAGTTGTCCAAGCTGGTCTGGAATTTATGATCCTCCTACCTCAGCCTCCCAAGTCACTGGATGACAGGCATGTGCCTGGTTTGGATTAGAGTTCTTTCTAAACAGGAAGTTAAAGAGCCAAGAAAAACCTGGTTTTCCATCTTTAAGTATCTGATATGTAGCATTGAAGAAACCCCTCGGTGTGTCTAGGCACCTTTTTCTCAAGTTGTGAACCAGCAAGTTTGGACTAGATGATCACCATGTTTCATGTATTCCTGACAAAACTTCTCTCTATATCCATGAGCTGAGGATGTCCACCAAGATTTCCCCACAATGCATTTAAAAAGGAAATGCAGAGAATTTTTTCTTTGATATCCATGTTCTACTGACTAATGAAAGGAAAGTACAGCTTCTAAGAAAATATTCTTGCTCCTCCTGACTTATGACTTGGTGAGCCACGCTGTGTGTGAAGTACATAGATAATTTTTAGTGTTTGCGTGTTTGATACAGGCCCTGGGGCAAAATCCTTGCTTTCTCGCTGGAAGGACTCATGTTAAATTCTGCCCCTCTGCCTTCCCTCCACTCACTGCACCAGTGATACATACCCTGTCATCCTCAAGGCCTGCATTACCTTCTGCAGTTCATAACTCTTGCCTGATTATTCTTATTTCTGAAAATCTTCCTTCTAAACTTCTGTAAGATACAAGTTCAAGTTCGCATAGTCTTTTCAATAGGATTATAAATTTCATGGGGAGGGGATCACATCTTTCCATCTTTCCATATTTCATGTTATTGCCTAGAAAACATGAAAGAGCCAGCCAGAATCATTGGACAGGCAAATACTATGTAACACTTGTTTTCATTTCTGTCCTATATTAATTTTTTGCTACAACCTTTGGGTAGCAGTTATAGATTTCATTTTACAAAGGGACAGATAGAGTTTCAGAGAGGTTGAGAGGTTAAATATGTTCTCAAGGTCACATGGGCATCCATGTTGGGTTTCAAAGCCAGGTCTTCCGACTGCTGTACTTTGTAATTTCTTAGTTAATTGTGTGTTCATAGGGTAATGATGTATGTCTCATTCCACCATTTTTACATACCCCTCTCATTTCCCTCTACATAATCTAAAGTTCCTCCATTCTTCTCTCACACCCAACCCCCACAACCTGATTATATATCATCATCCGCTTATCAGGAAAAACATTAGGCCTTTGTTTTTTTGGGATTGGCTTATTTCACTTAGCATGATGTTCTCCAATTCCATCCATTTATCTGCAAATGCCATAATAGTAAAAATAAAAAAAAAAAGTGTGTTCATTGATAAATCCATTTCAAATATCAAAACAACAGCAAATACAGACTGGAGGGTGAGATTTCCAAATTTCAAGTTAAAAATTTTTTCAAATTTAGTTGCAATATTAGTTATAGTATTTAAAAAAATGTTTTTTTCTAGAGCTTTGAACTCATAGACCTTGATCCATTTGCAAAGCAACAAGTCTTGTTCTTTATGTATGAGTAATTTAAATGTTTTGAAACTTTGTAACAGGTTTTAAGCTGGAAATTAAAAAACAAAAATAGGCCAACCAGAAAATAATCTAAAAGAAAAAGAGAAGAATAGATTAAAATAGACACAGTTCAGCACAGTGATTATTGTTAAAAGCATACTTATGCCAGGCACAATGGCACAGGTCTGTAATCCCAAGTAGCTCAGGAGGCTGAGGCAGCCAGAGGATCGCAAGTTCAAGGCCAGCCTCAGCAACTTAGCAGGAACCTGTCTTGAAATAAAAATTAAAAGGGCGGGGATGTGGCTCAGTGGCAGTGTCCCTGGGTTCAATCCCTGGTTCCAAAAACTGAACCAAAACAAAAAGAACCACATATTTATTAGACTCAAGTGTAGAATCTCAATAAAGCATTTATTAGAACAATTTTACCAAAGCAATAATTCTACTTCTAGGGTGTAAAATTTAAGGACCTGAGAATTTGGAGGCAAATTAGCATAGAGTTCAGAAAATTTTTAAATGATAAAAAATGAGCCTAGAACTCAGACTAAAACAATCAGGATTATTTGGTCAGTGAATAGAAAAAACTCCACAACTCTGAATGAGCAATGACTTCCAAAGATATCAAGGATAGTAAATCAGATAAATGAGAACGCCTCTCTAGTTTCCCTGAAGACTGTGAAACACACAAGGAATGGGCATGCAGATAACCATGCCTTCCCCGGCACCTGCTCTTCATGGGAACTCATCACTTCCTCTACCTCCTCTTGCCTCCCAGGATCTGTGCTTTATTCTTGTTCTTTGCATTTACTAAGGAAGGTGAAGGGCATCTCTGGTGTATGCCTGTTTGTCTTTTTCCCTTCTCAGTTTCTTCTAGGACCCACTGCTCTCTGACTTCATTCTTTTGGTGTGGGTGTGCTGACCTCACAGCACAATTCTAAGGGGTCAAGGGATTCAACTGACCCATAGAGGTCAGGTTTTTCTCTATTACCTTGTCATAGTGAGACAAAGACAGCTAGCACAGAATCTATGACTATCTATAAGATGGTAAATGTGGGGTCTGGCTAACACACTTCTGATGTCTTAGTTACATGTAGAGGATGTATTTTTTAAAAATAAAGCTACCAATTTTCATCTTAGTCATTCAATTGTTTTCAAAACAAATGTTTATCTAGTGCCTAAGTGTTAAACAGTAAAATTTGAATTAAAATTTGGAGAGGAAATGAAAACTAAAAATATTAGCAAACATTGGCCAGTCAGGTGTGGTGGCACATGCCTATAATCCTATCTACTCTGGAAGCTGAGGAAGGTCGATCACAAGTTCAAGGCCAACTTTGGCAACTTAATGAGACCCTGTCTCAATTAATAAAAAATAAATAAAAATATTGATTACTTATTATGCTTAACAAACTATATCAACACTTAGAGACTTAAAACAGCCATCACGTTTTAGCTCATAAGTCTATGGGTTGGCAATTTGAAAGGGACTAAGCTGGATGATCCTTTTGGTCTGCACCAAAAGGGCTAGCTTGTTCAAATATCGTGAGCTAATATATTGACTAGGAGGTGAAAGCACCAAGGTCCAGGGTGCACAACATTAACTCCCCACATTTTATTGGTCAAATCAAACAACCTGGCAGCCCAAATACTAGGGTTGAGGAAATAAACACCTCTTTGAGAGAGGAGTCATAGAGTCAGATCCTAAAGGTGATTGTATATAGTGATGAATAATTAAAGTCCATTGACAAGTAGTTTAAAATTTTTTTACCATTGAAAACTCTTTTTATTTGTTCTAATTATTTATACATAACAGTAGAATGCATTTATGCATTTTGGTAAATCATAAATAAATGGAGTGTAATTTGTCATTTTTCTGATTATACATGTTGTAGGATCACATAAGTCATGTAGTCATTTATGTACATTAGGTAATAATGTCTGTTTCACTCTACTCTCTATCCTAACCCCACACCCCTTCCCCTCCCTTTACTCCCCTCTACCTAATATAAAGTAACTCTATGGCTCCCTAGTGCCACCCCCCCCACACACTTATTGTGAATTAGCATCCACATATCAGAGAAAACATTCAGCCTTTGGTTTTTTGGGATTGGCTTATTTTGCTTAGCATGATAGAATTCCAACTCCGTCCATTTACTGGCAAATGTCATAATTTTATTCTTCTTTAAAGCTGAGTAATATTCCATTTTATATATATATATACATATATATATACATATGGTACATATATATGTGTGTGTGTGTATATATATATAAGTATATAAGTATACTTTTCTTATGTATCATTCCAGAATTTTCCTATGTATACGTGTTTCCTATCTCACAAATGAGATATCCTAACACATACATGCTTTAGTTGTGCAACTGTGACCAAAGGACCAAAGGACCCAACAAGAAAATCATAGAGGAGGAAAAGTTTATTTTGGCTCAGCAGTTTCAGAGGTTCAGTACATGGTTGTCTGACTCCATAGCTCTGGGCCCAAGATGAGACAGGACATCATGGCAGAAAGGCATGGTAAAAGGAAGCAGTTCAGGACATGATAATCAGGAAGCATAGACAGCTTTGTTTGCCAGAGACAAAATATAAACACCAATGGCATGGCCCCATTGACGTACTTCCTCCAGTCATACCATAACTGTCTACCTGCCTGTAGTTACCACCCAGCTAATCCATACCAGTGATTAGTTGGTACACCTCTAATAATCATTTCACCTCTGTAAATTCTTTCCTTGTCTCACATGTGAGCTCTGTGGGGACACCTCATACCTAAATCTCATTTCTAAACCATAACAATACTGCTCTGCAATTTGTTTTTTACCTAACACTTCATTTTGAGTATCTTTTATTACACGTAGATATAACCTTTTACCTTTTAATGGTGGCACACCATTCCATCATGGGAGTATTCTATGAACTTTCTATTATTTATTTAACCAATTCCCTAATGTTGTTGGATATTTAGTTTTTCTTTATCTGCTATGTTACAAACTGTTATGGACTGAATTATTTTACTCCAAAATTCATATATTGAAGCCCTAATGCCCAGTAACTCAAAATCTAACTGTGTTTGGAAATAGAGCCCTTAAAGATGTAGCTAAATTAAAATGAGGCTTTTAGAGTGTTCTCTGATTCAATCTAACTGTTGTCTTTATGGGAAGAAGTGATTAGGGCAGAAGGAGAGGCACCATGTTGTGTGGGATCACAGCATAGACCATGTGAGGACAGGGTGAGAAAGTATTCATCCAAAAGACAAAGACAAGGCCTGAGGAAAAGTCAGACCTATTGAAACCTTGATCTTGGTTTTCCAGCCTACAAAAATGTGAGGAAATAAATTTGTATTGTTGAAGCTATCTGATTTGTGGGGTGTATAATTGTGTATGAGATTTTGATTCCAAGATATAGAAATATTGGATCTAAATTTGTATGTATGTCATACTTTAATAAGCACTATCAAATTATTTTTGCACTAATTTGTATTTTCACCAATAAAGTAACAAGAGGGTCATTTTTCCATTTCCTTGCTATTATCAGTTTTGAGGAAGAAATTGTGCATTATTTTCATTTTAATTTGCATCTCTTTTGTTGTAAGGGACATTAAACTTATTTTTATATGCTTTTTGTCTATTTTATTTTTTCTGTCAATGATTTATTCATGTCTTTTGCATATTTTTATTGGTCTTTACTATTATCTTTTGGCTATCGATTAAAAAACTATGAATATTAAGAAAATTAACCTCCCATCTGTCATATATCTCTTAAATATTTTCCTAGTTTCTCTTGTATGGTTCAAAATTGGGTTTAATTTTTCCCCTTATTTTATGCCTTATAGAAATTTATGTTTTTATGAAGTCAGATTCATCTTTGTTTCATTTTGGATTCTTGGTTTTATGTCATCCTTAGGAAATCTTTCACCAGTTTGTGATTATTTTGAAACATCTAGTGTTTTCACAGCCTCAGTTCTTTATAAAGTTAGATCTTTGCAATGTCTAGAAAGCTATGGGGATTTCACATACAAATGTGTTTTTATCACAAGGGAGAAGTGTAACAGAAGCAAGAAACAGGAGTCAGCACTTGGGGCAAACACTGGTAATGACACTTTGCTCTTTCTTCGGCTCTAGTCTTCAGCATGTTGTCTTTATTTATTATTTTTATACATGGTCTTACTAAGTTGCCCAGGCTGGCCTCAAATTTGGGATTCTCCTGTCTTGGGTTTTGGAGTTGTTGGGATCACATAGTTGTCTTACTACAAAATGTGGGGAGATCAAGATAATATAGTTCAGAGGGACATTGTGGAATATAAATTAGATTTGAAAAAAATCATAAACAAAAGCTCAAACAATAGCTACTCTGAGTAATACTCAATGATAATTGGAACTATAGTATTACAGATTACATATAATATATATTCTGTACTTTACAAATTTTTTTATATATTTGTATTTATATTTTGGACTGAATATTTGTGTCATCCCAAAATCACATGTTGAAATCCTAACCCACAATGCAATGGCTTCAGAAGGCAGGGCCTTGATTAGGTTTAGAGAGAGACATAAGCCCCCGTGATGAGGTAGTACCCTTATAAGAAGAGGAAGAGACACCAGAACATTCTCTACCATGTGAGGCAATCATCTACAAGCCCAAAAGCAGACCAACACCAAGACCCAACTATCCTGGAACCTTGATCTTGGACTTCCCAGCCTCCAAAACTATGAGAAATAAATGCCTGCTGTTTAAGTCACCCAGTTTATGGTATTTTATTATAGTAGTCCATGCAGACTAATACAATATACCTGTATTTAATAAGTACATGTTAGCATTGTGGGGACAGACTTGATGCAGAAGACTATGGAGAGCAGTGACTTGGATCATGGTCTCTGACTGCCTCGTGGCTCTACTTGTGCTGGGAACTTCCAATACAAAGGTGTAGGTCAAGATTGCTCATTTGCTATAATGATGCCCCGCCTAAGGAGGCTCTGTGCAAAGGCACGGAACTACATCAGTCTGGACCTTGAGCTCAGGTACCAGCTGCCAGGGAGAGAGAATTCTGGGCATAATAAGATAACCACAATATTTTTTCAAGTGCCTTGATCTTCAAGATTGTCTGCTTTGTAAAAAGTTTCCCACAGATAACACAAAACCTATAGAATAAATATATTTATCTAGAGCTGTGCTAGCTCTGGGTCATTGTTCCTTCATCAGAAAATGGTGTCCCACCTGGTCCCAGCTTTCTCTTTGTGTTTGTGTGTCTTTCTTAATCCCCCATTACCCCTCACAGGTTTTCTAAGGTTCACCCATGCATGCCACAGCAGAGATTGGAAAGGAATTATTAGCAAATGCAGAATGCCTACTTAGTGTTGTTACTGACTGACTCTGCATATGTGCATAGGGCCTGCTTAGTTAGATCAGGATGAGGAGTTGGGGAGCATTTATGCTCTAACCATGATATGCTGCTGGATGACAGCATTTCATGTCAACATGGAGCAAATGACAAGTGACCAAAGTCCAAATTATGAAACAATCATCAAAGGCCAAATAGTTTTGCTCCTGATTTAATATTTAAAAGATCAGGCAGTAGAGAAATAAAAGTTGAGGAAAAAAAAAAAAAACAAGTAAATGGAAAGCAATTTGGCAAGATTTTGAAAAATTTAAACATGTCTAGCAAATTAGATATTTTTCTACTTTATTCAGTTAAACTAAAAACGTGGACATTTTGTTTTATGATACTGGAGGTGTTCTCCACCTCCCTTACCATCTCGTTGTCCTTGTGAACTTAACAGCTTCTGGGTTTTATAACATGATTTAAAAGATCGACTTCACATTGTATCTCAGACATTAAATGTTTATTGCATGGTACTAGGTATATTCTTGTATTTTAACTAAGATCTAATTGACTCCTTATCCAAAATTGAAGGGAAAGCAGAAGTTCTAGGGTAATAAAAATGTAATTGAGTTTAATTTTTCCCTGCCTATGTAAGCTACCCTGGAAAACGTTCTGGTCACTACAGCAATTGGATCTAGAGATGTGACAGCCTTGTGGACATCTGTGTGGAGACGCTGCCTGCAAACAGCACAAGGCAATCAGGAAATGGGGCAGTCCCTCAGTGAGCCCCTTTCCCCTCTTTCAATCTGCCGCAAGACTAGATATTCTATGTGACCCCAGGAAAGAGAAACTTCTGCCCACAAAACCAGGACACAGTCTTACTTCCTTTCCTATTCTCTGGCAGGAGGCTAGTCCCTGCTGCTTTTACTAGTACTGGGACTAGTCCTGACTCCTCCCTTCCTCCTGGGAGCAAAGATGGTCAGTTCCAATTCTCTTGTACAGAATCATTTCTCCAAAAGAGCTCTAAATACGTTTTTAAATTTTTTTTTGCTAGGATAGCTCTTGGAAAGATAGATGGGACATATTAAGTTGGCAAATAGGAAGAACTCTGGGAAAAGACTATCCAGGGATTTTCTGTGAGAGAGAAGTTGTGGAACTAGACTGAGGTGTTTGAATATTTTTATCTATATTAGATCCACTTACAAAATTCCTGCAATAAGTATAGTCTCTGTGTTCCTTTGCCTACAGATCACCCAGGATCCCTTTTACAAATTAAGTTAAGGTAGTAAATATAAACAAAGAAGTAATCCCAGGTTTCTTAATATGGTCATTTCAGAATTTCCAGTTGGATATAGGCAGGGATGGACGATATCATGTTACATTTTTCTTAAGTTAAAAGCAACCCGAGAATTTATAAAGAATGATTTTTAAAATAAATCAGGTTGAGATTTGCATATAGAAGACGATGAGTCTATAACCACTGAATGGAAAGACGGCAGGATTGTGGGCTAGTTGACACATAAGATTCTTCGGATTTTCTAAGGCCAGCTGAAGAAGCCTTAGCCACAGTGCTTATTGTTCTCTGAGTCATGTTGGAGAGCTTAGATCAGTGCACTCACCAAAAGCTGTGCTTCCTGGTAGACTATGCTATAAATACACCAGAGCTAGACCTTCCTGGGACTGCAGAAAATTCAATTTGCCCCTTGGATCACTTTAATAAAGTGCTTACTTTCAGTTCAGAATTTCTGGCACTATTCCAATTGCTAATAAAAAGGATTAGGAAAGGGATTCTTCTAAATATATACGGTTAGTTCCTAAATATATCAGCATTTGAGCAAAACTCCCACTGACCCTCTGGGATGAATTTGCTTATGTCTGTGTCTTTTTGTAGACAAAAAATGGCCTTAGAAGTAATTTTCCAGACTCTGGGATCAAAGCGTACCTTTCTTAATATGTAAACTAGTCCCTTTAAGCCAAACAACAACAAAAGCAAAACAATATAGGCTTAGCTGGCTTGCATGTGGCCCATACAGAGATTCTAGGCCAATTTTGGATTCCAGAAAAGACAATGGGGCTAGAGAAGAGCACTTTGCAAAGGAATGCACTGAGACCTGTGTGATCTACTCAGTCCATCTTCCTTGTTTTCAATATCAAAGAGTTTTTTCTGCTTTGACAGTCTTTGGTTTTAATTCCCCAAAATAGAAAATTTGAATTCCATAATTGTTGAATACATAAAGTGAGCAAGGTATGTCCTGGAGCTGTAGAGGCTGAAACACTGAAGAATTTGCCTTGCCTTCCAGGATTGTGCATAATGAAAGAAAGACTCAGATTTTAGGCCCAAATGCTGGCAGAGAGTATTTGGAGAAAAAAATAATGTGGCCAGAAAAATAATTTAAAAATGTAATTCTCAGAAGTGCAGGTTGGGACAAGAGGTGTCACTCAGTGGTAGAGCACTTGCCCAGCATGCCCAAGGACCTGAGTTTGATCCCCAGCACTACACATACAAAAATAAAAAGTTAGATTTGAATAAAAATGGTATTTTATTCAAAAATCAATGTATTTTTCCTTAATTTCTTCTCTCTACTGGGGCATATTCTGCTTATCAGTGCCCTTCCTTGCACTGATTTTCCCAGTCCTTTCTACTCTCTGAATGCCTTCTGGAATTTCTTTTTCCAGTTGTGTTAGTCAGCTTTTCATCACTGTGACCAAAATACTTGACCAGAACAACGTTGAGGAGCCTCAGTCAATGGTCAGCCAACTTCACAGCTCTGGGCCTGAGATGACCAGGAGCATCATGACAAAAGGGTGTGGTGGGGGAAAGCTGTCACCTCATGGTGGCCAGGAAGAGAGCGAGAGATAAAGGGGGGGGGGGGAGAGAGAGAGAGAGAGAGAGAAAGTCAGAGGAACAAGATACAATCCCCAAGGGCACATCCCAGAAACCTACTTCCTCTAGTCATACCCCACCTGTCTCAGATACCACCCAGTTAGTGCATTCAAATTATTAATCCATCAAATGGGTTAGGTTACAGCTATGGCAACCTAATTGTATCACCTCCGAACATTCCTACTTTAACACAGGAGCTTCTGGGGGACACTTCATATCCAAAGCATAGCACCAGTGAAATTTTTTTCCATATGTCATTCCTTTGAATTATGGAATAGAGCAACATGTATATACTAAATTTTAATTTGTTTGGATCTTAAAAAAAAAAGCATGTGTGTATACACATGTGTATGTGAATATACACACACATACATGTTTATTAATATAGTCATCACTCAGCGTCTATGGGAGATTGGTTACAGCACTCCTCCACCAATACAAAAATCTGCAGATGATCAATTTTGTTTTATAAAATCGCCTAGTATTGGCATATGACCTATACACCTGTTCTTGTATTTAAATCACATCCAGGATATTTATAATATCTAATCCAATGTAAATGCTATGTAAATAGTTGTTGTATAGTTTTTTGTTTTTGTTTTTGGTACTAGGGATTGAACCCAGGGCACTCCACCACTGAGTCACATCCCCAGCCCTATTTTGTATTTTATTTAGAGACAGGGTCTCACTGAGTTGCTTAGGGCCTCACTGAGTTGCTTAGAGCCTCGCTAAGTTGCTGAAGCTGGTTTTGAACTCTCGATCCTCCTGCCTCAGCCTCCCAAGTGCTGGGATTACAAGGCGTGCGCCACCGCGCCTGGCTTGTTGTATAGTTTTGCTCCAAGGTTGGTTGTATCCATGGATGTGAAGTCCACCTATACAAAGTGCTGACATATAAAATAATAAGCTTCTAGATGGCAGAGAAAATGTGACGGTGGTCATAGGGCACCATCATGCATTTAGTAAGAACAAGCCTCTAGCCTCTTTTCTTTAGTCATCAAGTTGACAGGACAGAACAAAGAAATGCAATAATCTAAGGTCTCCATACAGAATGCTTTGAACAAGAAACTTCCACAAGAACGTTTAGCTAGATGAATTCTTTTGTTGAAAACTGGGCTCATAGAGCCTTCCTCAAGGTTAACCTGATAGGAGGTTCTCGTGGAGAAGGCAGGAACCTATCCTAAGCTCTGTCCTGCTCCATGTTTTAATCAAGGAGTTGGGGTAAGTTATATAAAATTAGTTTATTCCATTTACAGATTCTTTGAAACTGGGTAGACTAACTCACTTATTTTCAGAACCTGGAAGACTTTTCAGACATTTGAAGAAACAAATGAATCAAGATTAACTTTTTCAGAGAAAATATGAAGAAAGTCCTGTAGTTTAGAGAAAAAGCAAAACACAGGATGAAAAAGTGGTGTGGCAGAGTTAGTGGCATAGAAATTTTAATCGATAGTTGATTCTCAGTCATCAGAGGTGCAGTATAGCTTGTAAATTATCATGTTCACATAGAATGTAAACAAAAATATCAAGTTCTACTCTACTCATTCTTCTTTACTCTGTTTTTTTTTTTAATAGACTGCACCTAAAATATTTTCTGTGAGCAGCTATTTATAAAGTAGAGAAATCAAAGTACATTTAGTAGGATGTACCTGGGTGGCTGAAGAGACTACAGAAAACAGGATTATAAAAAGATTCCAGGGGTGAGGAAAGAAGAGGACAGGTATACATATCACAGTTGCCTTCAAATATATATGATCTCCTTGGATCTTCTGCTTTGCTTTGTGAGAACTGGGACTCAGGGAACCAGAGTGAATCTGAAACTTTTTGATATTGTTATTTCTGTGAGTAATAAACTTTCCTTTGTCTATGTCTCCTTCCAGCATCCAAGAAGTGGTGACAGGTTAACCTGTTGGCATGAGAAAAATCTGAGACTCTTCCCAATTCTTGACAGTATTTCTTGAGACCTTGATTCTGTGATTTTTATGAGCCTGGAGATAATGGCTTAATGCAAACAAGATATTCTAACTGTGAGATTCCAGTGCCTGGTAGTATGGTGGACTAAGAGAAGGTAGGACTTTAAAGAGACTATTAGGACAAATTTCATAGACACCCACCTGTCAACTTCCCTTATAGCCAGTTCCATTTCAGTGAAAGATTTTTACCACACTATTGATAGACAAAAAATACAGTCACTTCTCAGATAAATTGTTTTAATCCAAACTTCTACTAAAGAAGATATTTTGTTTTGAAAATATGAGGTTAGTTGTACTATGTTCAAATTCATACAATAATTAGTTGTATCATACAAAGGTCTTCTTATTTTACATTATACCAAAAATGTGTGAAGGATTATCTGCAAAACCTGTTCATATTACTGCCAACATTGGATTATGTTTGTTTTCCATCAGACCCTCTCATTGATATGGCTGAAATTATAAAACTATACTGTAAATGCTTTTTAAAAGCTTATCATTTATTTTTGGGAATAGTGATATAAGAGTGATTTATTCCCCTGAAATTCCAGCAGCTTTGGCAAGGCAAACGCCTAATTGTTTTTACAAGGTTTTTTAAAAAAGTTCTTACCATTATTTTTACAAGTTGAAGAATGTGAACCATCACAGGTACCCAAGAACTCCTGTGTGTGTTGACTTACAGGTGTCCTGGCATCCGTTGACGTGGGATTCACTGTCTGGATTCTGCAGGATGCCATGGGCTGGGTGAGAGACATCTATAATAAGTGTAAACCTATTTGCTGATTTCATACCTCTTAAGAGTGGGTTTAAGACTGATGTTTAGGACTGATGCTTCCTCCAAGCTTGCTCTCCAGTAGGGGAGGCAGCTGGTGTAACAGACTGGAATGGGAGGGGGGAGGGGTGCCTAATCTCCTGGTGGGCAAATTGACAGCTGAAGACTGTCAAACTTGCTCTGATGTCAGAAAGCCTCTGGTCTAGACATACCAAACACTGAACCAAAAAAGACGGTGAAAAATGAAAGAGAAAAATGTCTGCTCATTGAAGTAGTTAGGATGGGGAAATTTTATTTCATTACTTATAAAAACAATATATTCTGAGAATGGAGTACAGAAGAGAGCCATACTTTCCACACTTGGTGAAGCATTTATATTTCCCTATTCCCTTCTTTTTTATATATATACGTATATGAATATATGCATTTATTTTTTTCTCTATGCTGAGGATCCAATCCAGGGCCTCACACATGCTAGGCAAGTGTTCTAGCACTAAGCTAAATGCCTAGCCCCTTCCCCACTGTTTTTCAGAGAATAATATAGGGAAAATCAGAAATTGATAGCATCTGTTTGGATGGCTTGTGATTGGAGAAAGAACCATTTAAAGAGAGAAAAGAACTGCTTAACTCCGGGAAGAAAAACTTCATATTCATTGGAAATAGCAGTAGTTATGTAACCTGTTAGAAGTAGGAAAGCATCCATACTTATATTTATAGATCTATCAACAGAATGCACAAAGTCCTGGCTTATTCCCTTGGTCTTGTAAATCATGTGAAGACCAGGCAGAATTTCAGGTCATACATAGGCCCCAAAGAGCTCTTGCTCGTGGACTAAGCATTGAACACAATTTATGAGGAAGACCTTAATCTCTTGTTGTGACAAAGTTGATCTTTGTGTTTTTCATGAGCATTATTTTTTTTTTTTTTTTTTTTTTTTTTTTTTTTTGCAGTGCTGGGGATTGAACCCAGGGCCTTGTGCTTGCAAGGCAGGCACTCTACCAACTGAGCTATATCCCCAGCCCCATTATTTTTCTTAGACAAACAATTTAGTCATTAGTGTTCCCTCATTTGTGTTATCATTTCTGGATCTGTCTTGCCTTCCCATTTTTTTCCCATTATTTGCTCAGTTCAAATTCATTACCAGCCTCATCCCCCCTGTTTAATGGCATCAACTCTGATCCCCATTCCCAGTATCCCCATCCATACCTGTGACTTCTATCTCCACAGCAGCATCTTTGTCTAAAGATTGATACCATAGTCTTCTTGCCTCCCAGGTGCATGTGAGCCTACCCACTCCAACAGAGCTTCAGTCTGGCCACTC
Source organism: Glaucomys volans (assembly GCA_020662805.1). Lineage (NCBI taxonomy): Eukaryota > Metazoa > Chordata > Mammalia > Rodentia > Sciuridae > Glaucomys > Glaucomys volans. The sequence continues at coordinate 59,377 of JAJEJO010000110.1, read as the reverse complement.
AGTTAGTAACTAAAATAAAGTTAAAGATAAAAACTAAACTAACTAAAGATAAAAACTAAAATAAAGTTAAAGATAAAAACTCTGGCAGTCCGAATGTAATTCTTTGAATTTTGACCTTTATTTATGCCTGACATTGGAATTAGGGAAATTATCTGTTTTGAACTAGGAATTGGATTATAAGCAGAAGAAAAGTCTAGGCATAAACAGTTGCATTTGTGGATAAAGTATACAAACCGTATATCCACAGGAATCCATGTGCAGAGTCTTCTCTAATCTTTATTAATTGTCATACAATGGGGATTTCAGTGAAGCAAGTTGGCAAATCAACTTACATTCTTCTTGGAAATGAATGCCCATGTTGGAAGAGACAAATCATGAGAAAATAGTCATGAAAGCTTACAGCCAGAGGTAGGTGACAATCAATTCCAGTGTGAGTAGTTACAGGGTAAAGAATTTTAGAGAGAGAGAGGAAAAACAAAATTCAAAAGTTATTTATGACTGTTGCCTCTGAGCTACAAAAAAACTAAGCTAACAACCCACAAAATGTTCAGACTGTTCCTAACACCCTGTTATGATCAAAATGGCAAAACAACACTATGTTGTATAAGTGGTCCATGGAAACACACTACCACTGCCATCCTGAGGCACACTGTCCTTTCCTTGCATCGACCTGGTGAATTCACACTGGAATATGACATTTTGATTGATGCCCTGATGAGAGACAGGATAGATCTAGAGGAGCCCCAAAGGAAGGTAAAAAGGATTCCGATGTATAAAAGAGGATTTTCATACAAAGAGGAAGTAAAAACAATGAAACAAATAGACATCAATTTCAAAAAGATGGAGTCAAAGAAGGCGTATTCTCCAGATAACTTTTAGAGAACACATTTTAAAAGATGATCAAACAGCTTTCTTAAACAAACAGCCATCTTTGTTCTTAGGGATAACTATCAGACGCATTCTCATTAAAGAACGGAACGACTTAAGGATATTTACTCTAACTGCTCTAAGAATTTTGTGTTCTTAGATTTGTAGTGAATGCGATAAGAGAGGAACTAATTACAAAAATAATGATTTGAGAATACATGACACACCTTCTACCATCTCCTCTCATGTGTTCCTGAACTTGACCTTGACTGGGGAAAAGCTCAGTCGTGATGACTGGTCTTCACTGGAAACCTGGGCCACTCATCACAGGTCGGAGTGTAATGCTGCCCTGAAAGAATGCTCTGTTTATTAATCCATTCGCTTTTCCACTTTTGTGGATGAGTATTTCTACTTTCTACTCTCTATTCTTCATTTCTGATATCTTCCTACCCTCACAGTCAGAGTGCTGTTTCACTGAAATGAAGGAAAAAAAGAAAAAAAAGAAAGAAAAGATATCCACGAGTTTCCAACATCACAACTTTTCTCACCTACGTGTGCATGTGGCCACTTATTCTCTCTTCTTTTCATTATTGATGAACTGGCTGTGTTCCCAGCTAAGAACATCTACATCCCATCTCCTCTTTCCCTTTCAAAATGTGGTTGCAACCATTCTCCCTACCCTGTACCACCATTTTCCCTGTTTATGAAGTTATTCTAACAAGTACAGAAAGAGGCTATTATTTTTCCCATGGAAATTCTCTTGATTAGGATGCTCAGTGTTAGAAAGATGCTGATTTCCCTCCTAATTGATCTAATCTATCAATCTAAATCAGTTATTAATTTATCAATAAAATTTGATCTATATGCTCCCCAAATTGGTGACAATTCTAAAAAAAACAATGCTGTATGAGTGTGTGTGTGTGTGTGTAGTGATAAACATCTTCTATGTTTTTTTGAAATGGCATAGGACTAAGAGTAACCTCAAGGAAAACAGAGTTGGGGCAATTAACTACTGAATTTTAAAATCTATTATAAAGTTATGAGTGATCTTTGTAGGGTCAGAATTGAAGGAATTACATCACAGATTTTTAAGGTTTATTATGAAGTTGGAAGACTTACTGTAATGCTATAAAAAGTTATCTTCCAGAATAACAGAGCAGAAAGAATTATATTGCCAAGTATTATAATGTACAGAAATTAAGAAGGTTGGGTATTTGTCTAAGAATAGACAGACTAGTGGAATAGAACATAAAATACAGACAGTCACACATACATGGTCACTTGGTTTTTGACAAAAGCAATACTGGAGAATATAAGGAAGTCCTTTTTGTAGATGGTGCTGGATCAACTGTGTGTTCACATTTTCCCTTTTAAAAATTATTACAATTATTAACGCATATTAATTGTAAAAACTGGTGGGATTCACTGTGATATTTCTATACACCCACCCGTCATGAAAGAACCACGTCCAGTCACCCTTCTTCCTTTGACCACACCTGCCCTCCCACTTCTCCTTCCTCTCTGTATCCTTCCTGTCCCTAAAAGTCCTTAATTTCCTTCTGTTCCCCCTTCCCTTTCCCTTTCTCTCTTTCAAGTGACTATGATTCCGTTCTGTACTTCTACTACAAGTTTGACTTTTTGGTTCCCTTAAATAAGTGAGAGTGTGTAGTATTCGCCTTTGGGCGTCTGGCTTGTTTCATTCAATATGTTCTTCAGTTGTATCCAGGTTGCTGCTAACGACTGAATTCCATCCTTTTTATGGTAGAGCAATATTCCATCTTGTAAATATGCCACCTTTTCCTTATCAGTTCATCTGGGTGGATTCCTTATTTTGGCCATTGTGAATAGTGCTGCAGTAAACAGGGAGGTGCAAGTGTCTTTTTGGAATAAAGATTTCAATTGCTCTGGGTATCACAGCCAATAGTAGAATTGTTGAGTCATGGTAGGGCTGTTTTTACTTTCTGTAAGAATCTCCATACTGTTTTCCATGGTGGCTATACTAATTTACATTTCTACCAGTAGTATGAGAGTTCCCTTTTCTCTGCATCCTCATAGTTTCCTGTCTTATTGATGATGGCCATTCTAACTGGGGTGAAATGATATTTCATTGTGATTTTAACTTGTTTTGCATATCTCTGATGACTAGTATATTCATCCCTTTAAAAATAAACTTCTGAGAGTTCATCTTACTCCAGTTAGAATGGCTATTATTAAGAACACAAGCAATAATAGGTGTTGGCATGGGAAAAAGACACACTTGTACATTGCTGGTGGAGTTGAAAATTGGTGCAGCCACTCTGGAGAGCAGTATGGAGATTCCTCAGAAAACTTGGAATGGACCCACTTTTTGACTCGGCTATCCCACTCCTTGGTTTATACCCAAAGGACTTAAAGTTAGCATACTACAATAATGCAGTCACATCAATGTTTATAGCAGCTCAATTCACAATAGCTAGATTGTGGAACCAGCCTAGATGCCCTTCAACAGATGAATGGATAAAGAAACTATGGTATATAAACAATGGAATATTATTCAGCCATAAAGGGGAATAAAATTATGGCATTTGCAGATAAATGGATGGAATTGGAGAATATCATGCTAAGTGAAATGAGCCAATCCCAAAAAACCAAAGGCTGAATGTTTTCCCTGATAACTGGATGATGATACATAATGGGGGCAGGGGCAGGGGGTGTGGGGTGTAAGAAAAGAATGGAGGAACTTTAGATTACATAGAGGGAAATGACAGTGGGGGACAGGGGTATGAAAGATGGTGGAATGAGACAGACATCATTACCCTATGTACAGGTATGATTACATAAATGGTATGAATCTGCATTGTGCACAAACATAGAAATGAAAAGATGTACCCCATTTGTGTACAGTAAGTCAAAATGCAGTCTGTAAAAATAAAAAAAAAAAAAGAAAATAAAAATAAAAATAGACTTCTGCCTCACACCATAGATTATCTATTCCAGATGGATTATACTCTTTCTCATTTTAGTTGCTGGACACTATACCCTTCCAGGTGTTCTAACCAAAAATCTTGGAGTCACCCTGACTCCTCTAGTTCCTTCACACTTCATAGCTAACACATCAGGCAGTCCTTTCAGTTCTTCTTTAAAGTACATCCAGTCTTATGTCAATTATCACCACTTTGGTCCAAGGTATCATCTTTTACCTGGATAAGAGAGATTCCAGGAAGAATTGCAAGGTAATGGCAGACTGAAATGGAGAAAGCCAATGGAATGTGCATCAGTAATGAGTGAAGACAGCAGGGGCACAGTGGCACTCAGTTTTGCAGGGCACCCTCTGAGAGACTATGGAGAACACACTTTGGAATTGTCCCACTGAATGAAAAGGGAGTCTATCCACCAGCAAACTTCCCCATTTGTCCAGGGGCAGTCCTGGGCATAAATCCCTGACACATTTGCTTCCACTGCTTCTCAGGCAAAGAAACAGGACATAGATATGGGGGTGGTCTCAGGTGCCATCTGGGGGGAACCAAGGTTCTGTGGACGGGAGAACTAACTTCTGCTCCACGTCCCAGCTCTCTCTCTGCGATCATCCTCTTTTGGAAGCACAATGTTCACAACCACAGGAACAAAAGCATTTTGTCATTTTTCTCAAAACTGTTCAATGACTCTTCAAATTATTCCAAGAACAACTCACGTGTCTTGTTCTGATCCGTAAAAATTTCCACAATCTTCCTTCATTGCATTTCAAAATTCTTATTGTATGGTAGTGCAAGCCTATAATCTCAGCTGAGGAGGGAGGATTGCGAGTTCAAAGACAGCCTCAGCAACTTAGCGAGGCCCTGTCTCCAAATAAAATACAAAAAGGGCTAAGGATGTGACTCAGGGGCTAAGTGGTTTCAATCCTGATACAAAAAAAAAAAATTAATCAGTCAATCAATCAATCAACCTCATTTATAACTACTCTGACTTGCTTTGACTTCTTTACTCAGAGGTCACTTTTTCATTGAGGACTTCTCCTCCATCTAAGTAATTTCAACACTCACCCTCATTGTCTTATATACCTCTTCCTCCCTCAGTTGTTCTTCCCATGCACTATTCAAATTTATGAATTATTTTTGTAAAATTTGGTTTATTACTATTCTCCCCTCCATCACCTATTTTGTTTTCATTTTTGTTTCTTTAGTACAATATGCCTGGAACCTACAAAGGTTTAGCTAGCACATAATAGATGCTTATTTGTCACTGAATACCATGATTGGTAATATGATTTGATTTTGAGAAAATCCAAAATAACCAAATAATAAAAATGATATGCCCATAATGCAGTTATAATAATAATAATATATTAAGCATAACAAAATGTAATAGTAAAAAAATTTAGTAATAACTTACCAAGAAATATGTGAGTTCTATGTTAACAAGACATATATTTACTGGTTTGTAAAGGAAGTTTTCACTATCTAGAGTATTTTGCAGAATATGGTAAATACATTAATTCTTCCCAAGTTCATTTTATATTTATCCATTCTAAAAAAAATTCAAATGGCATGATTTTGAAATGTTAGAATTTAATATAAACATTATTTAGAAGAATAGAGACAGGTAGCCAAGAATATTGGGGGATAAAAAGTAAAAATAAATTTTAAAAACAATAGCAGAGAAGAAACTTACTGTATTAGATATTCAAACTTTATGTAAAAATGTGATATGAAATCAGTAGATATACTTATGTAGCGGGATATATAGCCCTTTGCTGGCCATAACATATAAAAATCAAACATAAGATAAAATAGTCCTACATTAAACAGGATGATATCTTTGAACAAGTATTTTCACTGTCTGGAATTTTAAATTTCTTTCTTGATAATTTCTTGGATTTCTGAACAAACATATTCATCATAGCATTACTTAAAATAACAAGAGGTGGGAAACAACTAATGCTCTTATCATGTAACAGAATGGGTAAAGTATAAGAGATCCACACGATGAAATAGTATGCAGTCATTAAAATTACATTTTTGACAATTTTTATTGATATAGGTAAATGTTTATGCTAAAGTTTCAAAAAATATGTCCAACATGATAATAAATACATATAAGCCATATGTAAATATTTAAATATTATGTGTACAAAATAACTATAAGGACAAGAACCAAAATGTTTTAAGTATATTTCTATAAATTACAAAAAAATATAAGATGTTTAAGCCATTAGTTAAGAAATAATAAAAGAAGCAATCACATGGCTATAAAATTATTGTAGACAAAGTGAACACTGATTTTTCTACTATATCTTAGAATTAGATTAGGAAGGTCCTTTTTGAAACTTGAATATAGTATAGAAAGAACTTTAGGACCCATTTAACTTATGGTTGTCACAGATGCCCTTGGAGATGAATTCTAGTCCTGAGAAAAGCTACTTTAGATAATCATGCCACTCTGCACAGTCACATGTAGTTCAGAGTCACATGAATTGTAATGGTTCAAAAAGCTTTTAGCATAAATGGAACTTTGAGTTTTTTCTCCGTGGTACCTTTCTCTCTTTGAACACATCTGGAATATATAAATAGGATACAAAAATAGATTATATTACCAAGATCGTACTTTTATCTTTTAAAACAATAAAAATTTCGATATTCCCCTGATTAGAACACCATAAAAATAATTGCGTGAAATTTTTTAGCATTAATTTGTATACCACTAATCTGAACAGAACAAATTTCATCCAATCTCCTTAAAACCAAAAGCCTCCATAAATAGAAAAGACACAATATAATGACAGAAAAGATGAGTCCTGCTGAATGACCTTGGACTATTTCTTGTATACCGCTAAACCCTTAAATTTGTTGAACACACGGAACCACTTAATACCCCTATTTTAAAATTTTGTTCCCAACAAATTTGCTTTGACCAGCAAAATCCAGCCATCCAATTTTTCGATTTCTAGTAGAACCTCCAAATGTAATTTTTAATGAAATGTTTTTAAATTAAAAAAAAATAGGAAAAATGAAATTTGAATTGTACCTTTCCCCTTAATCTCTGAGAAGTAATTGAAGAAAGTCCTCTACCTGCTAATGAGCAATCACCTAAAGAGGAAAACATGCTTCCCCACCGCAGCCAACAAAGCTCTTAAGAGAAAGATCTGGCTCCTTGTTCTGTCTTTTGTAGCTTGTCTCCACTGAAAGAGAGCTTTCAATTCCCCCCACCACAAAATACCCTCACTTCTCCTTCATCATTGTGGTTACCAGTTTATTTATCACTTGTGGCAAATGGTAACCCTTTACACCATACTTAGCTAAATATTGTTTGTTTTAGGAACAAAGCGCAGAGGACAAATATTTCAATGTGGTTTTCCATTTGGGGAGGGAGCAGGACAAACATGAACTCCAGCTGATTCCCCGCCTCTCAACCCCCTGTTAGGAGGCAGCTGAGGCTTCAAAGAGCCTCCAGGCTCCAGGAGGAGCCACTTAGGCTTGCACTGGCACTGAGGGGGCAGGAATGAGAATGGGTGCAATTAACCTGAGAGGCTCAGAGACTCTCGGCCCCAGGCAAGGAGAAAGCTGGAAAGACAGCTACAGCACCCTGAGTTAATTATTATATAAACAGCTCATAAGCAAACAGGGTTTCTTCTAAGGACCCTCTGCAAGGGACTTTTCTTGGTTAGGATTTATGCTGATTCCAGTAAACTAAATAAGGAATGAATGTTAACTCAAGAAAAAAAAAAAAAAAAAGAAAAGAAACTACCTCTCTCCAAGGCCACACAATATAAGTCAATGAAAAATCCCTTTCAAACCTAAAATATTAATGGGGTCGAATGGTAGAGGAGAGAATGCATTCTATTTTATTTAATTAAAAAATACATTAGTCATGATCTGCTGAATTGATTTCATGGTACACTAATGGGTCATGATCCTCAGTTATAAAAACACTGGTCTTATGGGAACCCATTTATGAGTGGGAAAAGATTTAGATCTGGTGCACTGAGCCTGTGAGGAGCCCAGATGTGTGATTCTTCAAGGCAGTGTGGCCTGAGAAAAAGGAAGTATAGGATTGCATGGCCACCAAGGAAAAAAACCTACATTTTCTTCACCAGCATTGGATTTCCCAGAGTCAGAACCTGAGATTCGAGAGCATGGGCTATTTTAATGATCTTACCGTCATTTCCCCTCAAACTTGTCCATCAAACTGAGACAGCTTTGTGAGTCCAGATTTCCACTGCTACCAATGAAAACATGGACAAGGAGCAAGGTACAAATGGGGCAAAAATGACTTTTGTGTATTGAATAAGAGAATAAATAGGCTATGGAGTCAGGGAGGCTCTGTAATTTTCCAGTTACCTTGACAGTTTTACCTTGTCAAAACCTTGATAAGTTTTCTCAGTAGAATTTACTTTGACACTGAAGCATTAGTCTATAATACTGGGCACAGCACACTTTAAAAATGATAGGTTAATAATCCCAGTGGCTCGGGAGGCTGAGGCAGAAGGATCGCAAGTTTGAAGCCAGCCTCAACAATGTAGCAAGGCCTCAAACAACTTAGCAAGGCCCTGTCTCAGAAAAATAAAGAAATAAAAAGGATGTGGCTAAGTGATTAAGTGCCCCTGGGTTCAATCCCTAGTACCAGATAAATAAGTAAATAAATAAATAAAAAGTTAGATTATATATGATGTGATTTTTAGTTATGGCTTTGCCATTCATCACTTGTGTGACCTTGTATAATCACTCAACATCTGTGAACCAAGACAAGCGATACTGCTGTAGGATGTTTAGTCCATCGATGAAAGTATCCTGACACCAGGAATTTAGGAATACTGTGACCAGGAGATGGAATTCTATCTACCAGCAAGGTTTGCAGAAAATAGTTCCTTTGGATTTTCTTTCCTCTAGCATCCAGGCATGAGCTTCTTTTACAAACTGCCTTATGCATAAAAATCCTTCAGAAAAAAATCTTTCAGAAACAGAATAGGATTATAAAAATCAAACTTCTAACTATTTTTCTCAGCAGAGAAATAAGCAGGCTACAACGGTATTAGACTGTGCGGCTCAGAAGCCAGAAGTCATGGGTGTTTGCTGGATACCCTGGTGCAGATCTGACTGAGCAAGGTTCTCCTGATCTGATGATTGAGAAATCTTCTGCTTTGATGATCTTCTCAGGACTGTACTAGGTGGCCTCTTATGTTTTTGTTTTCATCTCAGTAATCTGTTGCTTTTCCATTAAAGAAGGAAATCTAGTCTTAATGACAAGAAAAATAGTTCCTATCTTCCTTTTAGCTCCAGCACTATTTGCACTTCATTCTAGGACAGTGATCCAATGGTTAATTTATTAAGTTATTCAAAATGAGAGGCCTCAGTCAGCTTCCTGTCTTCTCTCTTTTGCTTCTTCTGTCCTGAAGCATCTCCTGCTCTTGGCTGTGTCTTTACCTACTTTTGGTTTCTGCATCACCATGTCTATAGAATCTCATTTACTTCTCTTTTCTCTGCACCTCCATTTTGGTGAGAGTATTTATTATTTCTCATCTGCATGATCAAAACAGTATCCTAACAGGTTACCTAACCTCCCTTTCTTTTCTCATTTCAAAGTAACCTTGTCACAACTATTATCCCGAATTTTCCATATGATATCACCAAGTAAGTCACACCCCTGTTTTAAAATCATCAATAACTATTCAGTATTTAAGAAAAAAGAAAAACAAAATTCAAACTGGAGAATTCACTATTGCTAGAATACTCCTTACTGATTGGCAGTTTAATATCTATCTGAACAGACCTTAGCTTGCAGCCATGATGTTGGGACCAGTATCAAAGGTGCATTAAGACATAAACAACTGTGCAGCTGGAAAAAAATCATATGAAACCACTTGTTCATTGTTTGACAACAGGCAGCATAGGACTGACACCCTGAGAGAGAAGGCAGAAACGAAGTGAGCCCTAGGATTCTCCTATCACAGGGAACATAAATTTAAAAGCAGAGAAGACCACGCAGTACCAACAGGAGGATTATGACTGCTGCCTTCTAATCAGAAATAGGGGAAAATGGAATAATGAGTTACCCATTTTCTTAAAAGAAAAAAAAAGTGAACCTAAAATTATGTAATCAGATAAACAATCCTCCAAAAATGAAGGGGAAGTCAAGAGATGATCACACCAACCAAATCTGAGAGAAATCATTGCTAAAAGACCTGACCTCCAAGAAGTGTGCAAAGAAGGTTCTTTAGGTTGAAGGATAATGATGGATGAAAACCTGATTCTACATAAAGGAATAGAAAGTGATGGATGTCGTTGGTATTTGGGAAAATACAAAATGCTTCTTCATATCAGAATTCCTTTAAAAGCTAAATGACTTTAAAGAAAAAAATAATAAATACCATAGAGTTTATAACATATGCAGCAAATAATGACACAAAAGATGGGAAAGTGAAATAGATCTATATTTTTATAAGACCTTATAATATATCTAAATTAATGTAATACTATTAAAAGTAGACTCATATATTCAAAGAGAATGCAGCAAATCTTAAGTACTAAGGAAATAGTACAAAATGATAAAAATGAGACAGTAGAGGAGATGGAATGAAATACTAAAAAATAATCCAAAAGAAGACAAAAATGGGGAAGAGACTAGAAGTCATCTGAAGCAAATAAAAAACAAATTACAAGACAGACGTATAACCAACCATATGAAATATTATATTACATGTAAATTGGCTAAATTCTTCACTGCAAGATAATGCTCACCAAACTGGATTAAAAATACGACCCAAGCCTAAAATGCTTAAAATAAACAATTATTAAGTGTAATGCCACAGATAGGCTAAAATTGAAAGATGGTAAAATACAAGTGATGCGAACATTAATCATAAAAAAATTTGTGCCTATTTCATTTTCATTGCAGCATTAGTTACAATAGCCAAGATATGGAATCAACTAAGTGTCCATCAGTGGATACACTGATAAAGGAAAAAATATATATATCACATTTTCATTTTACATATATATATGATGGAATATTATTCTACCTTAAAAAAAAGAACAAAATCTTCTTTAGAACAATATGGATGAACCTGAAGACATTATGGGATATGAATTAAGCTCTGAACAGAAAAACAAATACCACATGATCTCACTTATAAGTAAAGTATAACAATGTTGAATTCATAGAAACAAAGAGTAAAATGGTGATTTTCAGGGGCTCGGGTGGGGATCAGAGAGATGTTAATTAAAGGGCACACAATTTCAACTAGAACGAATAAGTTCAAAAAGTTTATTGTGCATTATAATGACTACAGTTAATAAAAATACAATGTATATTTGAAAACTGTCAATAGATTTTGTGTTCTCGCACGAAAATGATATGAGAAATAATGTATTGTTAAGTATCTTAATTTAACCATTCCACTATATATATGTATATATAAATGCAAAACCTTCATGCTGTCCACCATAAATATTTACAACTTTTGCTTGTCAAATAAAAGTAATAAAAATAAAAAGATATTAATAAAAGAAAAAAACTTATTCATACATTAATATTAGACAAAGTAGACTTTGGAACAAAAATATTGACATGTATAAGAGGGCTATTTCATAATAATAAAATGTCAATTCATTAAGAAGAAATAGCAATTATAAATGGGTATTCAACTAAAACCGAGCTTCATAACACATGAAGTAAAACCCAAAAGAATTAAAGGGAGAAATGTCAAAATCCAATGCTGTAGTTGAAAGTTTCAATAATTCTGCCTTAGCAAAAGAAAATCTGGCATAAATCAGTAAAGATATAGAAGATTTAAATAACACTGTCAAGAACAACCTAATTGATATTTGTAGTATACTTTATCCACCAATAATAGAATTGATCTTCTTTTCAATTATACAAACTCCTACCTGAAGAAGCTACAAAAAGAAGAACAAATGGAACTCAAGAAAACAGAAGCAGGACACAATAAAGACGATGGTGCAAATAAACAATGCTAAAATAACGGAGAAAATCAAAGACACCAAAAGCTTTTTCTTTGTAATGATTAATACAATTAATGAAGGAACTAGAATGGCTGTTTTAGTCAGTTTTTTCACTGCTCTGACCATAAGACCTGACAAGAACAATTAGAAGAGGAAAAGGTTATTTGGGGGCTCACAGTTTCAGAGGTCTCAGTTCACAGATGGCTGAGTCCATTCTTGGGAGCCCCAGGTGAGGCAGGACATCATGGCAAAAGAGTGTAGTGGAGGGAAGGAACTCAAGACATCAAACCAGGAAGCAGAGAGAGAGCTCTGCTCAACAGGGACAAAAGACAGAAGGGCAGTTATCAAGAATATAACTGATAATAAATGCTGGAGAGGATGTGGAGAAAAAGGAATTGTTTTACACTGTTGATGGAACTGTAAGTTAGTACAACCATTATGGAAATCGGTATGGAGGTTCCCCAAAAGAATAGGCATGGAACCATCATGCAACCCAGCTATGTCACTTCTTACTTTCCCTGAAGAATTAAAGTCATCTTACAGCAATACGGGCATACCCAGGTTTACGGCAGCACAGTTCACAATAGCTGAACTATGCCAGCCTAGGTGTCCATCAAAGGATAAATGGATAACGAAAATATGGTATATATACACAAGGGAGCTCTATTCAGCAATAAATAAAAATAAAATTTTATCATTTGCAGGAAAGTGAATGGAACTAGAGACCATCAAGTTAAGTGAAATAAGTCAAAGTCAAAAGGTTAAGGGTCATATGTTTTCTCTCATATGGAGAAGGTAGGGAGAAAAAAAAAACAAAGGTGGGAGTGGATCTCCTACAAATCAATGGGAGATCAGTAGAGGAAAGGGACCAGGGACCAAGGAGTGGGCAGCAAGGAGAGACAAAAGAAATGCTGGGGAATGATATTGACCAAATTATATTGTCCTGTTGTGTGCTTTTATGAATATGTAACAACAAATTCCATCAATATGAACAACTTAAATGCACCAATTTAAAAATGTGGAAAAAATATATACCCGAGGCACACCACCAGGGACCACCTCCCCCAGCCACTCTCTACCTGCCTCCAGTTACTACTCAGTTAATCCCTATCAGGGGATTAGCTCATGGATTGGGTTAAGGCTCTCAAAACCCAATCATTCACCTCTAAACCTTCTTGCATCATCTCACACGTGAGCTTTGGGGGACACATACATAAGCCATAACAAGGGTCAATAAAAAAAATAGAAAAATAATCCACAGAAATTCCTAATTTCAAGAATGAAAATAGGTCATTATTACATATCCTTTAATGGAGGAATATTTATTATAAGCAATTTTGTGCCAATAAACTCAACATCAGAGAAACTGGAGGGTATGGATTCTGAACATAAGTAGATGCATTTACAAAGGAAGGCATTAATTTTTTTTTAGATCAGCAGAAGTGAAGGGAGAGGAAGACTGAAAGCTCAGGACCAATTGTAGCATCCCATGGGGAATGACTTCTCAATAAATTAAATGATGGATCCTTGGTCTAGAGTGAAGTGGAAGGGGGCGCTCCCCTATAAAACAAAAATAGGAATTATTTTCCCAATAGTTAAGTCTAGATTTCCTTCTTTAATATAGTAGCAATTGATGATTGAGATACATTTTTATACACCAACATGAATGTTGGATTAATTACTTTTATTGAAAATACTAGGAAATACATTATTATTATGCTCAAGTTTGAATGAGAGTAAAAGTTGACTAATGCTTTTATTCAGGCTTGACAAAAATTCATACTAGGTTATTATGTGCATTTCCGTCCAAAGGGTAATGTTCTTAGAAGGAAATGGTGCATGCACGTGTGTGTGTGCGTGTGTGTGTGTGTGTGTGTGTGTACTGTTTTTTTAAACTCACAAGAGGCATTTCTGGGTTCTTGATGAAGATGAGTTTTGCAAGTGTACATGTTGGGCCTTCTTCGCATGCCTTTTTCAGGTCCCTTCCCATACACAGAGAAGTCACCAAATGCATAAAATGTGACAATGAAGAAAGTCTGACGCTGCCTGTATGTTGGCTGGAAGTTAGACCAAGGGCCGAGAGTCAGCTGCTCCCACATCTTCATGTTCCAGGCAAAAGAAGAGCTAACCTATTCCTTCCTAGGCAGCCAAACTCCCTTCGCCTCTCTAACCTTTTCTTTTCTTATCTGATTATACTCCATGTCCCCTAAATCTCTCTCAATTGATTCACTCTCTTCATTTTCATATTGTTAACACTTTCCCTTTTATTAGTTAACTTCTATTTAAAGTAAAACAACTTTCCCAAAATCAGCTTTTAAAAAAATATCTGCTTTTGAAGTTTAAAAAATTGTAAAATATGTGCGTCTTTTAAATATACATACAGAAAAAATGCCCGGGAGGATGAACTCATATGTCATTCATGACTCTCTTTGAATATTGGGATTGTCAATAAATATTCTTTTTCTTTTTTCTTTTTTAATATTTCTATATTCTCCATCTTTTCTAGGATAGCATGAATTGTTTTTAATTGAAAATCAGAAGCTCTAAAAATCATATAAGATTACTAATATTACTAATATTGATTACTAATATTGAGAATATCAGTGGTTTTTTTCCCTTTCTGTCTCTCTTCTCTACTGCTATGGTTTGAATATGTCCCCGAAAGTTGATGTATTAGAAACTTAATCCCCAACACAACTGTGCTGAGAGGTAGACCTTTAAGGGGTGATTAGGCCCCTGGGCTCTGCCCCACAATGGGAGTGGGATTTAACTGGAGAGTGGACTTGTTACAAAAGTGACTGTGGCCCTCTCTTAGTCTCTTTCATGGCCTCTGTTGTCCTGTGATGACTTCCCACATGTTATGACACAGCAAAAAGGCCCTCGCCAGTTCCAGTCTCTCCATCTCAGACTTCAAAACTGCAAACCAAAGAACTTGTTTATAAATTGCCCAATCTGTGGTATTCTTTTCTAGCAGCACAAAATGGACTATGATATCCATACTCTCTCATTTTTCTAGAATAAGCTTAATTTTTAGTTTTAAAAAAATAAAAGACTATAGGAATGAATTAAGACATCAAAGAAATTTTTTCAAATGTGAATTTTTGCTATTTTATGGAGGGTGAAAAGATTAATATCTGAAAAGTAACTTCTGAAATAGAAATACATTATGAATGAATGAAGGGCTTGATACAGTCTTAGAATATGAAATAGAGAACGTGAATCTCCTTGGCTGGCATGATGCTCATACATTATCTTACCATTGTGCTTAGGTATTTGAAGGCATCTCATTAGAGGCAAGATTACTCAATGGAGATTTATCTTAACTAGTCAAAAAAAAAAAAAAGATCTATGTGGTTGACATAGATCTCTTTCTCAAGAAGTTATCAATAGAGAACAGGCCATATTTCCTAGTTAGTTGCCATTTATTGATCACATAATGTGTGCCTGGTACTATACTTAACACTTGACTCATTTATTCTTAGCAAGATGAGTTATATAAAACAATGAGTTAGTTGAAGTTATTGTCCCCGTTTTTCAGATGAGAAATCTGAGGCAACAACATCAAGTACTAGTAAGTCAAAAGCCAGGATTTGAAGCCTGGCAGTCCTTCTCTTCAATCACTCCCTCCATGTGGGCTGGAGGTAGTAACTTGCTCCAACATGTAGAAGAGAGCAAGATGATGGGAGGTCATTTCCTAGATTATACTGGAAAGATGGTGACTTCCATCTTGCTCACTCTCATGGTCTCTTTTACTCTCTAGCCTGGAAGGAAGCCTGGTTGCCATATTGTGAGCTCCCTTGATGAAAGGCCCCTGTGGCAATGAACTGAGATTTTAGGCCAACAGCCAGCAAGACCTGCCAACAGCCAGGTGAGTGATCTTGGAAGTTACTCTTCTCCTACTCTCCTACCTGAGATAACTGCCGCCCCAGCTGACCCCTCAAGGCTGTCTTATGGGAGAGGCGCTGGGCCAGAGACACTAGCTAAACTACCTGTAGGTTCCTGGCTCACAGAAACTGTGAGACAAAAAAGCTTTATCATCGCTTTACACTGCTAAATGCTGTGCTAATTTGTTCACGACAATGGATAACTAAGACCAGTACAGTCATTGATCTCATTGAACCCACCCTGGCAATTCTCTGGGAAAATGTCTACTTTCTCCACAAACTAAAATCCATGAACCCAGTAGCTGGGCATAGAAGTGAATGGCAAGATTCCCAAAAGCACATCACCAGACTGAGGAAGAGATTTCCTGGTCTTTTGATGTTCCTGCCTTTAGTTCCTGGGTTGGCCTTACAGTTCCAGATCTTCCACTCCATCTTCCAGCCATGTCTTTAGCACTTTCCTCACTTGGCTTCTAGTAATTAACCTTGGCTGACCCCTAACACTCCACCTCTTTAACCACAAAATGAACCCAATCCTGTAATCATGGCTTCTTTGTGACCATGTTTACTCCTGGGCTCTGATTGGCCTCTCATCCAGTTTGCTATAGAATTATCTCTCCATCCTGTAGGAACTGAAGGAACAAACTGTTTATTTCTCAAAGTATCTAAATCAGACGAGGTTGGTTTTTAATTAATTTAATAATGTAGAATTTCCGGGATTATAAAATAATGAAACAATTTTATAAAAACTACTTGTATTATGGTACAAAATAAAACAATGTCATGATTTCTAATAATTTTTTTAACAATAGGCTATAAGTACTGCCTATTTCCAAAAGGCAAGTTGGAGCTCTTGAGGATTAAAAGGTCTGAATTGATTATAAACCATATAATAATATGGTTATTTTTCAGCTTCAACTTAATAAAGTATTTTATTAGAGGATAAATTTGAGGTGCTTTCTAAATCAAGAATGTGCCTTACATTCCCTCATAAAATACTTCTACAACCTACATTCACTGAAATGCTATGAAAGGCAGGACACTGGGCCACTGGGCTTTGTGGGAACACAAGAGTGAAACTGGAAAAATTGGGAGCAAATATGTGTAAGAACTTTCCTCTCCGGTTGCCCCCACTCCTGTGAAATAGGTTGGAAAAATATTTTTCTTCCTCACTTCTGTTCTACTCATGCCTTCAATCTCTGAATATATATTTTTAAAAAGTGCTTGGAAAAAACCCACATTATATATAACTTATTTTTGTTCTTCAAAGAACAAGAAACATCATTCTAGATTTGTTTACCAAAACATATTGTGCATATATTCCAACTTTCTCAAATACTGAAGGATTTTTAAAAGATTTGTTCTCTGACTCTAGAGTTTCAAGAACTCTTCTGACTCTTGGACTTACTATGATGAGAGTATTTGAAGCAAACAATCTGACAAATAAATGATGTGTTAATTTATCTCCCATTTGCTACCTGACCGACCAACCCCAAGAATGTCAGCTACCTGACAGCAGGGATTTTTATCTGTTATGTTCACTGCTGGATCCCCAAGGCCTGGGAGAGTAAATTTAGGACACAGAGTAGGTGCTCAATAAATTTGTGCTAATTGTAGGAATGACTGTGCACTTTGGAAGAGCAGGGTTGGTGTTTTATTGGGGCTCTGATTCTCCCTCTTGCCATTCCATGTTGATGAATGCAGAATGGTTGTTCCTTCCTGATGATATTATGGTTACAGCTTTTGACTCTGGTAGAGGAACAATATTATGCCTCAAATAGAAATAAATGTGAAAATACTCTCAAAAGCCTGGAGTCGAAAGGAAAGGGGGAAAATAACCTGTTCCCCAACCTGTTATTTATCTTAATCTTCTTTAGAGTGAGTCTTTGAGATCTTCAGTCCCTTAAGCACCTTCTAAAGATGAGCTAGATCAGATTCAGAAAGATGAAAGGCAGTCAAAGCCTCAGATTTAAAATCCAGCTCACTCCCAGATTGGCAGAGCCCACGCGTGTGGGGAGAGGCAAGGTGCTCCTCCCCAGTCAGGATTCATCCGCTTGTTGGGCCTTACCTTGCTTTCTTTCCTTCTTTATTCCTTCCGTCTCCTTTTCTTCCCTTCACTCTTCTTTCTCACTTCCTTCCCTCTCTCCTTCCATTCTTTTATTGTGATCTCAGGGTTCTCTGAGAAAGTTGACACCGATGGGCAGACCTTTCTTCCCCACATTACACTCCACGGTGACACACACTTGCAGAAGTGTAAACTGGGCTACTTCCCTCTGGGATTTACTTTTAGAAGAAAAGAGAAAAAAAAATCTGGAAACTGCATCACCCAAAACCACTGAGACCAGGAATTTCTTTTCTCTAAAAACAGCTTCCAGTTGATCTCTTGAGACTGGAACACACGCAGTCTAAAACTGTATCCTTCCTTCTCTTCTGTAATGCTACCTACACCTACTGAACACTGAGAGATGATTTTCCAAATCTGAGAATAAACAAATAAATATACATAGATAGCTGTTGAACAGTTTACACATATTAACTCATTTTAGTCCTCGTAATCACTCTCTACAATTATAACCCAATACAAGAAAGGAAAATATCACCACTTGAGACAAGCTCTTGTATTTGCCTCATATTTTATATGAGCAGAATACATGCTGAAAATCACATCTGATTTTCATTGAGATTTCTTAGGCAGTTGGATGTGGGTATGAACTAGGGAATGTGTTTTGTTTGAATTCTGTAGCTCTTCTACTCATTTCTTTATGTTCTTGTTCTTCTCTTAACCATATGTTTTCGTACTGCATTAATGAAAAATGTGGGTCCCTTGCTGGGGGGATTAGACTGAAGGGGACTTGTTACATGTTTGGGGAGGGGGCAGGGGTGCTTTCTTCTGCTTCTTTCTATTGTGCTATCAGGTTTCTCGGTGCCAATTCTGGAAAGAGCAGGAATTGTCATAGATTGTTTCTACCATGACAAGAATACACTTCCTTTATGGCCAGTTTGATTTTTATTTGTATACATGCAACAAGGCTTATGTTGTTAGATCAGCTGAAAGCCAAGAAAAACGATCATGCGTTGAAAAACTAATTGCAGGGAATATAGGAAATATATGTATTTCTAAATTCCGTGAATACAAAGTATTAATTAGGATCCACACGGCGTTGAGACAAGAGGTAGGTAGTTAAATGAAGTGGAAACACTTCGGCATCTTTTGGAAGGGTTGTGATCTTATTTAAATTCTAAAGGCGACTTCAGCAGCTCCTTCTGCCCCTCTTGCCTGTTTTTCTCCATCTCTACCTTTCCTGTGAGAAGGGAGGGAAAGCCAAAGAAGCCCTGTTCTAATTCCTCACTCAAATTCCATCCTCACGGAGCTGTGACTACTGCAGTCAGCGTGTTCCTGTGTCGCTGGGAAGGACATCTCTGCGAGATGATGTTTGACTCCTTGCTTTCCAGATGTCATTAGAAGTGAAACCACATGTGTTTTATTAATGACTCAGAATCAGATCCTCTTACATGGGAAAGTGAGTCTGAACAGTGTGGGCCCATGGATCCCCCATCAGAAGAAGAATGTGTGATGAAATCCAGTCACCTCCTGCCTTGCCCAAGAAGGACGAGAGGCATTGAGCCACACCGTACGGGGTGGGAGAATATTTTCCCTCCAGGATAACCATGGGGCGGGATCCCTGTTCCCCTGGGCCAGCAGCCTCACTTGTTGGTTGTGGCTCTTCTTGGCTTCATGTGATGGTGTGGTGGTATTTAATCCAGCCAACAAAGCTCTGCTGACAGCAAGAGCCTCCAGGGAGGCTGTGGAATTTTCAGTTCAGTGAACAGACACCTGCCCGTGAGATTCTGGGATCTGAGATCTGGGTTACATACAGACACACACACACACACACACACTCACACACACACTTTCATCAATTCCTTCATTCTTTACACCGTTCATACTAAGGCACTAGGACCACTACTTGGTTTTAAAAAACTTTAAAACAAACCCCTTGTCTCAGATGCCTCTCCACAGTCCCTTTTATGCTTTTAGCTACTCCTTAGCCGCACTGCCGGGTCCAATCCTAGCCACTTCCTTCTATTCTTTCTCCAGGATAAAGTGTTAAGATTCAGCACTCCTTTGTGTTTTCCTACTATTTTCAGCTCCATTGTTTTTCAGAATGACTTTTTACTTCTTTGTTCTGTTGTCGACAATGGTTTCCATGACCATATCCGCCATGCACCTTCCCTCCTCTTCTACACGTTCCACACTAATTAGAGATGAGGGCCTCTGCCTTCACTGTGCGCCCCCCACCCCAGCCTTTGACCATTTTTTTCTGATCTTTTCTTCAGTTGGAGGACATGAGGCCTAGGCTGACCCACTGAGCCATGTGCCATTGTGCAGTGTCATCCTTTGTTTAAAACAACCTGACCTTTGTAGCTGATGTGCTTCCAGATTAGCTGCCTCCTTGAAGGAGATCTTTCTTAGTTGGTCAAGAAATGAAGTCACACAAGGTAAACAGAAATCATTCTACTGTTGTCTTTGTCTGATATTTTAACTAGGGTCTCAAGGTACTCTTTAATGGTCCATCCTAGCATAATATCTTCATATTAGGTAAAATCTCATAGGCAAAGAGTCAATCAATACTCGTGTGTGTGTGTGTGTGTGTGTGTGTGTGTGTGTGTGTGTTGTGGGGGACAGAACTCAGGGCCTCCTGCATATGAGCAAGCACTCACTCCTGAGCTGCACTCCTGCAAGCCCCAGACTGCCTCCTTTTCTGCAGTGAGAAATGTTGCTCTTGGGCCACTCTGTCCATGCCGAATGGCCCTCTGGGTTAAGCTGACCCTTCTCACAGGAGTTTTGGACCAGGAATGTTCAGCAGATAAACTACACTGGGAAGTATAAAAGGAAGGGGGCTTTCACTGAAATTGGAGGGATTTCAATCGTTAAGAGGTGAAATACCCTGTTTTGTCTCTGTTTTAAATTTAAGTTTACTGCCAAAGGTCACGTGATGCAACATGTCATGCGGGCAGTCTCCATGGCGCCCAAGGGACAGAGCTTGTTCTCTATGAAGTGATGTCCAGGCACAATGCCCTTTAGAAGTTTGTGGTTTCCACAGCAAGAGGCTGAATTGTGTTGCTGTCTCTAATTCCAGCTTATAAAAGCATGCAAAAAGATTACCCAAATCCTACAGAGTTTAGCAACTATATTAAAGACAGATTTGCTTTAAACATCAGTGGCCAAAATGATGGGGAAGAGGAGAGAAGACAGGAGGTAGAGTGGAATTAAAATTTCTGTCTATAAAGTACATGTCTTTAAGATTAAACTACAGTGAGACCTTTCAATACCATGGGTTTCATTCCGCTTTTGTACTCTGCAGATAACCTTTGATCATTTCTGCAAAGAAAGGCAAGCAAAACATAAAACCTAAAAATGGCAAATTAACTAAAAACCACACACTCCTGTTCCTGTAGAAATCATTCTACTGTTGTCTTTGTCTGATATTTTAACTAGGGTCTCAAGGTACTCTTTAATGATCCATCCTAACACAATATCTGAGTTGTTTGGTGATTTCTATCATAGTTCCAAGTAGAAATGGCTTTTAACACAGCATATTCCCCACCTTTAAGAATTTGTTCTCAGTGTACTTGTTCATACGTTCACAATTACTGATAGGAGGACTAATAAATATATTCTGATTGATCTATACAAGGGAATAGTATGCAACTATACAAAGTATGGTAAAGTTTATCATGTATTACTGTACAATGATCTTCAAGTCCTACGTACTGGTAAATGACAAAAGTCAGAGGAAAGAACAATGAATACAGTATTTTCTTGAAAAATGTGTTTAAAATAAGGGAAGCAGGAAGAGAGAGGGAAAATGAGGGAGGGAGGGAGGAAGGAAATAAAAGGAAGGAGATAGAAAAAAAAGAACATTTACTTGTAAGTGCTCATGTTATCTCTGGAAACCTTGTCCCTGGGTTAGCAGCTGGAACATGTATTATTGTACCTTTCTCATATTTTGAAAAATATTATATCTCTTGAAATGTTTAAACCAAATGTGTATATTACTTGCTTTAATATGAATGTGAGAAAGTCTCCATACAACCCTGTTTCCCACTGAGGAGCTGGGAATTGGTAGTGGTGTTTAGTATAACGTGGAGAAAAGCGTGAATAGAGGAATGGACATTTTTCTCTTTTATCTTGATGATTATACTGTAATTTTATCGGAATTTAAATATACTGTGTTTTAAGAAAAGAAGTTTAAAATGTCTTCTCTTCCAACACAGGCTGGGTGATAGATCGTGAGGGCCATCAATCAACAAAGATTCTAATAAAGTACCAAAAGGAAATAAAAAGCAAATTAGTGGTCTAAAAACTCTCATAAGAGGTAAAAATGTAAAGCACTTGGAGTTCAGGCAGAGCATCTGCATCTATGTGCATTTGAGTTGCAAAGGGATCAACTTCTCCTACAGCATTTTTTGCAGATGTCCACCATGTAATGCTGCAGTATCTATCTACACATTTTTCTGCACTGTGAGTCCCAGGAAGGTTGGCTCTCTATTTTAGTCACTTATGAATATCCATATTCAGCTCAGCACCTAATACATGCCAGAGGATGAACAAATGATCACTGTCTGCATAACTGTGATCCTCACATGGTAACCGTATTATCAATAAAGGATTTCATGCTTTCTGACATGAAGATGCCAGATTAATGTCTTCAGTATTTTCCCATTAAATTCCTTTTACTGCAACATATACATTTCTTAGAAGTAAAAATGTTGTCAAAAACTATAGCAAGGTTTACTTGTGTACTTTGTAACAAGCGTATTGTAGAATATAGCTATTTTCCCTGTAAGTGGTTTTAACATGAACAAGTGAAAAAAAATGCTAAACTTGAATGCATTCTTGGCTTAAAATTTCAGGAGTACTAGACATGAACATGTTGGCATTTGTTAGTGATACTTTACACTGTATTTGATACATTTAATGTAGTGATTTAGAAGAAATAGACAGAACTCTCAGAGATGCCAGAAGTCACTCTCTGCACAATATAGTGACCACATTCTCAATATTTTCACTCTAAATTTAATTAAAATTTCTTTCTAATCAGATTAGATTTATATTTAAAAGAAGGAAAAAATGAAAACAATTATACTCTGTTGCTTTAGGTTATAGGTACAATCTCACATGCAAATTAACATTCTCGGGACTTGATTAAATGAATCAGTGTCTCTCTCCTGCTTAGCAAAGCTTAGCCAGGTCAAAGTCAAGTTCTTCAGACTGAAAGTTCAAATTACAATAGAATGAAAAAAAATTAAAATCAGAAGTGATTGACTATGGTCTTTCTTCCCACCTTTTCTTTCTTTGAACACAATAGTTTTAACTGGTCTTTTATAATTCAGGGGTTTTAGAGTTGCCCAATTTCATATAACTCAGAGGTGAGTTTAAATGCAGATTGTATGAACTTCGTTCCTGTGGGAGAGCTTATGATTAGTTAGAAATGCCCCACATAGTGGCCATGGAGATGGATGGAGATTAAGGGCTTGGAAGGCAAGAATGGCTTCTAGAGTGTGTTCTGTAGCCATACCACCTGGGTCCCTCTGGTCACATAACCATGGGCAAGTTTCTCAACTCCATAAAATGAAGCAAGTACTTACACATGTCTCCCTCGATTGTAAAATACACCATTAATTTATACCCACTAAAAAAGCATAATTTGATGACATGTCATTTTTGGAAGGTACATCCTAATTTCAGAAATGTTGGAATGATGGTGCCTATTAGAATGATGGTGCCTTGAAATGCAGGGAAGATATGAACCTCTTAAAATTGCAAAGATTAAGTGAGTGAGTGTGTCACTGGTTAGCACAGTTAGAATGTAAGTGCTCAATGGATATTAGCTATTTTGTTATTAATATTGCTCCCAACTTGAATTACCACTCGCCTTTGGAATGGATTCCAGCTGGACCAAAAGCAATCTGACGCTTGTCAAAGGGGCTGAAGGAGATGGAAATGTAAATCACATAGCATGGGAACTGATTTCATCTCTGGATTCCAAACCTCTTGGCAGCCATGCATGTATCCACTTATTGATGATTATGGGAATAGTCACGTGTTTTAACCTTAAAGTAATTCTTACGCTGAAGTTCTCCCAATTTGATGCTATTGCTGCAAACTGTTTTTTCCTTACTTGTCATTTCCTAAAGCCTATCATTAAGTGTCCTTAATAGTGACAGATAATTAAACTTGAAATGTTATTGTGATTTTTACAGAGACCCTAAGATATTCAAAAACAAACTAACAAATAAGAAAGTGAAATTAATCTAGGTAAAGTATTAAAAATAACCAATTCATCACATCAGAAAATAAAATAAACCCATAATCTCCCCACCATATGCTTGACTAAAAGAAAGCAAATCTCTAAATTAATGAAGCTAATTTTTTTGAATAGCTCATATTTTTTGTTAAAAAAAAACTCTGTTGAGTATGTATGTCAGTCAGGATACAGTAAATTTTTAATATTTATTTCATTTTAATCAAACTTAAAACATTACATATTACCTTTTGTGTAATAACATTGAGAAAATAGGTCATGAAATCCCAAGTTTCCTGAGAATGAAACCACTTGCATTCGACTTCTGCCTTTTGGTTATGTTATTTAATCTTTCTGAAGTTTGTTCCATATTTTTCTTCAGTAAACCTTAAAATTTAGAAGAGTTTAAAGTGAAAAAAAATTATATATCTAGATTAATGGCCCAGAGCCAGGTTTATGTAAGAATTCAATTAACATTTCTGTCCAAAGAGGTTCTCAGACTTTAAAACTTTATTTTGTCAAGATGAATGCAGTTTACTTCAGATAAAAGAGCTCTTCTGAAGTATTTGGTGCTCTTGAGGGTGTCTTGTGTGCAGGATGCTTAAAGAGACTGAGCTCAAGGAGAGAAGCTGACACCCCACACTCCAGGCTCACTTGCCAAGTTCACTCTTTCATTTTATTCCAAGTTGAAATATTTCCCAGTGATCTTGAAGTTCTTTCCACTGGTATTTTTGAAATGACCTGCTTTTAACCCAGGGACTGTTGTCATCGTGGGGTTAAAGTCCGTGCTGGGTATTTCTTTTCTTAAAGTCACTTAGCAGTTTGGTGGGTAAATGGTCTTCCCTTCCATCCAGGGCCATTGGCTCTGGAGAAGCCTCAGGGACCAACTGCCCCATCAGGGTCACAGGTGGAACACCCTGCTTCTCCCTCTGCCTGAGCTGCCCAGCTGTCAGTTCTGCCCACTCTCAGACGTCCCAGGCACCCGCTGCGCCTGACAGAGGCCTTTCTACAAGTACACGTGCGGGTCTGTCCTGCAGAGTCCTTATCATTTGCAGATTGCTGCGCGGAGTGCAGACAAGCTGTGGTGTGATCCTGTCACACAGAGAGATTGGTCACATTTCCGAGCAGTGGGAAACAGGTACACCTGACTGCCTGTACTTCTTGGATTAAAAAAAAAAAAAATTCATGTTGCTCTATTAAAAGAGAACTCAAATCAACTTTGCCACTGATCTGTGAAGTAAATAATCTGGCAGAAAAGTGTCCATTTGCACTTTGGCCTGTGTTTTTAAGCACAAATGAAAGCCAGGTGCAAAGGAATTTTTAATTTACCATTATTTCCCTTGATAGTTTAACAAAATTCTGAACCTAGAAAATTTTACAAAACTTTTTTTCTGAGTTACTTCTGACATTTCCCCCATGATATAAAAAGTCAATATTTGAAAACTTAAATATCAATATTGAGAGAATGTGATTATATAGAAATACTGTATAAAAACAATTTTTATTTGCTTGTTTGTTTATTGTGGTGCTAGGGATAGAACCCAAGGTCTTATACATGCTAGGCAAGTACTGTATCACTTAGTTACATCTGCAGTTCTAAAATAACAATTTTAGATGATATTCTATATTTTAATGTTTAAAAAAACCCCTTGGAAAAGAGATGCACTTAACATTTGATAAGTATTAGATATTAAAACCATCACTCACAAGTTACTTGGGGCTTCCTCCATTTATATCCTGGACATTTTCAAAACAGTTTGTGGCCATCTGACCTTTCTTAAAGGTTTAAACTAGGGAAATGCCTACACTTCATTCAAAGCCATCTCCCTCCTCCTGTTCACAAAAAGGGAAGAGATGAGGAGTCTCCTCTTGGATCTATACAAACTTCCTGGACATTAGTTGGATCCATTTTTTTTAATTCCTTTAAATATTTGTATTTGGTTTTATTACTGACTTTCCTCTTCTCTCCATGTAGTTAGCTGCCTACATTTTTTTAAACAGATGGATCGTCAAACCTACAAACATGTCACCAAAACAAACTAAACAATAATCCATGATGGGTAATCTTCTTCATGTGATTTCTTCCATCATCTTTCCAGTCTCTAATTTGTGTGACTTGCCTTATTTAGCAGTCTTCTCTTTTTCCTTAATGATATTGTTCTGATTCCATTTTCATATTTTCAATGAAAAGGTTTTTTCATATTTTTATGAAAAGTCTTCTTTCTAAACCATTACCTTTTATGGATAATTTCTAGTGACAAAGTTGAAACACCTCCTTTCATCCTGTCCTTTTCTTTCTAACTTAAAAAGTAGCAACAACCCTAATAAGTAAAAGTCCATGTAAAGGAAAACTCCAAATTGGTTATGCTCTTTTGCTCTCCTAAAAGGAAAGGTCACTAGAATTCTTTCAAATTTGTTTGCCCTACTTCCCAAAAGGTGATCATACTCAGAATGCCACACACCCAGTTGCCTAAAACTAAAGATTAAATTAGCATATAGAACAATGCACACAGAGTTCTCTCTGATAGAGAATAGAAGTTCATTGGATTAGACAAAAGGGAATGAAAGGAAGGGAGGAAAGAGGAGGGAATAGGAAAGACAGTAGAATGAATCAGACATACCTTTTCTATGTTCAAATATGAATACATGACCAGGGTAACTCCACATCATGTACAACCACAAAAATGGGAAGTTACAGTCCATGTATGTATAATATGTCAAAATACATTCTATTGTCATGTATAGCTAAAAAGAACAAATTAAAAATTATAAAAATACACACATAGATATGAAAGAACAATTTAAGCTGCTCTAATAAAGACCTGATGGGCAGATACCACATGACTTTTCTTTATCTCTTGAGATTTAATAATGTATATCTTTAAAAATGTCTCCATGTTCCGACACAGATTTTATCTGACGATAAAACAAAGTCACACTACAGAAGTGACATCTTTTCATCCAAATACTAAAACTACTTGAAAATAATTTATGCACTCTTTGATACCTCAGAGGTCTTCAAAACCACTTTGTAGTAGAGTAGAGGTAGTTATTATTATCCTGCAATTGTTCTAGATAATACAAAAAGTTCAAATCCTCCATGACCAGCCCAGTGTCACACAGGAGCTGATGAAGCCTGAACTTGACCAAGTTCAGCTGTAAATAAAGCCAAGTCTCGGGTAGGATGCTGGCCTTTTAGTCATATTCAAGTTTAAAATCAGGATTCCCGTCTGTGGGTCCTGTCTTCTCTACTCACTAATGTTTTATGCTTGAGAAGAATATGTAACCTCTCTTGGGTTCGCTTTCTTCCCTCATAAAGTTAGCAGGTGCCTCTCAATAACTTCTCTGTTCCCTTTGGCTTTCAAAGTCCTGGACCTAAAGCTGCTGGTGGTCTCTGTCTAAATACCAATAACTTTTACCACCTGGCCTCAATTATATTTTGCCATTCACTGCTCAGCACTAATTCATATCACAGATTCCATCTTACATCTTTTTTTTTTTTTCCTGACTTCAGTTTTTGTTTGGAAAGTATTTTAAGGATTACTTCCAAAAATATTTCCTGAGCACCTGCGACATCAGATGATGTGCTGCATACCAAGGCCACAGGTCTGAGGGAAGAGTAATTCTTCCCCTGAAGTTCAGAGACAACTGTCCAAGAAAGCATTATTTCAGGTACCGTCCCCTCCACTTTTCTCCTAGTCTTGGGCTGAGGAAACCTGCATTTCATCTCACCATCCTCCTCTTCCCATAGCTGGATAGATGTTTAAATTCACCCTCAAGTACAATCTTATCCCCAGGGAATGGGTACCACTGTTTTTCATTATCTTTTCTTCTTTCCCACATTTTCTTCCCAATTCTGCTTCAGGATGTTCTCCTTGTTCAATTCATGATTCATGGTTTCTAACACTCCCAGCTTGCTGCACCAAACCACCTTTTGCCTGAGCAATAAATGATTATACAGAGATCTGGAAGGATGGAGAGCTGCTTTTAAAAGCCAGTAAAGGAGGAATGCAGATGTCATAGCAAGGCCAATCCCTCTTTATTATTTGACTGCCTTGGCAGTGTGAAGAGTGAGCAGTTTTAAATTAGAATGAGAATTCCCCACGGAAAGTGCACCCAAGGGATTCAAAGTTCTGAGAACTTGAGTTCAAGTCTCAGTTTTGACAATTTTTTTTCCTAAACAACCTTGAGAAAGATAACTTCTTAACCTTCCTGTGACATTTGAGCCCACCTGGTTACAGTGTGGTTCAAGTGAGCTAATTTATGTGGAAGGATTTTGCAAGGCGAGCTATATATACCAGTTGCAAAAAGCCACACAGGAGTCTGAGTATCTGGGAGATGGGGAAGGAGCAAGAAGTGGGAGTGAGATTCAGAATGGGAGGTGAAGGAGGTACAAAGATCAATTTTGTGCTTCATGAAGTTTTATGCAGGGCAAAGTTCAGCCTTCAGCTATTGATATTTCTGCCTTGCTCCTATGTACCTGGATTCAGAAATCCTGACTCCATGAAAGGCTTGCAAGATTCTGGGTGCAGACAGAGACCTGAATGGGGGCTACTGCAACATCTTCTTCATTTAAACTCACAATAGGTGAGAAAGCCCTTTTTCACCAAGTCTAACCATCTAATAAAAGAAAAACAAAAGGGGCAGTTCTGTGTCCCTAGGTTGTCTTTCCTTCTGAGTCCAGGGGTGTGCACGGTGTGCTGGAGAGAGCCTGCAGAGAAAGTGCCTGAGTGGGTTGCAACAATCACCCAGGCGCCTTCCAACTCTGTCCAGCAGCTTCTGCCAGAACCTTTCCTTCTTCACATTCTTCTGCCTCTATCTGCTTTCCTTGAGTCTCCTGGGATCCTCCTAGAAAACTTTCATATGGTCCTTCTTTTATCCCCTTATTCTCTGGTTCTCCCTACTGATTCTGCCATCCCTTACCAAATGAGAGGGATTTTTTTTTTGGGGGGGGTGACTTCTTACCTCCCATTGAGATATGTGTTTCCTTCTTGTCCACAGAAATTTAATGGTTTTTCTCCCTAGACTACAAAAATATTTTTGTCAAAGCATCTTTTCTGACCCCTCCTTCCCCTCTTCCTCCTTCTTTGAATAATTTTATTTAACTTTATTTAACTTTGTACTTTTTAACTGACACCTCCCTGTTTCAGCTCCCCCAACCCCCTCCCTGGCAATCATTATTCTACACTCTGAAGCTATGAATCCAATTTTTTTTTTTCAAGATTCCACATATGAGTGAGATCATGCAGTATTTGACTTTCTGTGCCTGGCTTATTTCATTTAACATAATGTGCTCCAGGTTCCTCCACGTGGCTTCTTCTTATACATGACTCCTTCATGGTTATATTTTCCTGACTAAAAACGCCAAAAATCTCACTCATGTGATTTATGATTCTGCAAAATTTCTTTAGCCTTTTCTGGTACCTATTTGATTTCTGAATAGTCTGAACACAGAACATTTTTATCTGTGAACTATTTATAATAAGAGTATGGTGAAACCAAGCCAGAAGTTCTCATTCTTTTCCAGATTTTTTCTTCCAAAACCATCATCTATTACCCCTCTCTTAAAACTTACATCATAAGCATGTACTCATGACCTTTTTCCTGCCACGAAAACATCTCTCAGCATTGCTCCAGGAGCCAGTGTAACCAAAGCCCTGCATTGTTACCCACAAATAGGTATTGCCTCTACCTCTTTTTTTGGCCTCATATTTTGTAGTATAATGAAGTTTCTTTTCCCCTTAGTAACATTAAGTAGATCCTTACTGTCTTTGGTCATCTGGTTTTCTTTCTAGGATTTTAGAGGAATTAACTTGCTCAGGAGTGGTAATCATTCAGCACCTATGGTATGCAAAGCACAGTTCTCAGTGTTGAGAGAGATGTAAGGCATAATCTTGCTTTTGGAAAATTATAATCCAGTTGAAGAATCAGATCATGTATAAACCATATGATGTCTAAGAAGATAACAAAATTGCAGATGCAGACCCTTGGGGACCATTCCTGTTCTGTACCTAACTTAATTTTTTTTTAATCTTTAATTTTATTTATTTATTTTTATATGGTTTTGAGGATTGAACCATTGCCTCACACATGCTAGGGAGGGCTCTACCACTGAGCCACAACCCCAGCACCCCTAACTTAATTTTGAGAACATAATGGTTTGCTTTTGTGTAACCTAATCACCAACCCTGCAGCAAAGGATTTTTTAGTTTGACCTGGCTTCAGGAGAATTGAGGTGCACTTGGGGGCGGTTAAACAAAATACAGAGGAAACAAGATTAAAGGGGCCATATTTAAAAAGGGCAAATAATCTCAAAAGTACCACTAAACGAGTTGCCAATGATTAATTTGCTGTGTCTTATTTATTCATTGTATCAGTTCCCAAAGGGGTTTATTAGTGATCATGTAGTATTATTACTTATTAGTATTAATATTAATATAATTAATATAATTTGTATTTACTGGTATGAAGCATTTATTAGTAGTGAATATATATGCAAGAGAAATAATCATATTGGCTTTTTTTTTTTTTTTTTTTTTGCAGTGCTGGGGATTGAACCCAGGGCCTTATGCTTGCAAGGCAAGCACTCTATCAACTGAGCTATATCCCCAGCCCTGAAATAATCATATGGGAATACACATGAATATATATGTTGAATGTATTCTTTAAAACAGATTGTTCAAAACACAAGCCTTCTCACAGGTGGTGGGAGTTACTGATATTTTACTTCTTGGCCCCTGGTTTATGTCATGGAGGGCATCCAGGATTGATGAAAAGGGAAATTGAGCGACAGGGCAATCAAAGGGGATTGCATGAAGTTAGAGAACAGGTTAGGGCCAGGAATAGCCCACTGCAGAATTCCTGAGATAATCAGACATCTTGACCTCCGGGCAGGGTTCCCCCATATAGCGATAGCGACTGGAGAGTTTATCAGTTCTCCTGCCATCCGTCCTCCCCTGAGAGGGGAGTTGTGGGTGCTGAACTAGAGAAGGAGACCCAAAGCCCCCAGGGGATGAAGGCAGAGGATGCACCTCATGGAGAACCTTCCAAGGCCCCTGTTGCTGGCTTTTTGCCCAAAAGCTGTGGGAGGTGCACAAGCCTGCCTGGTGGGAAGACTGGATAGACTGGACAGACGTGCGCCTCCCTTTCAGCCCTCGCTGCCCTAATCAGTCACCGGGTGACAGATGCATTGTTCTCCAGAAAAGACGGCAGCTGGACGGGGCGCTCAGGCCCCCACATTTGCTCTCCTTCCTGCAGCCAGCTCGCAGAAGGCAGAGCGTCCCAGCAGCGGCACAGCCTGGAGGGTCCCGGGCTTAGTGGAAGCTCTCCCTGAACGCTAGCAGCTGGCTAGGATAGTGTCGGTGGCGTGAATGAATGAAGCCGGTGGGTCAACCGTGCAGGGAGGCTTTGACATTTATTGCCATGGGCGGGGGGTGAAACCGGGAGCTGTCCCGTGGGACCGGAATGCAGCCAGAATGTCTGCAGGAGGGAGAAGCAAATGTAGCCTCAGATAAAGCTCCAGAGCCTGAAAACATTTCCTGGGCTTTACGCGACTTGCCGATTTCCTCCTACCTGGTCCGGAAAGCAAAGGCAACTGAATTGGTCTTTGCAAGTTTCAAATTACCTCATTTGTCATATTGCAAGGACACAATTGCCTTGCAGAAATGGAATATGCAAAGATTTTCCTCCAGACAGGAGCTTTTCGGAGTGTGACTCATGCTCACTTTTCCTAGTCGGGAAGGACCTGAGTGAATGCAGTGAGAGAAACTTTAAAAAAAAAAAAAGGAAGGCTAAATTGCATTAGCCAAATGCATTTCCAAATAAATGCCTGCTGAAATTTCCTCTTCTTCTTCTCAATAAAGTAAGACTTACCAAAAACTTAATTTGGTGTTTTCCCTTTTCTCACTGTTTTCTTTACTCAAATTCCATAATGTACTAAAAGCATTACCATGGTCCTCCCACTTGCTGAGCTGAGGTTCCCTTGCCTTATATCTTCCACCCTGCCTGGCACATCCTCCCTGCTACAAAATGCCTTCCTTTCCTTCTTTGCAAAGTCTTCCACAGTGTTTTCTCCTTTGTTTTCACAAATAGTGCCCTGGCTCCAGCAGTGATCTCTGACCAGACTGTCTTTCCCAAAAAAGTGTGACTTTGGTAGTCAAGGCTTTGCAATTTTATTTGCAATTTAATTTTAATTTAGCAATTATATTCACTTTTTCTCTGTTCAAACTCTTTGCTTCAGTCAAAACCATCTATCAAAAGTCCCTGAGTATCTTTTTATTTGTAGCTCTGTATAGAGTGCTCTATCCAAGGCATCTTTCACCTTCCATTTGAAACTTTGTCCATCCTTCAAAGTTCAAACAATGTATCCCTTCTACTATGAATACTTCACCATCTCCTTAAAAATATATAGGGAAAGAAAAGAAAAGAAAGAAACTATATTTCTCTCCTCAAAATACCTAACACTTGTTTCTATCAGTCTAGGTCAATTATTATTCATTGTTAGTAATTTCTCCACATACCATGTCGCTTCCTATCTCCTGTGACATACATGGGAAAGACAGACAAAATGATTAGTTGCTTACTTAGTTTATGCAGCCTTGAAAACTTCTTTTAAATATATTTTTTAGTTGTAGATGGACATGATACCTTTATTTTACTTATTTGCTTGTATGTGGTGCTGAGGATCGAACCCAGTGCCTCAAACATGCCTAGGCAAGTGCTCTAGCACGGAGCTACAATCTTAGTCCCCTTGAAAACTTCTGAGACTATTGGTTTATGAATGAGCACTTAAAGCAAAGTATGGGACATTTTAAAGCATCAAAGGAATAGGCACATCTGTTCCCCAGATCCTTCCAGAGCTGATGCTGGCAATTATCCTACCACACCTACTTCTGACCAAGGGCACACATTTGTGTAGTCTGTAGCTATGGAAGGACTGAGGAGATCAGCTAATAATGGAATACTGGCCTGAGCAGTGCCACACAGAAGCCAAATAAACTAATTGAGCCCAAGTAACCACAGTTTATAGTATACTCCATAAGCAAAAATGTCTACTTCAATCCCAAAGTGGACCATTTAGGGCTATTGAAAAATTCTCCTTAGCTATTAGATTTCATTTAATACAGGGAAAGTAAAAACACATCTCATTGTAAACTTGCTGAGGGACATTTCTCCTGGAAATGCTCTTTTTGGCTCAGTTTGCCCCACTGGAAGTGTGAGATAAGATAAAATCTAGAAGTTCTTCTTCAGTGTGTTTCAAAACCAGAAGATTCTGCAGACCCAAGTGACCCAAAACATTATTTACTCTGAGTTTAGGCTATCTGTATGCCTTTAGGTCATATGAGCAAAGTCATGGATGAGTGATATGAAGGAGAAAGAACCAAAGCAGCTCAGTGGGTCATAGTGATGACCACTGTGGTCTGAGAGTCAACTGTTGTGTGAATGGCCCATGGAAATTGAGAGCCATGAGTCAGGCTTTTGAGTGGCAGACTAGTTTTGACCAAAAGCAAAAGAGAAATATGCTTGGAGGTCATGGCCTTGGGTATGGGAAGAGATAAGAGAACTTAGGTAGAGTTAAGTCAAAGAAAAGCATTAAAAACTATGGTTTTAATTTCCCTGGAGTAATCAGCAATAATAAAGACTTCTGAGAAAAGACAATCACATTCAACAGTGTAGGCCCCAAAAGTATGAAGAGATAAATGAATTAAATGAATATGCAAAATTTAAGTGTGGCCCCCTATTCTTTTAAAAACATGAGCTTTTGTGCTTGAATTACAAACAAACAAACAAACAAACAAACAAACAAAAAATCCATTGTATTAAGTCAAACAGAAGAGTATTAAGTGGAATACTTTATTCTATGTCCCAGGATTGTGGCTTGTTAACAAGTGTGTGTGCCTGCAAACAAGTCTTCTGAATAAGCAAAGACATAGGTACAGAACCATTTGCATGCAAGTAGATTTTTTTTAAATGTGCTGCTCACTTATTTGCTTTTATATTCTTAAAATATTGAAGACAACCTTGTATACTTGTATGGAGTGATTTTTTTAAAATGATGGAATGAAATTTGTTCAGATTAATGTACCATGATTAATTTAACTTCATACTAAGGTAGGTTTTTTGTTTGTTTGTTTGTTTGTTTGTTTGTTTGTTTTGTACTGGGGATTGAACCCAGGGGCACTCAACCCACTGAACTTCATTCCCAGCCCTCTTAAAATATATTTTTTTTACTGGCATTGAGATTGTAGTTCGTTTTTACATGCAGTGTGTTCTTTGGTAGACTTAAGCCAGTGGAATAAAGTGGTGAACTATTTTGTGTAAAATTTGAGCATTGTACTTCTCACCACATGCTACTTATACAGACTTCAAAAAAATCTTTTAAGATTTTAAAGCATTGCCTTAAAACTTCCCCTTTTAATGAAAAGAAATTTCAAGTTAATTAAAAAAAATATGTATATATATATATGTACATATACATATATACATATACATATATATATTTCTTTTTTTTTTTTTTTGGAGCTGGGGGTTGAACTCAGGGCTTTGTGCATGCAAGGTAAGCACTCTACCAACTGAGCTATATCCCCAGTCCCTAAAAAAATACATTTTTTGAGACAGGGTCTTGCCAAGTTGTTGAGGGCCTCACAAAGTTGTTGAGGTTGATCTCGAACTGGAAATACTCTTGCTCGGCTTCCTGAATTTTTAGGATTACAGGCATGTACCACCATACCACTACTCCAAAAGTAGTAATTTCTTCTGGGTTTTGCTTTCCAACCTTAGAAAATCAATTACAATTTGTATGTCTTTTAAAAATATATATATCAGCAACTACAATAAAAATGGTCAACACTCTTATCTCTCTTAGGGGTTTGATTTTTTCCTTCCATGCATAAAAGAATAAAAAATACATAGATCTGAAAAATAAGTTAGAGTCTGGCAAAACAGGCAAAGTGGACATCAGTAGCCATACACGAATTTATAGGTTTTTCTAAAGTGAATTAATCTTTAAAAAGTTGGCCAGAAAGTGTTTTAACAACTCCAGGACACACAATATTCAAAAGGGTATGAAGGAATGGTGAGAAATATTCTTTTTTTTAATTAAAATTTTAAATTTGTTTTAAATAGTTATACATGACAGTAGAATGCACTTTGATACATTATATATAATGGAGTATAATTTATCATTCTTCTGGTTACACATTATGTAGAATCCCATTGGTCATATATGTACATAGGGTAATAATGTCTGATTCATTCTACTATCCTTCCTACCACTTTACCTACCACCTCCCCTCCCTTCATTCACCTCTGCCTAATCTATAGTAACTCTATTCTTCCTTGTCTATGAATTTCCAAATAATTTATTCAGAGTCTTAACAAAATTTTAAAGAACTTCATGAAAACCTAATTATATAAGCAAAGTAGATGCAGCTGGCTTGAAATTAGTAGTGTTACTTAATAAAAAAAAATTGTAAAAGAGCATGGGAAGATAAATAACAAACCAAGGGATGACAAAATGATCAAAACATCCTTGAATATTTATTAATGACCCAAGTTGTACAAAATATCTATTAGCGGAAATCATTAAGTATGCAGAAAAACAGAAATTAGAATTATTCACTTAAACTAGTTCATCAGTTTATTGGCTTTGTTTTTAAACCAGTTTGCTTTTCAGCCACTTTTCTAGACTTCATGCCTGCTTGGAAAGGCAGCAGTATGGTCCCTGAGTGTGTCCCTGGATCAGATCCTCTCAGTGTGGTTGCCATGTGCACTGCTCACGGCTGCTACAGAGAAAAGCTGACCTGCATCCCATTTACCAATGTTCTGGAGTAACAAACCAGATGGTGGGCACAGTTTACTCCTTCTCCTCACCTTCTTCTTTGCACAAGAGTATACAAAAGGTTATTCATTACTACTGATCCTTGAAAAGAATGATTCTTTTACAGCATTTTTCTTTTAAACTATACCCACAATGTCATTT
This sequence comes from Glaucomys volans, assembly GCA_020662805.1. NCBI lineage: Eukaryota > Metazoa > Chordata > Mammalia > Rodentia > Sciuridae > Glaucomys > Glaucomys volans. Next base: position 23,406 of record JAJEJO010000110.1, on the reverse strand, counting down.
TAGCCATTGTTTCCTCATTTTTGTTGTGTTGTTTGGGGTTTCTCTCTCAGAAAGTCTCTTTATCAAGCTAGCACATCTAGATAATACTTGAAACCAGAAAAACCCAGTTCTTCACTCTGACTCCTACGGGAAAGGCGGGAGCACCACTTCACACCCATCAGAATGCCTATATTCCAAAAGACAGACAAGAGCAAGCACTGGTGAGCAAGTGTGTAAACTAGAGTTCTCATTCATTTCTGATTGTTATGGGTTGGGGTATGAGATGCTCCCCCTAAAGCTCATGAGTGAGACAATGGATTACTTGGTGGTAACTATAGGCAGATAGGGAATGGCTGGAGGAAGTAGGTGCCTGGGATTTACCTTTGGACTTCAAATTTTGACCCTGGCAGCAGAGCATTCTTTCTGCTACCTGGTTGCTATGACCTAAGCTGCTTCCTTCTGCCACATCTTTCCACCATGATGTTCTGCTTCATCCCAGGTCCGGAGCAGTGGAGTCAGCCGACTACGGACTGAACCTCTGAAACCATAAGCCAAAATAAACTTTTCATCCCCTAAGTTGTTCTTATCCAGTAGTCCAGTATATTGGCCACAGCAATACAAAGCTGACTAAAATACTGATGGAAATGTAAAATTGCACAGCCACTCTGAAAAATAGTTTGGTAATTTCTAAAATGTTTAACAATAACAAAAAATTTTGCCCTACAACTTAGCAGTTAAACTTCTAGATATCTACCCAAGAAAAAGAAAAACATATGTCTGCATAAATCCCTATATACAAATGTCCATAGAAGCGGTATTCAAACTCTTTAAAATGCAGAATCAATTCAAATGTCAGCTAACGGCCTGATGAATAGATAAACAAAATGCTGTACATCCATACAAAGGAACACCATTCAGCCACAATAATAAAAGCAAATTACCCACACAAGCTACAGTGTGGATGACACAAACAGTAAGTGAAAAAAGTCAAACACAAAGTTATAAAGAACTCAAAAAATTTAACACCAAAAGAAAACAAATAACTCAATCAATAAATGGGTTAAGGAACTGAACCAACACTTCACAGAAGATATACAATTGATCAACAAACATATGGAAAAATTGTTCAACATCTCTAGCAATTAGGGAAATGGAAATCAAAACTACTCTAAGATTTCATCTCACTCCAATTAGAATGGCAATCATCAAGAATACAAGCAACAATAGATGTTGTTGAGGATGTGGGCATAAAGGTATATTCATACATTGCTGGTGAGACTGCAAAATGGTGCAAGCATTTCGGAAAGCAGTATGGAGATTGCTCAGAAAACTTAGAATGCAACCACCATTTTACCCAGCTATCCCACTCCTCAGTTTATACCCAAATACCCAAAGCACTTAAGTATAAACCCAGGAGTGGGATATAAAAAATATATATATATGTGTGTGTATATATATATATGTGTGTGTGTGTGTGTGTGTATGTATATATATATATGACTCAGCTTTTAAGAAGAATGAAATTATGGCATTTGCTGGGTAAATAGATGGAGTTGGAGAATATCATGCTAATGAAATAAGCCAAACCCAAGAAAACCAAAGGCCTGAATGTTCTCTCATATGCAGATGCTAATTCATAATAAGGGGGAGGGGTTCTGGGGAGGAATAAAGTTAAAGTTACTTTATATTAGGTAGAAGGGAGTGAAGGGAGGGGAAGGGTTATGGGGGTAGGAAGGATTGTAGAGTGAAACAGACATTATTACCTCATGTACATATGTGACTCCATAACCATGTGATCCTACAATATGTACAATCAGAAAAACAAGAAATCACACTCCATTTATGCATGATTTATCAAAATGATGTATAAATGCATTCTACTCTCATGTACAACTAATTAGAACAAATTTAAAAAATTTAAAGTCAAACACAAACAAAAAAAAAGTGATTCTGTTTATCTGAAATGTCCAGTAAAAGTAAATCCACACAGAGAGAAAGTGGACTAGTATTTGCCTGGAGTTGGGGATGGAGAGTGATTGGCACAAGGGATGCTTTCAGGGTGATGGATACATTTCAAAACTGAAGTGCACTGATGGTTGCTCAGCTCTGCAAATTTACTGAAGATTCTAGAATTTTCTATGTAAAACAAGTGAATAAATGTCATGCAAATTATAATTTATGAAACCAGAAGGAAGGAGGAGAGGGAGAGAAATGAAGGAGAAAAGAAAGAAAACAGAAACAACTATAATGAAACATCTCTCCAAGCTGGAGAGAGCCTTTCCCTGGAAGCACTATGTAACATGCACTCAACAACCACAATATGAAATGCCCCACTAGACCTCCCTATTTCTGGAAAAAATGAGCAAGTTATGCACATAGGTAAGGAAGTGCACAGACTGCAGAGAGTGGGAAAAAAAAACCCAGAATCTTTCCTTTCATCTATTTTTATAAAAAGTAACAGAAACTATAAACATCTTCTTTTTCCTGGATTGATAATTTTATCCTTCATGACCTGTGCTTAGCCTCGGAGAAGGAAGTCATTTAATTTGAGCCATGGGGACACAGAGGTACTTGTAGCTCTCTCACTCTCCTTGTCAGCATGCGGCCCCCTCTGTTACCACATCTCCTCTCACCTCCTCCTGTCATTAATCTTGCCCATCACTGGGAAGAGAGGACAGAAGAATTAGCTGTTGGAGCAGTGACCTGACACAATGGGTTGACCCAGAGGCCTGAGAGCATTTTGTTTGTTTGACACCCCTTCCTCAGAGCTGAGAAGCAGCCCTTCCTTCTGAAATCACTCTCAGGTCACCAGGGTACTCTGGCAGCAAGTGTACACAGCTGGGCAGTGACCAGATTCATCCCACATACTTACTGCATGCTATCCCAGAAACAAACCAAGCACTGTGTGGGTGCTCTGCTTCCTGACAAGATGCTGCTGTCTGGAACTCACCAAGTACATGAAAGGTCAGCAAGGTGCCCATTTGGGAACTAACAAAACCAGTGAAGAAGTAACTTGTGAAAACT